>VDFB02000015.1:456975002-457351917 GCA_007258455.2 Sequoia sempervirens | reverse complement strand
ACTATTCCGGGAATGCTAATTATTTACGTGGGGAGACCCCACCGAGATCTCCCCCAGTCTAACGCCACCGAGGAGAAGTTCACGGCCGCCAGGAGATCTTCTCATCTGTCTCAAATAATGGAGAGTGGCACAACAGTGATGGGGATTCACAGGACCACCTGCGTAACACAATAAATAATATCTGCCAGCAATGCGCACCTCTGTCAATCGCTTTCAAACCTTAATCATTTCCCGGCGAGAAAGCTCACGGCTCTGCTGGAAGAGGAGCCGCTTGTTTTGACCTACGCATAACTTTCATAATAAGCTTATTTACATGTATGTCCAATGTGGGAGTTTGGTTGTCGCTCGTAAAGTTTTTGATCGCATGAAAGAACGAGACAATGTCTCATGGAATACGATTATTGCAGCGTACAGAAGACATGGGTATCCTCACGAGGCAGTCGCACTGTTTCACCAAATGCAACGAACCGGTTTCCAACCCGACCAGTTCATATTTTCAAGCGTACTCCAAGCCTCTGCCAAAATGGGAGCTTTGGAACAGGGTATGGATATCCATCAAAGGATAACGGAAGGAGGGTTTTTGTTAGATATTACGGTTGGAAATGATCTGGTAGACATGTATGCAAAATGTGGATGCGTAGACAAGGCGCGTGAGCTGTTTGACAGAATGCCTCAAAGAGATGTCATCTCATTAAATGCAATGATTGCAGGATACACACAAAATGGTAATCTTGACCAGGCATTAAGGCTTTTCGAAGAAATGCCTCGAAGAAATGTACTCTCATGGACTGCAATGATTGCAGGATATGCACAAAATGGATTTATTGAAAAGGCTATAGAAACTTTCAAGCAAATGCAATTCGCAGGAGTAAAGCCAAATTCCACAACCTTTGCCAGCATCCTTCCAGCCTGTGCTAAAATAGGAGCTTTGAAACAGTGTATGGACATCCATCAAAGCATAAATGATATAGGAATTTCCTCAACTGTTGTAGTTGCAACTGCCCTGTTAGACATGTATGCAAAATGTGGAAACATGAAAAAGGCGTTTGAATTGTTTGAAACAATGCCTCAAAGAAATGTGATCTCATGGACTGCAATGATTGTAGGATATGCACAAAATGGGCTTTTTGAAAAGGCTTTAGAAACTTTCAAGCAAATGCAATTGACAGGTGTAAAGCCAGACTCCACAACCTTTGCAAGCGTCCTCCCTGCCTGTGCAAAAATTGGAGCTTTGGAACAGGGTATGGATATCCATCAAAGCATAATGGAAGGGGGATTTTTGTCTGATATTATAGTTGGAAATGCTCTGGTAGACATGTATGCAAAATTTGGAAACATAGATAAGGCATGTGAACTGTTTGACAGAATACCCCAAAGAGATGTCATCTCATGGAATGCAATAATTGCTGGATACGCACAAAATGGATTTGTTGAAAAGGCTTTACAAACTTTCAAGAAAATGCAATTGGCAGGTGTAAAGCCAGATTCCACAACCTTTGCCAGTATCCTTCCTGTTTGTGGCAAAATGGGACCTCTGGTATGGACATCCATCAAAGTATAATGGAGGGTTGTTTTAACTCGGATATTAAAGTTGGAAATGCTCTGGTAGACATGTACGCAAAGTGTGGAAGCATAGACAAGGCGCCTGAACTGTTTGACAGAATGCCTCGAAGAGATGTCATTTCATGGAATGCAATGATAGCAGGATATGCACAAAATGGGTTTTGCAAGGATGCTCTCAATATCTTTGAATTAATGAAACATTCTGGAACGTATCCTGACACTGCAAGCTTTGCTTGTGTTCTATGTGCATACAGCCATGCGGGCTTAGTGGATGAGGGCTGTACGTACTTCAATCACATGGGTAACCCTTATTGCATTACACCTACGGTTGATCATTATGTGTGCATGGTTGACCTTCTTGCTCGTGCTGGCTATCTATCTCGAGGATACCCTAAACTTTATCATTAAGATGCTAGTTAAACCTGTGGTGGTTGTGTGGCTGTGTTTTCTTGGTGCCTGTAGATCACATATGAATATAGGATTAGGCATATATACAGTAACGTTGCTTTTTGATTTGGATCCTAAAAGTACTGCGACTCATGTTCTTCTCATGTTCTTCTCTCAAACATCTATGCAGAAGCGGGCAGGTGGGGTGAGGTTCAAATAGTAAGAACATTGATGAAAGATAGAGGAATTAAAAAGATCCCTGGATGTAGCTGGATTGAAGGCCATAAAATGGTACATGTTTTTTATGTAGGAGACAGATCACATCCACAGACAGAGGAGATTTATGCAACGTTAGAGAAATTGGCGTGGGAGATGAAGGCAACAGGGTATTTTCTAGATTCATGATATTCACTTGATGATATTGAAGAGGAAGAAAAATAATTATTTCTCTGCCACCAAAGTGAGAAGTTGGCAATTGTATTTGGTTTGTTAAACATGCCCCCTGGAACGAACTAGTAGAGTTGTTAAGAACCTTTGAGTATATGCTGATTGCCACACTGCAATAAAATTTATCTCCAAGACCGTTGGAAAAGATTGTTGTGAGAGATGTGAACTGTTTCCATCATTTTAAACAGGGATAATGTTCTTGCAGAGATTATTGGTGATGCTAAATGAGCAATCTGAAAAATAGGCTTGCATGATAATAATGTGCACTGTGGCAGACGTGGAGTAATAATCAAGGGGCAAGCTTTTATTTTCAGTTTTTAGAAAGTTTTGTTTTGTTTTATTGCTTTCCTAAAATTAGATGCATAAATTGTAATGCAGATAACTGCTAATATACATTATTGGGGTATCTGAGATAGACTGTTTTTGAGATAGACTGTTTTATGATAATATGGATGTTTCATTGAATTGTTTTTACTGAAGGGGTTCAATGATCTTTTAATTGGGTTTTAAAGCGGGAATGGATTGATCAGAGTGGATTACGGTAAATACTGAGTTTTATTGGTAAGTATAATTTTGGGGTGAAAACTGTGTGCTCATTCAATCCCTGTTTCAGATCGCACAAGGTATTCCTTTTTCACGATTATATGATATGATTGTCTAGTAGAATAAGAGCTTTTTATATAGATATCTCTAGTCAAATAGATGGCACCATTTTTAAATGCTTGCAAATCTCAACCGGCTCGCTTAGCTAGGGCTTGCAGCAGTTATTCCACCGCATTAACTTTGATGTCTTCTAAATTATTGTTTTACTGAATTATATGAACCATTGCGCAATTCTGATGAAATAGCCTATAAAGTGGTTCGGTAACTGTATTTGGCCCTTTGGGTAAAAACAGCTTCACAATTCTGAACGGTTGAAAGGATTGAGTGTAATAGTGATGCATGGTGTTTTGCGAGGCTGAGGCATATTTTGTGCAATTCTCATGAATTTGAGAAAAGAAAGTAGGTTCAGTAATTATTTTCATTAAGTATATAAGAGTTGTGTGATGCTAATTTGTTGATTGGAGTGGCCATAGCAGGTCAACATTGACTAAAGAGAACAATGACTCACATTGGCGATTGTTAACGAAGTTGATGCAAAGGGATTCAATAATTTTCATGATTATATGATATGACAGATTAGCAAGACTAAGTTCTCCTTATATAGATGGCTTTAGTCAATTAGATGGTGCCATTTTTAAATGCTTGCAAATCTCTGGTGGCTCTCTTAGCTAGTGCTTGTTGTAGTGATTCCATTGCATTAACTTCAATATCATCTATATGAATTCAATACTGAGTTATATGAATAGTTGTGTGATTCTAATGAATTTGGCCTAAAAAGTGTTTCAAGTACTGTAATTGGGTAAGACAGCTTTGTAATTCTGAACGATTGAAAGGCTTGATTAGAATAGATGGGCATGCAGTATTGCGAGGCTGAGTCATATTGTGCAATTCTGATCAATTTTAGTAAAATTATTTTCATTTGGGTGTATATAACAGCTGTGTTTGTTGAATGGAGTGGCCAGAGCAGTTTGGCATCGAGTAAAGTGAACACCGAGTTATATTGGCAATCGTTAATGTAGTTGACAAAAAAATATTCAGTAACTTTCAAATGACCACTTGGGAACAACAGCCGTACAATTCTGATTTATTGAATGGATATAGTGAATACTGAGTTATTTGGTTGAGCAACTATCATGAATTGGATACAAAGGGTTAAATACATTTTTTAATTGTGCAGAATAGCTGCTCAATCGTGATTTAGTGAATTTCATTATTGGAAGAGGTTAGCATGCAGGTTAGTAGAGCTATGTTGTGCAATTTAGGTTAATTGTACTCAAAGGGAGTCAATGATTTCTTAATTGGGTGAAACAGCTGTATGATATTGATTTATTTGATCAATCAGTATGAAATATTGTGAACACCGAGCCACATTGAGTTTGAAATTTATGGCTTATGGAATGATAAGGGTTTATTGGGTTTCTTTTTGGGCTCTTGAATGTGTGAGTTACCTTGAAAATTGGGTATGTATTTTGGCCCTTGAATGTCTTAATGGTGATAGATTGAAGCTGAATTGTTAATAGTCTGTCAACGAAAATTGGATTTCTCAATTGGTATGTTAATGAAATATGTATTCTTTAAGATGCTTGTCAAGATAAAAGCTTTGTTAGAATTTAAATGATTGCTTCTAATGGTATAGTCTCCACGATTGTATTGTGTGTAGGCTTATAGAATTGGAACAGATGTTTTTATGTTTCTTTAGAACTACACCTTTATTAGTGATAGGCTATTATGTGGGGGAACCCCACCGGGATCTCCTCTAGTCTGACGCCAGAAAATCTCCTCCAATCTGACACCAGAAAACAACAGTCACACACATTTTCTAAGCCTATCGGCGTACGTATTGCACCTGATTGGGGTGCAAGTGCTAGTTATTTTCAAATTTACATTTGTATTTTCAATTAATTAATAAATATCGGGCTAAATGTGCAGTCTACGTGGTAGTACAGATTTAATAATTTATGATGACAAATTTAAAGATCTTTACCTTCTTAGGCACTGTCATAGATAAGATTTTAAGAACGTAGCTGCTGTTTTAGAATTCGAAAACAATTATTTGTGAAGTGGTTTGTCAGGCAGCTTATGCAGTAAAATGTAAGCAGGTATCATATTGTTATCTGGTTAAAATAAAATAGGTAGCCTAGTTTAAAAAAATGTAAAAAGCATACCGCGTTACTGCCATTTTAAACTAAAATGCAGTTAATCGCATTTAACGTTCAAACCTGCATAAGTTAAACAGTGATTTGAACGGCATTGAGGGTATTTCTTCCACAGATGCATTTAATAGATCGGCCTCTCTGGTTACCTGTCGTGTCATGCGGGATTGGGGCTAGTTCGATTTCCGGATGAAGACCTGGACTCTTTCAGAAGCGGGCGGCAGCCTGGTCAGAAAAAGTTTTTTAAATCCGGGATAAAGAATTGAACCTTTTCCGAGCAGGAAGTCTCTCAATTTCTCCTACTTGGAGGAGATGCGTTTGGAAAGAAGCGGATCAGAAAAATGAGACATCACCTTGCATCTTCGGTGTATCACAGGCCTTGTTGAAGGAATACCGTGAAGATGCGTATGTGCCTCAAATTGTTTCCATCGGCCTTTACCATGACGATTACACGACATTACACCTTAGTGGAATGGACATGGACAGATTCAAAGGGGAAGCGGTAAGTAGAGTGCTTGTAAGAATTCTTCTGAACCAAGGTAAGATAGAGCATAAAGAACGCTTCAACGAAGAGGATAAAAAAACCTTCAAAAAAGAGATGGTAAAATTGTTGAAAGAAATGCGGGCAAAATGTACAGAGAGGGAACACGATGTAAGACAGTGCCACGATCCAGAAATTAAAATGGGGTCTCTGTGTTATATTATGGTTCCGAATGCTTGTTTCATACTTGAGTTCTTCAGATGCTTGCTTAATGAATCTGTGGGCGATTCCGATGATCTGGAAAGGTTTTTTCCCAAATTTGGATCAAAATTCAACCCTGTTCTGAGGTCGCAAATCATGAAGGATTTGATTAAAATACAGAACCAGATCCCACTCTTTATCTTGGAAGAAATTATTTCTATGGAGATGAGAGATTCCCTTGAAGAAGCTAAATCTATACTACAAGCATTGCTCAAGGCCGTGTTCCATAAATTCTATTATCGGCCTTTTAATGATTATGTCGCTTCTGGCGAACCGGTCAGGCGGAACCATATTTTGGACGTTTATTACTACTGTTGTCTTGGAGATGAAGAGCCCCAGCAGGAAAAGCAAAAGACAGAAGAACCCCAGAAGCAAAAGCAAAAGGCAAAAGACTGCTGCATTTTCCTTGGAAGTTCTACTGAAGATTTCAAGGAGCACCAGTTTGAGAGAGTGAAGGTCCCGTCTGCAGTTCAATTGAAGAACGGAGGAGTGGAAATCCAGGCGAAAGGTAAAAATGTCCAAGATGTTTGCTTTGAGGGAAAAACGCTACATATCCCGGCAATACAATTGGAATCGGACTCAGAAATATTCATCAGAAATTTAATTGCTCTGGAAATTTATTACCCGTACGGCCGTTTGGGAAGAATGACAGCATTTGCTCAGTTCATGAATGAGCTGTGCCAAACAGAGAAAGGAGCAGCTGTAATGAGAGAAAACGGTGTCATTGTTGGTAATCTTTGGCAAGAGCCTGAAATCACCCGACTATTCAGCTCGTGTACGCAATCACATTCACTACCAAGCTGCTATCCCATTGAATTAACAAGGAAAAATCTGATGAAATACTACAGTAGAAAAAGTAGGATCGCTGCGGCAGAAGCTTGGAATGAATTCCGGAAAACTTACTTTTCAAAGCCATGGTTTCTGATTGGAGGCATCGGGGCAACCATTATCCTCATACTTACTGCGGTGCAGGTCTTCTGCTTATTTCATTCCTGCGGAGCACATTGAATCATTGGAAGAGCAAGAGTGAGTGGCTGTTGTATTTTCCTTTACTCTGAAATACCTGTGGTTTTCTTTGATGTGATCCAGAATAAATTATAGGGTTGTAGTGCAGCTTGTTTTAAGGTAATAGACCATCACAGATCCCTTCTTATGTAATCCAGCTAGCCGTTTCTTACTCCAAATTAAGCTCTATAGCTTTTCAAAGTTGTAACCTCGTGTTCCTGTCATAGATGTTGTAATATAATGCAAGTGTAGTAATGTTTTCTCAATTTAGTCCTACAAATGTATCTGGAATATTTGGGTTTCAGAAACAAATGGTCTTGTAAGCAATAATATTACAAAACACCATGAGAATATTGTAATGTCTGTTTTGATGTTCTTTTAATGAATCAATAGTTTTTCTGTTCTGTTCTGTTCAATGCTATCACTAGTTCGATGTTATAAAACCTACTGTGCTTTATGAAATGCCTGTTTTTGCAATTCTGTAACTCTGCAACTGGTTTCTCCTTCTAAAACCAACAATAGACGCTGATTATATCGATATTTATGATTTTGTATTTTCAGTCAATAAGAACAATAATTGCTTATATATGTATGATACAAAGTTTTTGGGGTAAGAGGTTCTGAATTCTACTTTTTAAATTAAAATATTAGTTAAAAGAGGCGAATTACATCAACACCTAGCAGAATGACATTGCATTATGAAAGCTAAATCATAGTTCAATCCAAAGTTTCGAAGGAGGCACTTAGGCCAGGTGAATCTATGGCAAGGTGTCAATCCTATAATGGAAAATTTAACTTATCGAGCTCCAAAAAAAACCCAAACATGATGTAAACCTACATACAGGTAGCACCGATAGGAACGAGATTATTCTTCTTGGTCTGAATAGTATTATCTAATGCCTAGGGCAACATAGAGATATAACAAAAGAAAGAATTAATCCCATTCAAAACACCATCATTATTGAGGTGTAATATTTAAAAAGTGGAGTGTTTTAGTGAAGAGATTAAATGACACATTCTGAATGTTGGTTCAGAGCTCTTTCTTCATCATAGTTTAATTTGTCACTAGTTAATTTCTCTTTTTTATGAGGAACGTTGTTAGTGGTGAAAGGGGCTGTTATAGAATTTACTAAGAACTCTCTCTCCACCAAAACCACAACTTATTATCATTTAATTTTTATTTTTTATGGAGGAACATTGCTAACATGATCTATTGGATCATTTGTGTTGGATATAAAGATTAGAGATAACAAGATATATGGTTGACAAAAAGTGTTGATATCATTTAGACTGTATTTAAGTATTATTTTAAATAACAGTATGATACTATTTTAACAACAAATGGTAATTTTTTTTCAACTATTAGAGATTTCATGATTAAGTATTTGACTTAATAATTAAAAAAATATTTTTAGAACACTTCTCAATGGGTGTGTCAAAATATGGCTAGTTGTAGAATGAGTCAACAATCCAAACTTTAGATTAGTGCTACATGCTTACAAAATTAACTTGAATTAACTTCTATCCCCACTATTGGACCCTGCTCCAGTATAGCCCTCTCTCCCCTAAATGAGTTAAAATGTGGTTTTACTACTTTCAAAACTACAATAGGGGAAAGGACCCAGTTGTTGTACACCCTAACTTCGCACTTCTAATTATCCTACGTGGAAATTTCAAATCACTCCCAATTTTTTACAGCAGCTTACATGGCAAGTCCCCTGCTTATAACGAAGGTTTCAGGGCCACATCATCAAATATGATGCCACATCAGCATGCATTTTGTCAAGGTGTCCAAAAAGGCCCAAAAAAAAAGTGAGACCAATGCTTGTGAATTCACAGCATGTTTTATTGAGCGCTGATGTGGAATCACATGATTGGTTGTTTTTTAGATCAAAGGAATACATTTTGTTTAATTATGGGTAGTTATCATCAACACTAACAACTTTAAAGTCACAACTATTGGTCCAATATTGATAAAATTATTGGGCATTATATAAACAACTATTAGCACAACTATTGAAACATGCTCAGGTACTAGGTCCTTCCTCTCAGGTACTGGGTCCTCTCCCCTAATTACTTGTATGATGTGTTAAAGTCCAAAGATCCACCTACCATGAGATTTAAAAACTGAAATTAGAGAAAGAATATTTATACCTCCACCTATTATGGATGAATCATCTTTTTATTATTCAACTATAAACACAAGAAATCTCGTACAAAATTATAAATTTAAAGTTAAAGAGACGCATTTCCCGAAAAACATGGAAGCTGTGGAACATGTGTTTACACAATCCTCTAGACTACCTGCTGAAGTTATTCTTATATTCTAATCTAACTTCTCTTTAAAGAAAAAGAATAGAGTGAGAATGTAAGATTCTCAGTCCCAAAAGTAAAAGAAAAATAAATAATTAAACAAAAGGAAAAAAATTGTAATAATCCAGGTCCACCAAGAAAGAAATTACGGTTGCTATTGAAAGCCATATTTTATAAACGAATTGTCCAGAGCTGAAAATGAAAACGGTGAATTGATGGTTACGATTTGTTGCAAAATCTGTAGAATAAATCTACATATTTTCGTATCAGATTTTATCCCTGCTTTAATGTGTTGTCAAGCTTTTATTGTAAGGTAGCAGATTGGATACAAACTTTTAAAAAGTAGACATTAAATCTGAGCTGTTTACCACAGGGGCATGTCTTGTGAAACATAAAATTGCCTAAATTGATAGAATTTATATTGATCATAAAAAGAACATTACATAGACTTTCTGAGCTTCAGCTCATTCATACAAAACCATCACAGTTCTTACATCTCAACTGGAAGCATACATTACAGCTCTGCAGAGCTGGACTCATCTAAGAGTCAATATATAGACATCCAAGGATTTGCAACTAACAGTCAATACAGACTATCAATAAATAGACATCCAAGGATTTGCAACTAACAATCAATTAGCTAACAGTCAATAGACTCATTAGACGGAGAAGATAAGATCATATCTTGGTCTTTAATGCTGAGATATGATTGTCATCAAATGCTGATAAGATGAGGACAGGTCCACATGGAGAGTTAATGAAGTAGTTGGGATTAGATATTCCAACATAAATTTTATGTGATAAATATTGTAGTGGATGGTGTATATGGACTCCAAGCTCTGTGGATTGAATCTGTGCCTTTCACATTTGAGAATTTGCGCAATTCTAAACAAATACAACATACCGTAGAGGTTCCATTCTTTCAAGAAACAAAGCGGTATTCAAAATAAAGGAACTTTTAACTTTTTAAGCACTGTGATTGATAAGATTTTAAGGACTTAACGGCTTGTTTAGAATTGAACTCAATGTTTTGTGAAGTAGTTTGGTCAGGCAGGTTTGTAGTTGAATGTAAACAGGTCTGTAAAGCTTCTGGATTTGATTGTGTGCAAAATTTTTAGCATCAACGTTTCGGATCACACTACATGATCCATCATCAGGATGAAAGAGAGCATGAGAAATGAAAGGATAATTATAATACAAGTATTACATTTTTATCTAGTTAAAATATAATTTCAGTTTTAAAAAAGTGTAAAAAAGCATATCATTTGTACATAATAACCTCGGCGTTAGTGCCATTTTAAACTGAAATGCAGGCTATTCTCCCTAAAAAATCCATGTTAGGGGCATCATATCATAACATACAAAAAGGCATAATATGATAAAAATTGTACTACGAACATCTTAACAGAAGGGGCACAGGCACCGACAACCAGGGCTTAAATTTGACGGTCGACCTTGCCTGTCAACAAATTTTTTAATGATGGTAATCTATTCAAAGGTGCCCTTAAAACGTTATGATATACCTTAGTGTAACTAAAATTATATATAAATCAAATATATATATCATTATAATTCTATATAAATTTTCACAGTCTATCGAAAATCTTTCCTTTCGTCTCATACAATCTTCAAAATTTTGATTGTATTTTACGGCAAAAATCTCTAAATACGGTCATACGGCCATCAAATTTAAGTCCTGCCGGCAACATTTCGCACTGATATATATCTTAAAAAATATTGTCGGTTTGAATATATATTTCAAAAAAAATGAAATTAAGAATAATATTTAAGTAAAACTAAAGTAAAACAAAATAGTTTTTAAATAATTTTGAATTAAAATAAAATAATTATAAAAATAAATAAATAAATATTTAATTTTGAATACATTATTATATTGATTAATTTATTATTATACTTATTGTTATAAATTTAATAATATAATTAAATTTGTATTATTATTTTATAATTATTATTATATTATATTATATTATTATAATATTTTATTATTCTATTATATTATTATATTATCATAATAATAAAATAATGATATGTTATTACATATTTATTATTGTATTTGTTATTATTATATATGTTTATAATATAATTATTGAATTTGTATTATTATTTTATTGTTATATGTTATTTTATTATATTTTTAGATATTTATATCATGTTATTATATTATATTATTATATTATTTTATTATAGTATTATTATCATATTAAAATTATTATGTTATTATATATTTATTACTACTATTTTTATAGGAAAACAGGAATAAAGGCATGAATTATAGACAACAATCACAAATCTATATAAATTTAAGCCCTAAATGATCCTAATCTACGATGAAACACAAGATTATATAAAAAATCGAATGATAAATCAATAATACCTCAACTCCTATGCCAAAGTTGGTTCTTCATTGTTTTTCTCAGTCTTGCTTGTTTTCTCTCAAATATCAAGTTTGCACAATCTGTTGTAAGCTCAATGCACACAAATGATAGAAAAATATCGAAGTATTTAGTTAGCCTAAAAAGGGTGATGAAGGGTTGTATTTATAGAGGATTCAATAGAAAAGTGATGATCAAGAATGAAAGGAAAAATCAACATCTGAGATCATGAGAAAGAATGAGAAAGTTACCATTTTAATTGAAGAAGAGATAATAATGAATTATCTAATTAAAATGGTGGATAATGGTGCACATGAAATTTCTAATTTCATGCTTTGTTAACTGAAGATTTTTCTAAGATGGACGAAAGTTGAAGAATTAAAAAAGATAGCATTCCAAAATTGAAGGAAAGTTGAAGACAAAGAAGAAAATAGAAAGATTTGAAAAAAGAAGATAAGTTTAACAAAAAAATATTATTTATTTATTTATTTGCACCCACATAATTTTTTTATTCTTTTTGACAAATCAGTACCAAAGAGGGCAACACTCTTTCCATCCATTACTTCAAAAGGAGTATTATATGACAACCCAGCATTACAAAAACCACTTGCGGAGTGGTTGAACATAAAGTTATCAAACTTGCCCCTACTTCAATCAACCTATTGATCTGTGCCTCAAACAAGACATGCTTATTTTCTATTACATAATTCAGAAAACTTTGTAGATATTTAAAAATAACAGCCTACTTGAATTTCTCAATAGCGTCGCTAACCTCGTGTTTTCCCCTCGCTTCAACCACATCTACCGTGCATCACAAGCAAAACCCTACTTGGGCCTCTATCACATGACGAGATGGCCTTCATGATCATGTCCACATACACGTCCTTCAAGGACTTGGTCATGCTCTTGGTCGACTGCTTCCTTCTGTCTGTCGACAAAATATTGGTGAGAAAGATCCCCAACAACGCACCATCGTGGATGTGTTCACCTCTCATCCTATGTTCCCCAATGACCTGCCTTATTACACCCATGATTTCCTTTGACTCTGCTCTGAATAGGCATGCTATTTGTGCTTTATATGTTTCAAACACTTTTGTCAGCCTTCGCCCCCAACCCATTGCCAGTCGAACACATCTGCATACAAGGACCTCCATTGCTTTGTAACACTTTAAACCTTCCTTTCAAGTTTTTCTTCTCAGTTTATTTGATTGATATTTAATAAGCTTTGCTTCCAAGACTTCTTTATTGGGCACTGTGGGTTTTCTGGTGATACTGCTTCAAAGCCAAAGAAATTTTTTTCGCAATATTTATGTTCGGTCGCCCTACATTTTCTAGAATTTTGAATATGCTAAGAGTATTTCTTGATCTACATTGGCACCTTACTCTTCATATAAAGCAGATTTTAAGTTGACCACTAGCATAATGACCAAAATTTTATTTTCCTGGCCTTCAAGATGCTTTGTACCACATGTAAAACATGAATTTACCAGTCGACCAATTCATGCACACGACCACTATGAGATCACACTCAACGCTTCAGTTTCGATAATGTCTACTACAGTCTGCCATGCTTTTGGATTCTTGGAGCCTTTAAACTCAATATCTTGATTCGCACCTTCATTGGATAAAGTGTCTACCAACCTATTCACTTCCCTATAAATGTGCCCAATACTATAATATTGGATTAAATCTAGCAGAGGGGAAATCAAGGAAATCGAAAGTTCCAATTTCTAGCTCAGTGCCTTTAATGTACTTATAACCCTTATTATGACTTGCAAATTCCCTTTAATGTCTACCAACTATAGGTTGTTATCTACACAATACTTCAAACCTTCTAGCAGACCTACTGCTCCACTTCATTATTTGTTCATATTGGAATTTTTATCGAGATCACCCATAGCAAATAACTTTTATCATTTCTTATATCAAATCTTACTCTTGATAAACATCTTCTTAATTAATGCATGATTAATATGTGCATCTTTTTAATCAGGGATTAATGTCGCATCCTCCTACATTTGTCACTTGCTTCTGATCTCTCATTAATTATTCTAATCATGAATTTGCACAACCTTAATCAAAGTCATTAACCACTTTTAGCACTCATTTCTAGTCAACCTTTTCATTTTCATTTCTTAGCATTGACCCTATTTCCCATGTGAATTTTTAATTCATATTTATTCATCCTAGGTCTCTCCTCCCTATGTGAATTTCTAATTCACATTTTATCCTTTCAAGGCTTATCTTTTCCCCATGCAACTTCTAGAACTTTTGACTTGCCACCTCACTCACATGTGGCAAATTCCTACATTTTTGGAAACTCTCTCTTATCCACTAGATTCTCCCAAGAATGTAAATTTTTAATTCACATTTATTTCTCCAACCACTTTTTCTTTTCCCATGGAGATTTTTGAAAAATTCCAAAATTCCTCAAATATCACTTTCATCCTCACTTGGGGACAAGAAGTTCCTTTTTGAGGAAATCTTCTCATCCTTCAAGGTACTTTTCCTTTCTCCACATCATGTAACTCCCTTCCACCTCACTTCCACATCATCTTATCCTTGACCATCTCACATTCCACATGTCAAAATGTGAGGGCTTGTGAGTCCTCAACTCACCATAGCCCTACATCTTGACCTTGGTGGATCAATCTCAATTATTGAATTCTCTAGAGAATTCAAATTTCTCTATAAATACCCCCTCTTCTAATGCATTTGGGGAGCTAGTCATATTTGCACCTACATTCTATCATTTTGAACAATCAATTCATAAGTATTTTTACTCATTAGGCCAAGCCATTTTAGCCATTTGCACTTGCATCTAGTCATATTGTCAATCTTGCATCTAGCCATCCAAGGAGCACACAAGTACTCAAAATCAAGGGTCAACCAAGAAATTTCAGCTGCAAAAAAAAGTTATAATCATTTGAAACCTTCTTTCATTTTATTTCTTTGTGTTAATAATTTATTAGGTTAATCTTGAGGTGTCCCTTTGTGTTTTTCTTCATTGCATTATAGTTGTTTTGCATCTTTCACATGGGAAAGAGGGTCAATACTAAGAAAGGAAAATGAAAAGGTTGACTAAAAAGGGGTGCTACAAGTGGCTAATGATTTTTGATTAAGGTTGTGCAAATACCTAATTAGGATAATTAATGAGAGATTAGAAATAAGTGGCAAATGTAAGAGGATGTGACATTAATCCCTGATTAAGAGGATGCACATCTTAATCATGTATTAATTAAATGATAAAGGTGCATTAATTAAGAGGATGTTTATCAAGAGTGAGATTTGTAATAAGAAATGATCAGGGTGCTTTGCGATGGGTGATGTCATATCTTAATCAAATTAATTGGATGCACATCTTAATCATGCATTAATTAAATTAATCCAAATTAGAAAGGGATTGTGGAGGATGTGACAAGGAGAGAGAAAAATGAATAATTTTAAATTGATTTTATTTAAAAAGATTAGATGACTAAATTAAATAAATTGATGTATTTATTCAATTCAAAGAAGGAAAATATGTAAGGTAAAACATTTAATTGTTAAATTAAATACTTTAAAGACCTTAGGAAAGAAGTGTAATATTAATTAATATTGACAGAATGAATGAATAAAGAGGTGAATTTGATAGTATGGTAGCGATCAAATTTGGATGTCTACATTTTGCCCCTCTTCGAAATATTGTTAGAATAACAGTGTTTTGAAGAAAAATAAAATGTCGATGGTGAAGGAAGTGATAAGGATTGATGCCTTAGCATTCAAGAGGTTGAATGAGCTTCCCAAGCGGAGAGAAAAGGAGGGAGATGCCCCATTGATTTCCACGAAGGGATGAAGGGAAAATGGTAGGGTATGCCCCCCTCGAGAGGATGGTTGGGGAAGAAAAGGGCCCTCGGGTGACTTCTTGATAGGAAGAAATGGAAGGCACCATTGGATAGAGCTCAAAAAACTAAACAACTTTGGTTTTTGAATGAAGTCAATTGAATGCACAGTTTGCAAATGGAAGCCCCTAGAAAGTAGGGAATTAGTTGGAGGAGAAAAAAGTTAAATAAAAGGTAAAAAATACCTTTTATTTTAAAAGGGAAAAAAGAGGGGGAAGGTGTTAAAAGGTAATTTTAGAAATTACCTTGTCACATTGTCACTATAGCAGTTGAGAGAAGAGGAGAGGAGAGGAAGAGGAGAAACAACAATGATGCCACATGGTTATGACTCTGATATCATTCACTAGGTGGATGAGGTGCGGAGGTTCCACACCCACCACACGGTGCCTCACCAGGTTAGTAACAAAACCCCTCTTTTGTATTTTAAACATTTATAGCATGTTGTTAAATGTTTAGAGAAAATGTAAAACATGGGTTTTGTTTGTGGGATAGAATAGAAAAATTGGTGGATTTAGATTTTTATAGATGGGTAGGGAAAAATATGACATTTAGTGGGGGAGGGGAGAGGGTTGGCATGGCCCCGGGAGGGGTGAATCTGTCCAAGACTGAGGAAGGTCCACCCTGGCTTAGGGTGGATTTTCCCCACCTTGGGGCAGGTCTACCTTGCGGTGGGGTGTCAGGGCGGATTCCCCTTGACGCAAGGCCGGTTCACCCTGCGCTCGAGGTAGATTCACCCCGGTGTGGGGGCGTGGTCGCCCTGGCTCGGGGAGTGTCCACCTTGGCGTGACGGAGGTCAGTGAGTTTTACACACACTACCCTACTACAGGTGTGGGCATGGGAGCACATTATGGTGATGAGACCCATAGTGGTTAGGGAGGGAGAGGAAGATGATAGGGAGCCTATGGCTTGGGGGTATGGGGAGGTGAGGGGCTGGGTTTTGTGATACAAGATGCAAGGGGATATGGATAGGGAGGAGAGTGATAGATGGCCTGTAGGAGAGGAACATATTATGGTGTTTGTATATGTATTGATGGTTCAGGGGATAGAGGAGGGAGAAGGATAGACATAAGGGCTATTTTATGAGATGATGCATCTTGATTAGGAGTCAGTCGTACATAGTGGAGATGCATCGACCAGATAGAGTGTTGAGGAAGGTTGGGTTGGTACAGGATATTCTGGAGGCACCTATCATGTTTTGTCGACTCACTAGAGAGAAACCATGGGGACATGATTTGAGACCGAGGGATGTTAGAGCATCATGGGCAGTGAAAATGTAGGTGCCCTACTTAGGGAGGGTTGTTGGCATGGAGGATGGAAGAGTGACGATATGGTATGGCCAGTGGTGCTGCAACCACCGATGGGAGAGCATTACACTGATGGTGCCTATTGAAGGAGTTGTAGGATTCAGATGAGAGGATGGGCACCAGGTGGTGAGGGGTGGTGGAGATAGGAGGATATAGGTGCAAAGGGGAGGGGAGGCGAGGGCGGTAGGACAACAAGAGGATGCAGAGGGTGGTGGTCATCAGGGTAGAGGAGAGGATGAGGTTGAGGTGGTAGGAAATCCAGAGAGGAGGAGGAGGAGGAGGAGGAGACAACAGAGGAGAGCTAGGGTGGAGGTGGATGTAGCAGGACCCAATGGTGGGAGAGATGCAGTACAATAGGAGGGTGGGATAGGTCTACAACTAGATGCAGTACGATAGGATGAGCCAGAGGTGGAGATAATACAAGCAGTCGAGGGTGGAGTTGTTTAGCAGATAGACATAGGAGGTAGAGTACAATGGAGGAGAGTGTTGGTGAGGGCTAACTAGGAGGAGATGGGAGGGGGTGGACAATAGGATGGAACCCAAAAGGATATTGAGGCTAGGGGTCAGTCAGAGAGGATGGCAAGTAGATGACAGAAGAGGGTCTAGAGCATGGTAGAGTAGGGGCCTTCCATGCTAGAGATAGGGTGAGCAAGGATGAGGAGCCGAAGGGGGAAACGAGGGCTGTAGGAGAGCCAAGGAGACTGATGAGAATGGGGAGGCACAATCAGCCGTGGAGAGTTTGTGTTTACCCCACTGTGGAGGACCGCGAGACTCAGCAGAAGTAGGAGTGCAGGGGGGGAAATGATGCTATGGAGATAGAGGGAGATGTTCCAGATATCAATGTTTTGGATGTAGAGCCATTAGTGATGGCTCCTTATCTGGCCCCAAAGGATCCCATTGCTCAGCCAAGAGACATTGCAGAGAGGCTTTGGATTACATATCAAAGGTTGAGGATAGCTAAGGAGGAGGTGATCAGACTCAGGGTTAATCTAGTGAGGGTACAGGCAACAGGTTAGAGAGATTATGGATTTATGGTCGACCACCTATCGACATAGGTAGAGGCAGTGGAGAGGGAGAGAGATGGACTACAGGCTGACAAAAAGGGGGTATGGGATAAGTTGGATACTTTTAGTTGGGACCGTGATAGACTAAAAGAAGAGGTTTTTATATTATAGGCCAGGGGGGAGCTAGAGGGGATGACAGATCAGGGATCAACATGCATTAGGTAGCAGATAGATGATCTCTGGTGGGAGCAAGATGAACTACATGACAAAGTGCATTGTTTAGAGCAAAAATTCAGAGACATGGGGTTGATGCAGGAGAGAAAAGGCGAGGTGAGGGAGTAGGCCCGTATCATGCAAGTAGACATAGATGTAGCGCAGGTGCAAGTGCAGGCTATGGAGGTAAAGAGAGATGTGGCACAGACGTGAGTTTAGGTTGTGTAGAGTGAGAGAGAGTTGATAGAGGTACAAGTATAGTCTCTATAGAGGAGAGAGGAGGCAGTGTCAAAGGTATTGTCACTACAGAGAGAGTGAGATGCATCATATTGTAGAGTATAAGGGCTACAGAGGGACAGGGATGCATCGGTGGCTTGATCATAGGTCACATAGAGGGAGAGGGATGTTGTAGAGATGTAGATGCGGATGTTGCAGGGAGAGTAGGATGCAACAATGGCTCAATTGTAGATAGTATAGAGAGAGGGATGTTGCAGAGATGTAGATGCAAATGCTACAGGGAGAGCAAGATGCAACAATTCCTCAATTGTAGTGAGTATAGGTTGGTGATGTGATAGGGGAAGCTATATAGGGGTTACAAGGGGAGAGGGACATAGCAGTGGCTAGGGCAGTGACTACCAAGGAGATGAGAGATCGGGTTCAGGTAGAGATGGCATAGTTACAACTATTCTAAGAGGCCTAGGAGCAAGAGAGGAGAGTGATCACTAGATATTGGGATAGGTATCATTAAGAGTGGAATGTGCTCGGGTCTAGGTTGCTGAGAAAGAGGAGAATGCGAGGGAGGTAGGATTTTTGATGGTTGTGTATTATCATGCAGTTCCAAATGCAGCACAATAGATTTTCTAGTATATTTGGCAAACACCACAGATGCCAACGCCATCCTAGACCCTGGGGACGTAGACCCGAGGTTTCAATAAGCCACAGGGTGTTTTGCTAGGAAGGAGATCAGTACCTGATTCACCTCAAAGATCAGATGTGGGTAGCTCATTCGAAAGATGACATGTTACTGATTTTTTCATAGGTGTAGGGTGGATGGATAGGTTAGAGTGACATTGGTTATTTTTGGAGCCTTGTACTGATGTTTCATCTTATGATTTTGTATATGATGGGCATGTATTTTTATGTCGTCAATAGACATTATTCTGTGATGGAATTTTGGATTATGATTTATATATGGTATACATATCAGCTCTTATTGACACCATGTTCATGCGGTGGATGGATGATTTGATACATGCATATGTTTTATCTATGATCGCTTATGTGGATGTTTATGTATGGATGTTTATTTGATTTGTTTGCTTGTATGTACATATTTATGATAGCATATGTGGATTTTGATGTATGGATTCTTATTTGATTTGTTGACTTGCATGTATATATTTATGATGGCCTATGTGGATGTTGATGTATGGATGCTTATTTGATTTCTTGACATGCGTGTATATATTTATGATTTATGTATGGATGCTTATTTTATTTTTTGATGTACATGTATATATTTATGATTTATATATGTATCCTTATTTGATTTGTTGATGTGTATGTATATGTTTATGCATGCATGATGTGATATATTATGAATCTAACACTTTGTGATGCAGGTGGTAATGTATGTATGAACAATAAAATGAACCTAATATGTGCCGATGATAATGCACGTGTAGTAGAGTTAAAGTTGTAATGAAAGGTAATAGAACATGATCATAAGCTTCAATAAGGACTTACATGATAAAAAAGGGGGGAGATGTATGTGTAGTGAAAGTGGAAAACAAGTGTAATTTGGCACCTATCAAAAACCTTTAGTATCTCGAGAAGAATGGATGATAGGGCAAAGTACTTGCACAACCAAAATCATAGGATGAATGCTATGCTACAATAATGATTATGAAATGAAACCCTAATATGATTTTCCATCTTCGAAGCACTAATTTTTGCTATATCATAGGAAACCAAGGGCCAGGGTATAGGCAACCAAGGCGAGTTAGAATCTAATGCATGAAACAAACACACAAAGAAGAAAGCTATCCCAACACCCCAAAGTAGTGAAAACTTTGGTCAGGCCAGGCATTGGGATAACAAGCAGCACAAAGGGATGTCCCAACGTAAAACAAGATCACATGGGTCTTGGTGGATACTATGTGGGGCAACCCAATAGATAGCAACAATAAAATATCAAGATATGCCCCTATCTAAATTAGTCAAAACACACCATAATATGGTAGATTATGGCGGCCTTAACTAACTATAATAGATAGCTCTAACGATAAATAAAAAACCAAAAGTATCAAAATATTGTAATCAAATTTCAAACATCCCTTGCCATAAGATCAAGAGGATGGATGGGGTTCATGAGGTATGTTAGGAAGGATGCATCCTATTGAGACCAAAGATGACAGATATTAAGCTAAAAGATCATTATGACATGGGATGCATAGAATTGATTGACTCTCCTGCCAAAGGTGGTTCTCATTTGTGAAGAACCAGCTAGATAAGGGCATAACTTGATGATATGACATAAGGCACCAGACATGAGACTAACACACCCTACACACGTTGGGGCTCAGGGGCTGATCATAGATTAGCCTTGCCTATGTGAAAGTGCAAAGCCCTCATAGTTCCATAAAAGACCATGGATAAAGTAGAAAGAGGACTAATGGAGACCAATGAGACAACAATGAAACAAAGCCCCGGGATGGGATCAAAAGATTGACCTCACCTACGTGCAAGCACAGGGGCAACGTAGTTCACAAAAGACAAACGACAAATGACCATGGATAAAAGAAAAAAGGGGACGATGAAGACAAATGATGGATGACCATCACGGGATGGTCAAAATTCCTCAAGGGTAGATCAAATGATCAGCCATGTCTACATGAAAGCGTAGGGGCAATGTAGTTCGACCAAGACCAAAGAGACTAACATGACAGGATGAGGCTTAGGTGGAGAGAGACAAAATAGATGATCCCAGATGATGACACAAACTAACAAACAAAAAAATTGACAACAAAATCTTAGGATGATGGATAGCATATAATCATCCAATGCTCAATCAAAAGATACCAAGTGGCCACAAATGAACTATGAAAGGATGTTAGGATAGGATGGATGAAGTCATAAAGTAATTAGGACACAAGGTAGATAATGATTAAGCCCTCTATGGATGATGCACGTTACCAAATTTTCACCACCAGTACCTATCCAAGGCACCACCAAAGTTGGTTTTCACCATATGCTGAATTTATTTATTTATTTTGGATTTTTTTGATTTTTTTGTACTTTTGCAGGTAGGGTTACTAATTAGACTTAGGTGTAGAACCTCTTTAGATGCATGATATTGATAGGTTATTCAAGGTGATCTCCATCATGGGTAGCAAGTCTATATGCCCCAAATCCATATTTATCAGTTATGATATATGGACCCAATCAGTTTGCCTCAAATTTTCCTTTCTTATCATGGTCTTGCTGAGTATGCCAGTTCTCTTTAAGGACAAGATCGCCAATTTGGAACTGTCGAGGATGAACCTTCTTGTTGTATTTATCCCTGAGGCGATTTTGGTAAGATTTTAGATGATCATAGGCTTTGATTCATCTTTCATCAAGTAACTCCAGCTATGCAAGCCATGCAACATGAGCATCCTCCTTATTGATAAGGCTCTTCAAAGAAATCCTTAGTGATGGGAGCTCAAATTCGATTGGAAAGATGGCTTCGAAACCATACACTAAAGAATAGTGGGTGGCACTTGTAGGGGTGCAGATGGAGGTGTGATATTCCCAAAGAGCGGGATGGATATGGAGGTACTAATTTTGACCAGTGTTATTGACAACCTTTTTGAGGATGCAGATAAGGGTCTTTTTGGTTGCTTCTGCCCGACCATTACCCTGGGGGTAATAAGGTGTTGACCAATGGTACTAGATATGAAAGGTGTCACAAAGATGTTTCATAGCTTGGTTTTTAAAAGGTTTTCCATTATTAGAAAGGATGGTGGATGGGATAGCATATCTACAAAGAATATGGTAAAGGATGAATTTTGAAATATGAGTACCGGTGATTTGTGAGAGTGGATTGCGTCCACCCATTTGGTGAAATACTTAGTGGCAGTAATTATGAATGTATGGCTATCAAAAGAGGGTGGGTAAATCTTTTTTGGAATCAAGTCGAAACCCCATTAAGAGAAGGGCCATGGTGCTAGGAGGGGTTGAAGGTCCTATTCTGAAGCATGAATAAAATCAACATGTTGCTAGCAGCGAAGGAATTTCTTCATGAATTCAGAAGCATCATGTTCTAATGTAGGCCAATAATATCTAGCTCAGAAAATCCTTTTGGCCAAAGCCATACCATTTGAATGGGCCCTACAAACACCACTATGTACCTTTGTTAGTGCAGTATGGGCTTCAGTCTCATTTAGACATCTAAAGAGGGTTCCATCATACCCACAATGATAATGTATCAAGTTGAACGTTGAATAAAGTGTTTTTCGTTGGTTTTGTGTGAGGTCTAGGAGTAGAATATTATCATGCAGATAAGCATATATGTCTTGATACCATGGGAAAGCGATACCTACTATGTCGTGCACACCATGTCAATCTCAGGGATATCATATGTTGGGATTAAAATTTGTTCCATAAGGAACTCGCATTATATTAAATCTTTAGGCATCTCAATCAAGGAGCCAATAGTAGCCATTGCATCAACTACTTTTTTTTGTACCTTAGGAATTTGGTAAAATTGTATGAAGGTGAAATATTTGTTGAAATCATCCACAATGCATTTATAGGGTAACAAATTATCATCTTTTTTTAGGAATTCATCATTAAATTGTTTAATGACCAACAATGAATGACCAAAGACTCTCAAGTGAGTTATACATGCCACTACTTTGCAATTCAATGGACCGTGAGGAGGGCAATGCTATCCTAAATGATTTTGGAATGTAGTAACCTTGAGGGGCAACCAATAGAATTCCTGCACCCAATCCATTATGAGTATATGATCCATCAAAATACAATATCCAAGTAGGTGCTTCTGTAACTGTGAAAACTTCATCTGAAAATTTAGTGACTAGAGGATAATCATCCACTAGGGGTGCCTTGGCCAACTAATTAGCTATGACTTGTCCCTTTATGGCTTTGAGATCCATGTACTCTATGCCAAATTCACTTAGGAGCATGACCCATTTAGCCTTGCAACCAGTTAAAGTGGTTATGGATAACAGATACTTTAGTGGATCAATTTTTGCTATTAATTTGACCAGATGGCTGAGCATGTAATGTTGGATTTTTTGTGTACTGAAGACCACTGCAAGATAGGCTTTCTATATGGGTGAATATTTTAATTAATAGCCAACCAACGTTCGACTGATGTAGTAGATTGCTCTTTCTTTTGATGATTCATCATGTTCTGCCAATAATGCCCCCAGTGCAACTGAAATGGTGAATATGTAAAGTAGGAGGGGTTTTCAAGGAATCAGTGGAATTAAGATTGGTGGATGAGTCAATTAATCCTTGATCTTGTCAAAACCTATATGAAAATATTGGTTCCATCTGAAGGCAGAGTCTTTTTTCAGAAGATGGGTGAATGACTGGCAATTATCTTCCCTAGGCTATCAACTGGTGGATGGATTGCAGTTTTCCTTGGAGACTTCTTAATTGTTTCATATTGCATAGGGGTGGCCTATCCAAAATATATTTCACCTTGGCGGGATCAACATCAATGCCTCTTCAAGAGACTATGAAACCCAACAATTTCCCTGATGTAACACCAAAGACACACTTTTTTGGATTTAGTCATAGTTTGTAATGTTTTAACTACTCAAAGATCTTTTTTAGGATGGTAGGGTGCTCTGCTCTGGTTTTGAATTTTCCTAGCAAGTCATCAACATAATATTCCATGATAATATGGATGAGGTCATGGAAGATGACAGTCATTCCCCTCTGATATGTCATCCCCACATTATTGAGACCAAAGGGCATAACATTGTAGCAAAAAGTACCCCAAGGTGTCGTAAAAGTGGTATTGTGTTCATCTTCAGCTGCAATTCAGATCTAATTGTAACTAGAGAAACCATCCATAAGGGATAACATCTCATGTCCTGCAGTAAGGTCGACCAACATGTCAATATTGGGCAACGGGAAGTCATCTTTTGGATATGCTTTGTTAAGATCCCAGAAGTCTGTGTAAATCTGAATGTCTTTGTTTGGTTTGGAAATAGGTACTATGTTGGAGATCCAATCAAAGTATTCAATTGGTTTGATAAAACTAGCATCCGATAATTTCTCCATTTCCTTCTTGACTAATAATGCTACTTGTGGATGCATTTTTCGGAGCTTCTATTTGACAAGCTTGGCATCTAGGCAGACATCTAGATGATGGACTACTGAAGCAGGGTCTAAGCCTGGCATGTCTAAGTATGACCAAGAAAATTTAATGATACCATCTTGGAGTAGCTGAACAATGATTGAATATTCTTGCTCTAATAGAGATTTGGCCACATAGGTGATCTTAGGGTTTTTAGCAGTACCCATATTAACTTCTTGAGTTTCTTTATGTAGACATCTAAATTTAATCACTCCCATATGATTAAATTTTACTGCCTTTCCATCTATCGTATTAATATTAATTTATTAAATTAATATTATACCTTTTATCTCATATCGGTGAAGTATTTGATTTAATAATTAAATGCTTTATCTTTCACCTTCTTCCTCTCTAAATTAAATAAATACACTAATTTATTTAATTTAGTCAATTTTCACCTTTTGATTTAAAAATTAATTTAAAATTCCTCACTTTCTCTCTCCTTGTCAGATCCTCCATAACCTTGCCCTAATTTGAATTAATTTAATTAATTCATAATTATGATGTGCATCCTCTTAATCAAAGATTAATGTCACATCCTCCTACATTTGCTACTTGCCTCTAATCTTCCATTAATTAGCCTAATCCAATATTTGTACAACCTTAACCAAGGTCATTAGCTAAATTTAGCACCACTTGTTAGCCAACCTTTGGATATATCTTCTTTTAGCATTGACCCCTTTTCCCATGTGAATTTTTAATTCACATTTATTTATCCTAGATTCCCCTCCTTTATATGTGAATTTTTAATTCACATTCCATCCTTCCAAGGCTTCTAGAACCTTGGACTTGTCATAATCTCCACATGTGACCAAGTCCTTCCTCCACCTCATGTACCTTTTTGACACCTCACTTACACCTCATCTTCTCTTGGCCACTTCACCATCCACATGTCAAGATGTGAGGGCTTGTGGGTTCTCAACCCACCATAGCCCTTCATCTTGGCCTTGTTGGATACATCTTGACTGTTGAATTCTCTAGAGAATTCAAATTCTCCTATAAATACCCCCTCCTCAAGGGCATTTTCAACACTTAGCCATTTGATAATTACATGCTGCCAATTTGCATTCTCAATCATTTACCATTATCGAGCTATCCATTCTAATCATTTTGCACATTCAATCTTACATTTAGTCACTCAAGAAATCATCTAAGGAGCACACAAAATCATCACAAGCAAGGGCCAATCAAGGAGACATCAACATCAAGGAAGGTGAAATCGTTTGTATCTTGTTTTGTCCATTTTTCTTCTTTTTTTATCACTCTTTAGGCTAATCTTGAGGTGTCCTTGGTCTTTTATCACTTGCATTTTAAGTTATTTTGCACATTAGAGTAGGATAAAATTCTTAGGATCACATTTATGGCATGCCCGGTGGGACCCACAAATAGGTTCTTGCATTTAACCTCCCTTTTTGTTAAGAATTTTTTAGGAAAAGGTCACAGAAAGGCGGTAGCGCCCCCATTTTGCTGCAGAAAGGTAGCAGTGCCCTCTGCTTTATTGCAAAAAGGCGGCAACGCCCTGTTGTCCACTGTAGAAAGGTGGTAGCGCCCTACATCTGAAAGTTTTATTTTCTTCTAACACGTTTGCTGTAATTAGGGATATATTTAGAAGGTTTTTCTAACACTTTTCTTGCAGTGGGAGGGGCACAACTTTCTTTTTTTCTTAAAAATCTGATAAAGTTTGTTGCAGAAAGGCGGCAGCGCCCTCTGCCTTACTGCAGAAAGGCGGCAACGCCCTCTGCCTTATCGTAGAAAGGCAACAACTCCCTCTTGTTCACTGCAGAAAGGCGGTAGTGCCCCAAAATAACACAGTTTGGAAGGTTAAACAGTCATTTTGGCTTCATTTTTTCTCTCATTTTTTGCCATTTTCAAGTAGTAACCTTCTAACATTGTTTTGGCAAGAATATTGATATTTTTTTGCTAACGTATTGCAGCATATAAGGGATAATTGATCAAGAACAAAAAAAAAGATAGCTAACATTTATTTGCAGGACCATCTATTTGATTAGATCTACAAAAAAAATAAAAAAATCCTTGTTTTGGAACATAGTCTAATTAGGGGGAATAAACTTCATTGCTTGTTGTGATTGTTTGTTCTCGTGTTACCCAAGGGGGCATTAATTTGTTTTCTCTTTTCCCTTGCACTTCGTGTGAGCCTGGGGAGTAGTTGGAAATGGTTAGTGTCTTCTTTTTAGTGGGACCTGCTTGGAGATTTCATCACCCCAAGGGAAAATTCCAACCACGCATACTGGCGGGGTATATAAAGGGGGGAGAATGAAAGTTGTACCCCAATCCAGTCACGTCATAATTGGTGGAGCGTCGAAGCTAGGGTGATACCTAGATAGACGTGAAGAGTTGGTCTGAGCCTTTCAGTATCTCACTGGGGTTCCTGACTCATGCTTGTGATGGACTGGTGTTCACGGTTGTGCCTCACGTACCGAGAGTATATCGATGACTCCCTAGAAGCCTTGTGCATCCTAGATTAAGACCTTGCCTGGCCATACCCTTAATATTAATCATAGGATTGTGCTTGCTTGAAGTATTTTCTTGTGAAAAATCTATCAAATTTTTGATACTTTGGCCTTATTTTATCATTTTGTGTCCTTGCCATAGCCATTGCCATAAAAACCAAACTTTGTCTTACCGCAGAAAGGCGGCAGCGCCCTCTGTTTTACTACAGAAAGGCGGCAGCGCCCTTGATTTTACTGCAGAAAGGTGACAGTGCCCCTGTTTTGCTGCAGAAAGGTGGCAGGACCCCTGATCTTGCTACAGAAAGGTGGTAGCACCCCTGTTTTGCTGTAGAAAGCTATCAACGCCCCTGATTTTTGCTGTAGAGGGGTAGTTTTGCCCTCCTGAACACCTGAAATCGTCTCGTTTAGGTTCGTTTAGCCTCTAGACCATCATCTAATGGTTCCCAACCATTATCTCATCATCCTAAGCCTCCATTTTGTCACTCTAAGCTTCTCGAAACCTTCATTTGATCCGTATAAATCTCCATCTTATCATTCCAAACCTTTGTTTAACCATTATAAATCCCCACTCATTCTTCATAATCGTCTTCAATCCACCCATTCATTCTAATTTCCCTATAATTTTACTGCCAAACACCACTCATAACCAAACTGCCTTAAATGTGTATTACAAAGTGGTTACCCAAAATTGACCATAGCACTTCAAGTTGATTATTAGTCTTTAACTTCGACCCCAATCAATTCGCTTCCATCTTGAGGTGAATTTGGTGTTGTAAGTTATCACCCTCGGCCCAATCAATCCATTCCTACCTTAAGGTGGATTCAATGCCATAATCATCCTCTTAATCAATCAAAGCACTAAGGTCACTAAGGGTAACTTCCTGTGATCAAGCTTAAGGTCTCTCTCCCATGTCTTTCATCACCTAATCATACCCATCCAATAGTCCAAATCCATCAAAATCAATCTTTCGATCAAATTGTCCAATCAACCAAATAATCCAATCCAATCCAATCCAATCCAATCTAATCCAATCTAATCGTGCTAAATCCAAATCCAATCCAATCCAATTCAATCCAATCTAATCCAATCTTGCCAAATCCAAATCCAATCCAATCCAATCTAATCCAATCTTGCCAAATTTAAATCCAATCCAAATCAAGTCCAATCCAATCTAATCCAATCCAATCTAATCTAATCTTGCCAAATCAAAATCCAATCCAATCAAAATCCAATCCGATCCAATATATCCCAATAAAATCTGATCCAAATCCAAACCCCATCCAAATCACACCTTATCCAATCACAATCAAATCATTTGATAAAAGCATTAATCTACTCATCCTGAATTTGCATGCCCGTTCAGACCCGTTCACAGGAAAAGAAAATGGTCGACTGTCAAGCTCAAAATTCCCAATCAAACAACCCTCAAGATCCCAAAAACACAATCAACGTTTCATTAGATCCTAACAAGGGTACCAACATCCCTCACGATCCCCATAATGGTACTTCATCACACTCCAACACCGAGAATCAGAATAACTCACCACATGGTGAAGAGAGTATGGTTAATCAACCTGAACTCACACTTGAACATTTTAGTAATCCTGCCAATGTACAAATGACTGACCGTTTGCTTGAAAAACATGGGGAAGAAATCTTGGCCCACCTAATTGAGAAGGGTGTCAAACCCCCCTCAAATGTTGACTGGTCCAAATATAGGGGTGCCCCATCTAACGTACTCCAAGGGTCCCAAAATGCACCTGAAGGTTCATACTTCTCCAATGTTCCTCCAGTTGAGGGATGGCATCAACCTGAATTTGGCAATGCCACTCTTTATCAGGTTAACTATCCCCCACATGCTCCAACCTCAGCTATAGGAGGACCTGAAGTGCCCGATCCCAATAATCCTTTTGCTTATGGTATGCCACAAAATGTTCCACAACCTCCGCCATTAACGTTAACCGCATCCCCTCCTCCAAACCAACCTACAGTCAACGTTGGGGGCACTTCCTTTGCCACATCGCTTCCACCTCCTGGGACTACAAATCTACCACCTCAACAGGTTCACCAATCTAACATTCTACCTCAATTACCTCCACAAGGCACACCCCAGCTGAACATTCCGAGCAGTACCCAACAACCCCCTTTACAAAACACTTCTACGCTACCTCCTCCACCTCATCTGCAACAACCTATACACAATACTTTGGCCTCTTCACAACAACCATCCTACCAATCACAAGGCAATCCATCTCGACCTATCGCTCAGACCATATCCCCCTTTCTCGCATCCATTTTGTGTCTGAAAGCTCAACCACAACACAATATCCCACCTTAGCCCATACAACACTTGCCCCAACATTACTACTATCACAATCAACAACAATTTCCCCAACAACCACTTTATACGACCTCCCAACAATCACAACAATACCCTCAATACCAACAAATCAACATGCAACGTCCCATCCAAGTTCCTCAACAACCTACCCCACACTTTTACCAAACAATTCCATATTATGCCCCACAACAACAGCCCCGATATCAACAAAATCTCCCATCTTACTAGCAAGCCATGTCATCATCCAATCATCCAAACTTGTATTTCAACAATCTGATGCCCTTTCAGCAGGATCCTTCATCATCCTATCATCAATATCCCCCAACTCGCCACCAGCTAGCTTGGATTTGTTGGAAATCAAAGCCACACTTAAGGACCTTCAAGCCGGGGCTACAAAACAATCATTTAAATTTGAGGACATATGCCCATATCCGTTTGATCCCTCCATCTCATTAATTCCCTTTCCTAAATATTTCGAGATACCAAAATTTGACAAATACAAGGGAAACAAGGACCCCAAGGCTCACTTGTAGGAGTTTTATTCCTAGTGTCAAGAAGTCATGTACAATGACAACTATCTCTTGCGTTTGTTCCCACGAAGCCTAGCAAGCCACGCCTTAGATTGGTTCATGACCCTCGAAAAAGGGTCCATAAAAACTTTTACAGACCTATTAGAAAAGTTTGTATCCTACTTCTCCTTCAATTTGGAGAAGGATACAGACACATTAGATCTCCTAAAAGAGAAACAACATGATGGAAAAACCTTTACCAGCTACCTCCAACAGTGGTGTGCATTAGCAAGTCAAATGAAAAACCCTCTAAAGGACAAAGACATGGTCACTCTTTTCATGGAAAACTCTCATCCTGACATGGCCCACAATTTTAGACTACATTGTGTCACCACTTTCGCAGAGATAGTGGAAAAGAGACCTATCCTTGAATGTGCCCTTATTGCCAAAGGACACATCAAAATACACAGTCATGATAAAGAAAGGTCATTTGGAGATAAACCATGATTCTGGAAGAAGAACAAAAATGTGGTGAATGATGGAGTGACAGACACCAAACATGTCCAAGTGGCTAATGCATCCCAAAAGCAACAACAGTTTGTACCCAATGCCATATCTATACCATAGGGGGCACCTCGTCCCCCTCAACAGTCAAACCAAAAAAATAGGGGAACACTATACGTCAATATGCCCAATTGGGTGAACCCCTGAGTGTTGTTTTTAATAAATTGCTTCAAATCAATTACCCCATCACATACCCTATCACCAAGCCATTCGACGAGTCCAAACCCAAGCTAGCATGGTTTAAAGAAAATGAGTATTGTGACTTTCATAAAATCAAGGGACACTCTTTGAATAAGTGTCAAGGTTTGAAAAATTATGTCCAAGATCTCATTGATCGAGGAGATATCAAAGTTGACCCCAGTCAACCTTCGTCGTCCAATGCTCAACTACAGATCTATCAAAACACCTTCCCAAACCATAATCAAGGCCCTAACACCTCCAACAGTAATCCTCAAAATAACAACACAAATAATGTGAATTATAAGAATGTGCCCTTCAATTACGAGGGTGTTATTCATTACATTGAGCAGGTGGAACCCCGAGTATCCATGATACACGTTAAAGCCAAAGACCCTCAATGTGCTATTACTACACGACGAGCCCCCATCACCGTCCCTGTAGCCTCTGCACCCACCCAACCAACTCATGTAAACTCTTAGTACAACATCCTTGATCACTTAAGGAAGACCCCCGCTCATATATCCATTTTGGATTATCTTAAGTCTTCCCCGGTACATCAAGAAATCCTCAATAGAGCCTTGCAAGAAACCCATGTGCCAAATGACATCGACCCCACACAATTCCAAGCTTTAGTGGGACACTTGGCTTTGTCTCATCACCTGCACTTCAGTCAAGATGATATGCCAAACATCGATGTCAATCATAATCACCCCTTACACATCGAAGTCATAGTTGCTCACCATAAAATAAAAAGGGTCTTGGTAGATAATGGCTCTGCCCTCAATTTATGTACTTTGAAGTTCATAAAACAAGTGGGGTATACTCAAGTGGACCTAAGCAACCAGATCATTACAATCAAGTCCTATGACAATGCAGAAAGAAATTCAGAAGGAATTATCAGTTTTCCTATCCAAGTGGGACCTGTGCTTCAGTATACTACATGTCATGTCCTTGATCTAGACTTACCGTATAATTTCCTCCTAAGCTTCCCGTGGCTCCATGCTATGCAAGTCATCCCCTCCACATATTATCAATGCCTGAAATTCTCTGTCAATGGACATGAAGTTACCAGCTATGCCGACCCCCAACCATTTGAATATTGTCGTGCTTTAGAAGCATCTTTTCCCCACCTACATTATTGTCCTGGGGTTGAAATGGGGGCATCCCACTCATCATTCACTAATCCACCATCCACTGTGATAACCACTCCATCCTCTACCACTAATCCTTTGATCACCAAAGTCCAGATCATCGACAAAGGGTGTGGCGAATATGAAATGCATATGGCTCTCAATGTAGCCACCATGCCACAGTCACCACACGAATATGGTCAACCTTCGTATGCTACACAAAAGGAAGACAAAATCATCACCTTCAGTGGTAACAACATCCCTACTACCACTTTCAGATCTCTAAGTGTCAAGATCGATGCACCTGAGGAAGACATAAGCCAATGGGTCTACCGAGAAGAGCCCGAACCAAAAACTCCTCTAAAGAAATATTTTTCAGGAAAAATATCCTTGGCCAACAAAGTTCATGGAAAAACATAACTATCAAGGTAGAGGCCTAGGTAAAGAGGAACAAGGGCGGTTGCAACCCATTGATACACTATAGTTACCAAAGAAAGTAGGCATTGGGTATGACAGAAAACAGAAAAGCCCCGCAACATCATCTAATACTTCCAATAGTATCACTATGGACGATGGCTCGCTGGCAGACATACCCAAGGAGGAATCCATCATACATGCGTACGATGATGTCAATCACACTGACTTATCATCCATGTTCGAATGCCTATCCGTTTGCACCATTAGCCTATCCCTTTGTCACCCTGAACTCATTGATTGAGACCTACATAATACCACACTTGTTAGTATGTCTACGGATACGTATGTCAACCTTATGGGATTAGGGGAGGATGAACACTCCAGTCGCAAAAATAAAAATAAGAAAAGTAAAAAGCAGTCATCTAGTGAAAACCTCCCTGAGGCACTTCCTGACCTGGAAAAAGTAAAAATAAAGGACGCATCTGACGGCGAAAACCTTGAAGAGGCACCGAAAGATGGAGATGTTCATCTTCCCCTTATGGGAACTCACTTATCTGCCTGATCATCTATTCTAATTGAAGAGACTCAAGAAGTTAATTTGGGAATTGTTGACAGTCCTAAGATCACCTATGTAGCTAAGTCGCTCTCAGAACAAGAATATCCAGTCTTTGTACGGCTACTCCAAGAGGGAATCGTTAACTTTGCTTGGTCATACTCAGACATGCCAGGCTTAGACCCTGCTTTAGTGGTTCATCACTTAGACATTCGCCCAGACGCCAAGCCTGTCAAGCAAAAGCTCTGCAAGATGCATCTACAAGTCATGTTGTTAGTCAAGAAGGAATTGGAGAAGTTACTGGATGCGGATTTTATCAGACTTATTGACTACTCCGAATGGATCTCCAATATAGTCCCCGTTGCCAAACCAAACGAAGACATTTGGTTCTACACAGACTTCAGAGATCTTAACAAAGCCTGCCCAAAAGATGATTTCCCTCTTCCTAACATTGACATGTTGGTCGACCTAACAGCAGGACATGAGATGTTATTCCTTATGGATGGCTTCTCTGGTTATAACTAGATTCGAATTGCACCTGAAGACCAACACAAAACCACCTTCACAACTCCTTGGGGCACTTTTTGTTACAATGTTATGCCCTTTGGTCTCAAAAATGCAGGGGCAACGTATCAGAGAGCCATGACGGTTATCTTCCATGACCTCATCCATATCATCATAGAAGACTATTTTGATGACCTATTAGGGAAATCCAGAACATGAACAGAACATCCCGCCATCCTGAAAAAGATATTTGAGTGGTTAGAGCATTATAAGTTGTAGTTAAATCTAAAAAAGTGTGTCTTTCGAGTCACATAAGGGAAGCCGCTGGGTTTCATAGTCTCTCGCAGAGGTATTAAAGTTGATCCCGCCAAGGTAAAGGCTATTTTGGACATGCCACCTCCATGTAATCTAAAGCAGTTAAGAAGCCTCCAGGGAAAGATGTAGTCCATCCATCGGTTCATAGCCCAACTCGCAGATAAATGTCATCCCTTTACCCATCTTTTAAAGAAAGATTCCACCTTCTGATGGACCCCACAGTGTCAGATGGGTTTTGATAAAATTAAATAATATTTGGCTCATCCACCTATTTTGATGTCACCTATTCCAGGAAAACCCCTCCTACTTTATATCTCTGCCAACTCAGTCGCACTGGGGCCATTATTGGCACAACATGATGAGTCATTCAAAGAGAGGGCAATCTACTACATCAGCCGAACACTAGTTGGCTATGAGTTAAATTAATCCCCTATGGAAAAAGTGTGCCTTGCACTAGTCTTCAATACACAGAAACTCTGCCATTACATGCTCAGTCACCCAATCAAGTTAATCACTAAAATTGATCCCCTGAAGTATCTATTATCTAGAACCACCCTGACTGGCCGCATGGCCAAATGGGTCATGCTTTTAAGAAAAATTGACATAGAGTATGTAGAGCACAAATCCATAAAAGGACAGGTTATTGCTGATCAATTGGCTGAAGCACCATTGGTAGATGCTTACCCCTTAGACACTGAATTCCTGGATGAAGAAATCTACACAATGACAGAAGTACCAACTTGGATGTTATATTTCGATGGCTCATACACTCATAGTGGATCTGGGGCAGGAATTCTATTAGTCACTCCTTAAGGTGACTACATCCCAAAATCATTCAGGATAGCGTTTCCATGTACCAACAATATGGCAGAATACGAAGCTCTCCTCATAGGCCTCAGAATTGCAAAACAGTGGCACATAACCCATTTGAAAGTCTTTGGTGATTCTTTACTGGTTATTAGATAAGTTAATGATGAATTCTCACAAAAGATGATAAAATGTTACCCTATAAATGCATGGTGGATGATTTCAAGAAATATTTCACCTTCATACAGTTTGACCAAATTCCTCGGGTATAGAATAAAGTGGAAGATGCAATGGCCACTATCGGTTCCCTGATCGACATGCCCAAGGATCGAACAGAGTGTGAGTTTCTTGTTGAACAACTTTTAATCCCTGCATATGATGTTCCTAAGACTGACATGGTGTGCGATATTGTAGGTCCTGCCTCCCCGTGGTACCAAGACATATACACTTACCTCCGTGATAATATCATACCCCCAGAACTTACACGCAACCAACGTAAATCCTTTATCCATCGTTCATCCCGATACATCATTGTTGGTGATACGCTTTATCATCATGGGTATGATGGAATCCTCCTTAGATGTCTGAATGAGACCGAGGCCCAAACGGTACTAACGGAAGTACATGGTGGTATTTGTGGAGCTCACGCAAATGGTATGGCTCTGGCCAAAAGGATCTTACGGGCTGGATATTATTGGCCTACATTGGAACATGATGCTTGCGAATTTGTGAAGAAATGCCTCCCATGTCAAAAGAATGTGGATTTGATCCACGCTCCAGCACAAGATCTTCAGCCTCTCCAAGCACTATGGTCATTTTCTCGATGGGGTTTCAACCTGATTGGCAAGATTTACCCACCATCATCCGATAGCCATACATTCATCATCACTGCAACTAAGTACTTCACTAAATGGGTGGAAGTAATGCCACTCTCACAAATCACCGGTACTCAGATTTCCAAGTTCATCCTCTACCAAATTCTCTGCAGATATGGTATCCCATCCACCATCATTTCTGATAACAGAAAACCTTTTAAAAACCAAGCCATGAAGTACCTCTGTGACACCTTCCATATCTAGCATCGTTGGTCGACACCTTATTACCCTCAGGCTAATGGTCAGGTAGAAGCAACCAACAAGACCCTCATCCGCATCCTCAAAAAGGTTGTCAATAACACTAGATGAGATTGGCACCTTCATATTCATCCTACCCTCTGGGCATACTGCACATCCATTTGCACCCCAACAGGCGCCACCCCATACTCTTTAGTATATGGTGCTGAAGTTGTCTTTCCAATCGAAGTTGAGCTCCCCTCATTGAGAATTTTTTGAAGAACCTTATCAGTGAAGAAGATGCTCACGTTGCACGACTTGCACAGCTAGAGTTACTGGATGAACGGAGAATAGGAGCCTATGATCACCTACAAACATACCAGAATCATCTCAAACGTCATTACAATAAAAATGCCTATCCTAGACAATTCCAGGTTGGTGAGCTTGTCCTCAAAGAAAACCAACGCACTTAGTAAGACCGTGACAAGAAGGGAAAATTTGAGGCAAACTGGCTAGGGCCATATATCATAACTACCAAATATGGATCTGGAGCCTACAGGTTGACTACTCTAGAAGGAGATCCCCTCGATGAACCTGTCAATATTCTCCATCTGAAAAGGTTCTACACTTAAGTCCGCTTGATCTACCCTATCAAAAAAAAATAAAAAAAAAAAAAAAAAGTGACAAAAAAATTCAAAAATAGTCAAGAAAAAATAAATCCGTCCTATGGTGAAAACCACCTCTTGGTGGCGCCTTGGATAAGTATGGATGGTGAAAACCTGTCAATAGGCGTCATCCATAGAGGGCTTAATCATTATCTACCTGACATCCTAGTTATTTTGTCCTTTCATTCGCACTATCATCCCCACCCACCTCAGCCTAGGCCGCTTGGTATTCGTTGATTGAGCATTGGATGAACCCTTTTTGCCTATCCCTCATCCTAAGCTTTTTTATCCCATTTTGAACTTATGTCTTTCGCTCCCTTCGTCGGTCGGTCCGTGTCATCATATAGGATCATCCATCATGTCAGTCTCCATCTAGATCTCATCCTCTCGCGTCATTTTCATCCTTTCTTGAACTACGTTGCCCTTGCGCTGTCACGTAGGCAAGGCTGATCACTCAATCTACCCCTGGGGCATTCTTGGATCAACTTGTTTTGGTCCTCCATCACTTCGTCTTCACTAGTCCCTTTTCACTTTTATCCATGGTCTTTTTATCGAACTATGTTGCCCTTGCACTTTCACATAGGCAAGGTTGGTCATTTGATCCTCCCCCGGGGCATTTGTCTATTGCGTTTTGTGTCCTTTATCATCGGTCACCATTGTCTTTTTTTCGCTTTTATCCATGGTCTTTTTATTGAACTACGAGGGCTTTGCGCTTTCACGTAGGCAAGGCTAATCTCTGATCAGCCCCTGAGCCCCTAGGTCTTTAGGTTGTGTCTTGTCTCCCTTGTGTTGTGTCATCAAGCTATGCCTTTATCTAGCTGGTCCTTAACAAACAAGACCCATTTGTACCAATGAATCTAATCAATTTTGAATATCCTATATCATATCGATCTTTTCACTTAGTATCCATCATAGGTCTCATCAGGATACATCCTTCCTAACAGACCTCATCAATTCCATCTATCCCCTTGATCCTATGGCAATGGACATTTGAAATTGATTGCGATCTTTTGATACTTTTGTTTTTTTTTTATCATTTGGGCTCCCTATCATCACTTATCAAGGCTGCCATAATCCATTATATTATGGCTTGTTTTGATTGGTCTATATAGGGGCATATCTTGATCTTTTCTTTGATTGTGTCTTCTTGGTTGTCCCACATAGTGCCCACCAAGATCCTCGAGATCTTGTGTTATGTTGGGGCATCATTTTGTGCTTGTGGTTATCTCAATGCCGGACCCGAACAAGGTCTTCATGACTTTGGGGTATTGGGATAGCCTTCTTGTCTGGCGTGTTTGTATCATGCATTAGACACTAATCTACCTCGGTCCTCTATACCTTGGTGTATCGTGTCTTATGCTATAGCAAAAACTAGTACTCCAAAGATGGCAAATTGAATTAGGATTGCATTTTCATAATCATTGCATTAACACTCACCCATTCTTTCTCCCATTCTTTTCTATTCTTCTTAGGATACTGATACTTTTTGACAGATGTCAAATGACATCCATCTTCACAATCACCACATACCCACCTCCCATTATCATATCAGTTCCTATTGGCACTTATGGCTGTATGTTATTTTCTCTAAAATTACAAAAGTACTATTCCATATATCCATCGCCACCTGCATCACCACATGTTAGGTCCATACATACATAGCCACCTGCATCACAAAGTGTTAGACGCATAATACATCACATCCTGCATATATAAAAGATTCATACAAAATCCATCATACACATATACATACATGACAAATAAGTCAACTAGGAATCCATATATATAAATCATCATAGATCCCATAGGTACTTATGGTTTTGGTTGTGCAAATACTTTCCCCCATTCTTTTCTATTCTTCTCAGGATATTGATACTTTTTGACAGATGTCAAATGACATCCATCTTCACAATCACCACATACCCACCTCCCATTATCATATCAGTTCCTATTGGCACTTATGGCTGTGTTATTTTCTCTAAAATTACAAAAGTACTATTCCATATATCCATCGCCACCTGCATCACCACATGTTAGGTCCATACATACATAGCCACCTGCATCACAAAGTGTTAGACGCATAATACATCACATCCTGCATATATAAAAGATTCATACAAAATCCATCATACACATATACATACATGACAAATAAGTCAACTAGGAATCCATATATATAAATCATCATAGATCCCATAGGTACACCTAATATATCACCATGCGCATATCATAAAACTATTCATATTCCATAAGTACATATATCTAATCATCCACATGAACATCTCAATAAACCAACACATAAGCATAAATAAACATAAGCATAATTATTCATATAAAATTATTCATATTCCAATCATCCATGTGAACATGTCATATCATGAACATGAGCATAAATAAACCAACACATGAGCATGAATAAACCAATACATCCATCCACATAAACACGTAATACCATATACGCATGCATATAATCCCCCATCATAAAAGGAAACATACTACATGGTGTCAATAAGAACTGTCCCATATCAAAATAATATAATATCTGTCACATGTCCATCATACATCACATGATAAAATACAAAATCCAGAGATATGAAACATCTCTGATCTTTGTCAATAAACCCTACACACTCCACCCTGCATCTGTCAAAGACTTAGTAGCCTATCACCTCCTGAATGAACTCCCCACATTTGATCTCTGTGGCGACTCAGGTCCTGCCCCCTGCCTGGTGAAACCCCTAGTGAATAACTATAACCACGGGTCCATGTCCCCAATGACTGAGATGGCCCTAGCATCTGAGGTGTCTGCCGAGTATAACGAAATCTCCACTACACCGGATCAGGAACTACATCATAATATGCAACCATCCAAAAACCTGCCTCTCTCATGCTATCCTCTCTCTCTGCAACTTGGACCTGAGCGGAATTCTGCTCATGTCGAACTTGTCTCGGTCCCTGGTGATAGCTCCCCTCTCCTGCTCCCAGACCTCCTGAGCTAACCGACTCTGTGCCAGCTTTAGCTAAAGTCGATCCCTCATCTCCTCTACAGCTGCTACCCATGCCAACGCTGCATCCCTCTCTCTCCACAATCTGCACATCTGTTCCTGGCATCCCACCCTCACCCTGACCTGTCAGAACATGAGCCATCACGGCATCCCTCTCTGCCTGTAGGGTCTGCATCCGCCTCTCTGCTACATCTCTCTCCCTCTCAGCCCCCTGTGCCCGAGTCACTACTGCATCTCTATCCCTTTGGAGTGCTTGTGCCCGCAACTCTACCAAATCCCTCTCTCTCTGGAGAATCGTTGCCTCTGCTACCGCCTCATCTCTCCCTCTCTGTATTGCCTGTATCTCCGCCTCTACTACTGCCCTCTCACTATGAATGTGTGCCTGTGCCGCATCCCTCTCTACCTCCATCACCTATACTTGCACCTGTGTTATGTCTCTCTTGGCCCGCATAATCTGTGCCTACTCTACCGCCATAGCCTCCCTCTCCTGCATCAACCCCATATCTCCAACGGCCTGCTCAAGGAAATGTACCCTATCCTGAAGCTTGTCCCAGTCTCGCTAGAGATCCCCTAACTGCTGACTAGTACCTCCTGTCCCCTGATCAGCTCCCTGCTTTGTCCTCTCTTCTGGCTCCCCTTAGCCTGTAAAACCATGACCTCTGCCTGTAATTTGTCGTGGTCTTATGTCATACTAGTCAAATCGCTCTATATCCTCTGCACCTCTAACTGTACCCTATCTCTCTCCTCCACCGCTCCTCCTAGCTCGGCCTCCAGAGCCCTCACTCTCCACTCCACCATCTATACTCTTATCTCTGCACCCCTCACCTGCACAATGGGATCCTCTGGTACATAAAGAACTAAAGCTAATGCCTCTGTTGCTGCAACATCCTCCTCCACCGCATCTCTATCCACATCCATCACATCCACCTCCCCACTTGCTGGCTACTTCCTATCCCCCTGCTCCTGTCGCTCCTCACGATTCTCCACAATTCAGCGAACCCGAAATTGTCTTGCCTCTCCCTGTCTCTCAACCACGTATCGACCTCGTGGTGACCTCCTCTCCTCATATGGGGCTGCTCTAACATCCTCATCCCCTTCGCTCTCCGGCTCATAACGAGCCTCGTGACTCTGCAGTCAGTCGAATCTGCAACCGCTATGGCTGACCATGTCATCCTACCATGAACTGTCTCCTCCCCTTCTCTACAGCATCCCTCACACCTACCACCTCCACATCCTCCATATCATCTACATCCATCACCTCCTCCACCCTCTGCCCCGCTGGGCTCTTTGTGGCTGCTCTTTCTCCCACTGCCAACCCTCTCTCCGGCCTTGTCTCTGATACCTCCTCCTCCTCCCTGCTTTGCCTGCCTACTCCCTCTCATCCTCCTCCGGCTCCTCCTGTCCCCCCTCGTCTACCACTGCTGCCTCTCGTCGCTACTGACCCCTCCTCTCCTCTCCCTCCATGGTCTCTGCTTATCCGCTGGTCTGGCACCCACTACCCTCAAAATAGGCTGAACAGGCGTAATACTCTCCCATAACCTGTTCTGGAACCACCTTCGATATCGCTCGGTCACCATTGGCACCTGCTCTCCTCCTCCTCTCCCTGGATAAGCTATCTATCTTGCTACCCTCCATGATGACCTGACTATCACTGGTGCTATGTGGCCTCCCTATGGTAGCTCCCTACTATACCGCCAGAATAGGATAGACACCGTCGAAATATCTTGTATCACCCCAAACTATCTCAACACTCTGTCTGGTCGATGAGACTCTACTATGTGCGGTAGAGTACCAATAATAAAACATCGGCTTAGAAAATACCCCTCATGACTCCTCGTATCTATCCATCCCCTGAACTGACGCACCCTATATAGCCGCCACTCTATGTCCCTCGAACGCAGATCATCAAATGCTCTCCTCCACCCCTCCATCTCCCCCTACATCTCATAGCGGAAAACCCACCCTCTCTCCTCCCCATACTCCCAAGCCATGGGCTCACGGTCATCCACTGTCCCCCTCCTCACCACTATCGGCCTAGGCACTGCAATATGCTCCCACGCCCAAATCTGCAGTAGCGTCACATGTGTCACACTCGATACCTCCCAGTAGTAGATCCCGTGCATATCTTTGTACAGCTGAGCTAATACACATGAACCCCACAAAAACTGTCCCCCCCGCCACTCGACAATGTGGCAGATCACCTCCATATAGCATAGGTTACATAACCATCTGCTCCGATCTAGTAACAGTATCTCACTAATCAGCCCACATAGGAATAACGGTAAAGCTGACACCCCTACTGCTAAACACTCATCCAAATCTAAATGCCCCTAGTGCCACATGTCCAAACAATACTCTCATGGTCTCCTGTAACTCCGCTCCTGTGGACACCACCTTGCTCACTAACCGATCGACAATCGACAGCCTCAGGATACGCCACACATCCTCTAACGTCATGGTCATCTCTTCTGTAGGGAAATGAAATATCGATGTCTTTGAGCTCCATCTCTCTATCAATGCTGTCAACATCACTGGATGTGTTCGAACCTTGGGAAACTAAACACAATTCCCTAAACCTGCATGATCCAACACCGCCTGATCCTCCCCGTTCATCGCTGCTATCATCGCTGTCATCACCTCAGACTGTCGGTCGTGCACTCGTAATCACTCAAAGCTCTACATACATGACCACTTTATCATTAGTCTATGTTCTCGTATTCGTCTTTTCTCTTATTTCTTATGTTTTTCGCTACCTTTTCCCTCCCCCCCATTGGGTTAAATTCCCCCTATCGGATGGCCTTTCCCCCGATCGGACGGCTTTGCGCCCTCAGGCGGGGCGGCCATGCCCCACCGCAGCGGGGCGGGACCACCGGCAGCTGGGGCGGCCGTGCCTCGCCACAGCGGGGCAGGATCGCCCCTAGCTGGGGCGGGACTGCCCCTATCTAGGCACGTTTTCCCCCAGCCGGGGCGGCCACGCCCCGCCACAGTGGGGCGGATCCACCCTTGGTTGGGGCAGCACCGCCCCCGACTGGGGCGGCTCCACCCCAGGCTGCGACGGCGGTGCCCTGGGTTGGGGTGGCTATGCCCCGCCTCTCCCCCTCCCCCCTCGGTTTTTTTGCCCTTTTTGATTTTTTTTAACAAACTAATTTAGACCCGTTTTCCTAATTTTCCTACTTAACAAAACCCACATTTTCAAATTTTAATTTTTTACGTAAAAAGGTGCGTAAATGAAATAGGAGGGTTTTATTACTACTCACATGCTGTCCGCTCGCGCCCCCGCTATATAATGCACGCACCTTGTCCACCCGGTGTACGATCGCGGTGTCATTATCCGTCGGCATTGTTTCTCCTCATCCGCTTTCACTCCTCTACCCTCTTCCTCTCAACTGCTATAGTGCAAATAACAAAGGTAATTTTTAAAATTACTTTTTTAACCCCTTCCTCCCAAAAGGTATTTTTTACCTTTTATTTAACTTTTTATTCCTCCAACTAATCCCAAACTTCCCGAGGCTGTCATTTGCAAACTGTGCATCGGATCACCTCCGTTCAATAACTAAAATTGCTTAGTTTTCCAAGCTCTATCTAATGGTGTCCTTCTTTTCTTCCTATCGAGATGTTGCCCGGGGACCCCCTTTTTCCTCCCCCAACCACCCTCTCGAGGGGGCATACCCTCTTACCATTCCTCCATTCCTTTAGCCTGGTCATTAGGGCATCATTAACCTTTTCCACGCTAGGAGCATCACCATCTGTCACCTCTTACCTCATTCACATTTTATTTTTCTTTGAAACACTGTTATCCTAATAATATTTCGAAGAGGGGCAAAATGTAGACATCTAAATTTAATCACTCCCATATGATTAAATTTACTGTCTTTCTGTCTATTGTATTAATATTAATTTATTAAATTAATATTATACCTTTTATCTCATATCGGTGAAGTATTTGATTTAATAATTAAATGCTTTATCTTTCACCTTCTTCCTCTCTAAATTAAATAAATACACTAATTTATTTAATTTAGTCAATTTTCACCTTTTGATTTAAAAATTAATTTAAAATTCCTCACTTTTTCTCTCCTTGTCACATCCTCCATAACCTTGCCCTAATCTGAATTAATTTAATTAATTCATGATTATGATGTGCATCCTCTTAATCAAAGATTAATGTCACATCCTCCTACATTTGCCACTTGCCTATAATCTTCCTTTAATTATCCTAATCCAATATTTGCACAACCTTAACCAAGGTCATTAGCTAAATTTAGCACCACTTTTTAGCCAACCTTTGCATATATCTTCTTTTAGCATTGACCCCCTTTCCCATGTGAATTTTTAATTCACATTTATTTATCCTAGATTCCCCTCCTTTATATGTGAATTTTTAATTCACATTCCATCCTTCTAAGGCTTCTAGAACCTTGGACTTGTCACAATCTCCACATGTGACCAAGTCCCACCTTTTTGGAGCCCACCTTTTATCCTCTAGATCCTCCTAGGAATGTATCCCCAACCACCTTTCCTTTTTCCATGTAGATTTTTGAGGAATTCCAAAATTTCTCAAATTTCCCTTTCACTCCCACTTGGGGACAAGGAATCCCTTTTTGAGGAAATCTCCTCACTCCCCAAGGTGCTTGTCCTTCCTCCACCTCATGTATCTTTTTGACACCTCACTTACACCTCATCTTCTCTTGGCCACTTCACCATCCACATGTCAAGATGTGAGGGCTTGTGGGTTCTCAACCCACCATAGCCCTTCATCTTGGCCTTGTTGGATGCATCTTGACCGATGAATTCTCTAGAGAATTTAAATTCTCCTATAAATACCCCCTCCTTAAGGGCATTTTCAACACTTAGCTATTTGATAACTACATGCTGCCAATTTGCATTCTCAATCATTTACCATAATCTAACTATCCATTCTAATCATTTTGCACATTCAATCTTATATTTAGTCACTCAAGAAATTATCTAAGGAGCACACAAAATCATCCCAAGCAAGGGCCAATCAAGGAGACATCAACAGTAAGGAAGGTGAAATCTTTTGTATCTTGTTTTATCCATTTTCCTTCTTGTTTTTATCACTCTTTAGGCTAATCTTGAGGTGTCCTTGGTCTTTTATCACTTGCATTTTTAAATTATTTTGCACGTTAGAGTAGGATAAAATTCTTAGGATCACACTTTAATTAGGATGGATGACTGTGTAGATAATTGAATTCCCACAAAGGGAAGATGAATCTCTCCATCCTCTAGCACCTCTTCGAGGTTTTCACTATCGCATGTGTCATTTATTTTTACTTTTTCTAGGTCAGGAAGTCCCTCGAGGAGGTTTTCACTAGATGACTATTTTTTATTTTTCTTATTTTTATTCTAGCGACTGGAGCATTCATCTTCCCCCAATCCCATGAGGTTGACATATGTATCTAGGGAGATATTGGTAGGTGTGCTATCATGTAGGTCCCAATCAATGAGTTCAGGATGGTGAAGAGAAAGGCTGATGGTAAAGATGGATAAGCAGTCAAACATGGATGCCAAGTCTGTGTGATCACCATCATTGTACACACGTACGATGGATTCTTCCTTGGGTATGTCTTCCAAGGGACCATTATCCACAGTAACACTATTGGAGGTATTAGATGATGTTGCAGGGCCTTTTCAATTTTTTTCATATTCGAGGCTTATATTCCTCAGCATCTTTGATACATCAATAGGTTGCAACCATCCATGTTCTTCCTTACCTAGGCCTTGGCCTTGGTAGTTATGCTTTTCTGCGAACTTAGCTGACCAAGGGTATACTTCCTGAAAGTATTCCTTTAGAGGAGGATCTAGTTGGGGTTCTTCACAGTATACCCACTGACTGATATCCTCTTCTAGTGCATCTCTCTTTATAGTAGGAGACCAAAAAGTGGTAGTGGGAATGGTTTTTGCACTGAAGGAGATAGTCTTGTCTTCTTTTAGTGTAGCCTACAATGGTTGGTCATACATGTGTGGTGATAGTGGCATGCTTGCTACATTTAGCGTAGTATGTATTTCATATTCATGACACCCCTTGTCAATGATCTGGACTTTGGTGACTGTAGGATTGGTGGTGGAAGATGGAGTGGCTTTCATGGTGGATGATGGATTGGAGGATGATGACTGAGATGCCCCCATTTCGACCACAAGACAATAATGTAAATGGGGAAATTGTGTTTCTAGAGTGCGACAATATTCAAATGGTTGTGGGTTGGCATAAATGGTAATCTCTTGTCCATTAACTAGGAACTTTAGGCATTGATGGTATGTGGAGGGATGACTTTCATAGCATGGAGCCATGGGCAGATGAGGAGGAGATTATATGGTAAGTCTAGATCAAGGAAATGATAGGTAGTGTACTAAACTACAGGTCCAAACTGGATAGGAATACTGATAATTCCTTCAGAATTTCTTTCTGCATTATCATAAGCCTTGATCATGATGATTTGATTACTCAAATCCGCTTGAGTATACCCTACCTATTTTATGAACTTCAAAGTACATAAATTGAGGGAAAATCCATTATCTACCAAGACCCTTTTTATTTTATGACAAGAAACCAAGACTTCGATGTGTAAGGGATGGTTGTGATTGGCATCAATATTTGGCATGTTGGTCTGGATTAAGTGTAGCTAGTAAGATAAAGCCAAGTGTTCTACTAAAGCTTGGAACCATTTGGGATCGATGTCGTTAGGTATGTGAGTTTCTTGTAAAGATCTATTGAGTATTTCCTGATGTATGGGAGAAGACTTAGGTAGATCTAAGATTGATATCTGAGCAGGGGTATTTCCTAAGTGATCAAGAATGTTATACTAAGAGTTTACAAGATTTTATTGGATGGATGTGGAGGCTACAAGGACCATAATGCGGGACCATCGGGTAGCAATGACACATTGGGGATCTTTACCTTTAACATGTATCATAGACACACGAGGTTCTACCTACTCAATGTAATGGACAATGCCATCATAATTGAGGGGTACATTTTTATAGCTTATATTATTTGTGCTATTGTCTTGGGGATTGTTTTTGGAGGTGCTCATGCCTTGACGATGGTTAGGGAAGGAATTTTGGTATATCTATAATTGAGCATTGGATGATGAAGCTTGACTAGTGTTGAATTTGATATCTCTTCAATCGATAAGATCTTGGACATAGTTTTTGAGACCTTGATATTTATTAAAAGTGTTCCCTTTTATCTTATGGAACTCACAATATTCATTCTCCCTAAACCAAGCTGGTTTGGTTTTGGATTCATCAAGTGGTTTGGTGACAGGGTACATGATCAAATAGTTGACCTGTAACAAATTATTAAAGATGATGCTCAAGGGTTCTCCTAATTGAGTATATTGGCATTTACCATTCCCTTGACTATTTTGGTTCGACTGCTAAGGAGGGCGAGATGCCCCTTGTGGCATGGATATGGAATTAGGTATAGATGGTTGTTGCCTCTAGGATGTACTAGCCACTTGAGCATGTTTATTGTCAGTGACACCATCATTCACTACATTTTTGTTCTTGTTCCAAAAGTGTGACTTATCACCGAATGGCCTTTCTTTGTCATGATTATGTATCTTGATGTGCCCTTTGGCAATAAGGGTGCGTTCAAGGATGGGTCCTTTTTCCACTATCTCAAGAAAAGTGGTAATGCAATGCAACCTAAAATTGTGAGCCATGTTGAGATGTGAGTTCTCCACAAAGAGGGTGACCATGTATTTCTCTTTGAGAGGGGTTTTCATTCAGCTTGCTAGTGCTCACCACCTTTGAAGGTAGCTAGAAAAGGTTTCACCTTCATGTTGTTTCTCCTTAAGAAGGTCCAAAGTTTCAGTGTCTTTTTCCAAATTGAAGGAGAAGTAAGAAACAATTTTTTTTGAAAGATCTGCAAAGGATTTTATGGACCCTCGTTATATAATCATGAACCATTCTAGGGAATTTCCTATTAGGTTCCGTGGAAACAAATGCAAGAGGTAGTTTTCATTGTGCATAACTTCTTGAAACTAGGAGTAAAAATCTTGCAAGTGGGCCTTAGGATCTTTATTTCCCTTCTATTTGTCAAACTTTGGTATCTCAAAGTTCTTTGGGAAGGGAATTAGTGAGATGGATGAATCAAATGGATAGGGACATATATCTCCAAATTTAAAGTATTGTTTACCAATCCTTGCTTGGAGATCTTTAAAAGTAGCTTTGATTTCCAACAGGTTTGCATTGACCAATGGCGTAGGTGTTGAGACAAGTGGGTTGGATGGACATGGGTGGTAGGATGATGAACGATTCTGGTAAGATAGTGTCTGAAGGTTGGCGTATGGATTTTGATAGTGAGATGATGATATCCCTTACGAGTATGTCAAGGGAGTTTGTTGGTATTGGGGTTGTTGTTGTGAGGTATAATACAAGTTTTTTGATAAGAATGTGTGACCGAATGCTGAGGAGCTTGAATGTGATATTGTGGATTGGTTTGTTGGTATTGAAGGTATTGTTGCAATTGTTGGGGGGCCACATAGGGTGGTTGTTGTTGGAAATTTTGTTGGTTATGATATTAATAATGCTAAGGAGGTTGTTGATGTGATGTCGACTATTGCTACTACTGAATTTGACACCATTTTCTGATAGACGTTTGTCATTCGTTTGACCAATCTTTGTCGGACAACAATGAAATGACGAAAATCTTTTCACCACTATTTTTTTTTTGAAAGGCTAACAACGAATTAAACAACAAAATAATGACGTAGATTCATCGGTCATCGACATCCTAAAATGGCTAAGACTTTTGTCAGAATATTGATGAAAACTCCATGTATCTACCGACGAATTACCCCAGAATTTTGTCACCATTTCGACGAAATGGGAAAGGAGTAGCATCTAAACAACACCAAAAGTTCATCAGACTTTCGAAGAAATGGGAAAGTAGTAGCATCGAAACAACACCAAAATTTTGTCACAATTTCGATGAAATGGGAAAGTAGTAGCATTGAAAAAACACCAATAGTTCATCGAAATTGCAATGAAATGGGCAAGGAGTAGCATCAGAAGAACACCAAAAGGTCATCGAAAGTGCGGAAAAATGGGCAAGGAGTTACAATGAAACCTTCATCGCAGCTATAGAAACTTCATCAAGCCTTTTTAGTGATTCGTCGGTGGGGTTCGTCGGTGTGGTTTGTTGAAATTGTGATGAAGCAATGCAATTTAAAAAAAAAAAATCATGGAAATGTACCATCATGGAGACTGACGACTGATCATACATATAGACTGCATATTGGTTTGATGCTTCAAACGATGCATTTCTTATATTGAAAAGTGCATTACCTTATTGAGCTTCTCTCTTTTTTTAGAATAGTTTAATATTTTCTACTTAACAGGGCCAACCACATGACGGTGGAAGCTCATTTGGTCCCTCCGCCCCCCCTGACATCACTCTCAATTCCTCATACCCTATCATATAACATTAATTGTTCATTCATCCATTAATAACATATAACATTCATTCATTGATCCATTAATAACATATAATATTCATTCATCCATTAATAACATATAACATTCATTCATTAACATATAACATTCATTAATTAACATGTTTACATTCATTCATTAACATATAACATTCATTAATTAACATATTTACATTCATTCATTAACATATAATATTCATTCTTTCAGTTTTTACATATTATCAAAAATATGGTTGTCATGATATGATTACAATCACTTTTTTTTTGTTTCTTTTTTAAAGCTACATAAAGCTAAAGTGGAGTATCATTTTCTAAATCAATATTTGTCCCCCCTTTAGTTGTTCTATCCTCTTCTTGTGATCTTAATGTATGCCTAGTTGTCTGCTCATGATGTGGACGCCGCTACATGGGGGGGTCTGCTACAATAAGAAAGAAATGTTAAACTGATATGTTTTTTATTATTGTTACAATTATTTCATTAATTAAAAGAACATTAGAGTGATTATCTTTACCTGATGGGTCCACATCATGTTCTTATACTTCTGTTATAGACTCATGCTCAACATGTTGAACACCCTCTAAATCCTGATCTACATTTGAAACACGAGAGGTTAAATTAATTAATACACCAATTGAAATTAAATATGTTTAAGAGAACATGAGGGTGGTCCTCTTTATCTGATGGGGCACATCATGTTCCTGATCTTCTCTAGCCTGATCATGCGCAACATGTTGATCACTCTCTACATGCTCTAAATTTGAAACATGAAAGATTACATTAATTAATACACCAATTACAATTAAATATGTTTAAAAGAACTTTAGAGTGGTCCTCTTTACCTAATGCGGCCACATCATATTCTTGATCTTCTCTAGCCTGATCATGCTCAACATGTTGATCATGCTCTACATGCTCTAAAGTACCGGGATGCACACCATGACCCTCATTTGCATGTTGTGCTCCACCCTCACCAGGTTGCATTCCAATGTCATGTGCAATATTATCATTGCTTGAATGTTTAAAAAAAATAGGCATGTAATTACTTTATATTGGAAATTAATATTGAATATATTGCACAAGTATTCAATTTTAAATAAAATTTATTGAGTTTATTTACCTACGTGTAGGATGCAATGGAATATTGTGTTTGCCCAGTCAAGACTCTTAGGCGTTCAACCACGACTCCATAGCCTTGCTGGAAGACAATCTTTAGGTCATCTTCTGTGGGAACTCTATTGAATTCAGAGCCCTACATTTTTGCATAAGATCATGAATTTTGCTTCTCTGGTGTGATAAAACAAAACTTGTTTTCAATTTATTATAATTTGGATGCAATATTTCATTTATTGATACTTACAATTTGTATGGCTAATTTCATATAACCAGTAGAGCCAAGTTTGTGTTGCCCATGCTTTTCTAGTCTTGCCTTTGTTGCCTTCGATGTGTTGGGCAACTTATTAAAAGTTTCAAATATGTTAGATTATGTAAAAATAAAAAGTAATCAGTATATAATTACATTGTTGATAGTATCACATAGCAGAATTAATCATTTGGGGAAAATTTTGACAAACCAAAAGTTCAAGATTTTTTGAAAAAATTAAGAAAAGATCAGGAAAAAATTGGATTTACAAAAACACACAAAAAATTAACGAAAAACAGTCAGAAACTATTTAAAAAAAAAATTAATGGAATTTCTATAGCATACAGACATTGAGAGCAAATAAAATACAAAGTCCAATCCATGAATTATAGAAAATAGATTTTTGTTGGTTATATTCATATCGCTGATTACATTGCACAAAACATACTACGACTACATAAATATTAGATGGTGACAGTTGTCTATGCTACCACATTTTATCAAACAGTTCACTGCCTTGCTGCTATGGCTAAAAGCCTAAAATAGGTGCTTTTGAACAAGTTATGGATGCTTGGAAAAAATCTATCAAAGCATAATAGTAAGCAATAGTAGAAAAGGTAGTGAACTATTTCAAAAAATTCCTCAAAGAAATGTGGTCTCATGGTGATGGAATGCCATGAAAATCCATAGAAATTTGCTTGTCATGGAATTCGTTATGGCATTCCATCACCATGAGACCACATTTTTTTGAAGCATTTTTCAAATAGTTCACTACCTTTTCTATGCTACCACATTTTTCATACATGTTTACCAAAGCATTTTATCAAATAGTTCAATGCCTTCATGCTATTGATACAAAGTAAAAACCTAAAACAAGTGCTTTCGAACAAGCTATATGGATGTTTGGAAAAAATCTACCAAAGCATAATAGTAAACAATAACATAGACAAGGCAATGAATTGTTTGAAAAAATTCCTAAAAGAAATGAAGTCTCACGGTGATCAAATTCCATGACAATCCATAGCAATTTTCTTGTCATGGAATGCGTCATGGCATTCCATCACCATGAGACTACATTTCTTTAAGACATTTTTTTGAAGCAGTTCACTGCCTTGTCTATGCTACTACATTTTTGATACATGTCTACCAAAGCATTTTATCAAACAATTCATTGCCTTGCTGCTATGACTAAAAGCCTAAAATAGGTGCCTTCAAAAAGCTATGGATGCTTGGAAAAAATCTATCAAATCATAATAGTAAGCAACAAGCCATGGTCTCATGGTTTTTTTGGCAAGAAAATCAGCTCAATTTTATTGATGTTTTTTTGCAGAATTTAAACACGTTTTTTGGCAATTTTGCAGTTTGAAATAGAAAAAAATAATTCACCAAAAAGTCAACAATTTTTTCAAAAAATCGGGGAAAAAATCATCCATCCTGCAATTTTTTTAAAAATCGCGATTAATCAGGATTTTTTGCAGATTTATGCTTCTATATCACATACCTTCCTTGGCCTGGTGGTGTCTTTCCTTTTTTCTTTTCAACCTTCTCTTTTCCATCGAACACCAGGTCCTTCCACTCCCTCTCTGGAATCATGGGGGGATGCTTGTACTTTTTGTTCTTCTCTAAATGTGACTATATTGGTCCCTCGCATACTTTAGATAGGTACTAGCTTTCTTAAGGACCTTGGTTAAGTTGAATGTTTTATCACCAAACAACACAACTAAATAGTTAAAGAGCTCATCTTTTTAAATCTTGATTTTGGGCATTCCACCATGTATGTATGGTGGGCCTAAAGAGATCCAATTTAATATCACTTAGATGTTTATAAAAAACATCATTTCCTACAAAATGATCATGGGATGAATAGTCTAAAAAGAGCAATCAATAAGTAAATTTCAATTGGATTATATAGAATAATAATTAAAACATTTTAAAGTACCTGGGACCTTCTCCATCTTTATGGGAATAAAATCCTCGGTCACCACAAGTGTGACCGGAAATGTTTATGTACTAGTAATACGTGAAGATCCAGGAAATGTTGCTAAAACATTACCAGTACTAGTGGCCTCTGCATCCCCAAGTACATGTCTTGATGCATGTTCTAGTATGTTGGATGAAGTTCTTTCGTGGTGATGTGATCCCAAGGTGACATTATGATTAATCTATCATTTCATCACTATAATTTCACAGGTTATAAGATAATCAAGTCTTGATAGATTGCAAGCTATTGTTACTACCATCCAAATGTGTCCATCACAAATCAAATCTACTTAACATTTTAACTCCAAAACTTTGTAACAAGTGTTAAATGTGACTATGGTCCACCAGTTACACAACCAAGGCCTCAAATGTATTCTCTAATTGTAATCAAAGGACTTTTTCTCTTCATTCAAGTAAATAAACTTGAAGGGAAACACCACCAAGTGGTTTATTGGACACCTACATGACTAAAAATAGCAGCAAATTGACATTTAATTTCCATATGTCTAAGTGGTTAACGGGGAGGGAGTGTGTACTAGGCCTAGTTAAGTCATCATAAATTTACGCTTTGGCAATTAAATATTTTTAAGTCATATTAAATCTTCCTATGTCTAATTGCTAGGATATTTTTGGTATGTTTTAAGGTAGGATGATTGATGAAAGAGCCCAAAGACTAGCCTTTCTCCATGGTATCCATGTACACATAGCATTGGTCTTCTCTTATACTGTTGGACACGATTTAAAGAACTTAGCTAGGAATTACTCATTTAACCTAAGGTCTTATCATAATGCCATCATGTTGGAAAAGTATGATAAAATTCTTCTATTATGAAGAATTGGTCTATGTGCCTCTAGTAATCACTATAAATTTTTGTAAGGATAAAATGACTAATTGCATCAGGTAGGAGAGAATCAACTTTGAGTTCTTCAAAGATTATATTCCTCTATTCATAATTTTTAAGGGTTGTGTGTGGAGGAGGTTATCACTACCAAGAAGGGAGGAGACCTTTCCTTGTATTATTTTATAATTTTCATTATTCTTATTTATTTTACACCTACATTTACAAATACACATACATATGCATTTACTATTTTCATTTATTTCTCATGTAGTTTAATAGTTTGATCGATTTCATATTATATGTGTTGAAGACTTTAGAATTTCAATTACATTAATTTATGGATATGTTGTATCTATAACACTACAAAACCATATGCTCTTTGCATTTACACTTGCATTTAGAAATACAAATTTATATACATAGATATAGATTTCTTTAATGATATGTTGCATTTATTGTTCTAGGAGAGCATCCAGTAATTGCATTTACATTTACATTTAAAAATACATATACATACATACATATATATGTGTGTGTGTCTGTGTGTGTGTGTGTATCATTTATATTCAGTGTTCAGAAACAACCCATTAGGTCTGCACAAGGATAAAAATTCATAAAATTAGATCTTCCATACATGTTTTGTTGAAACCTAGGCTTGAACCTCTCATTTCACATGCTTTTCTTCACAAAAATATTGAGGACAACAACTATACCTTCTTTATTTCTCATCCTATGCCCTATTCATGCATCCTACAATTACAACAGTATCCATGGGGCCTCTTACACAAGCTACAGTAATCACAAAAAGTGTAGTTGCCACTTTATATCATGTTTGGACTACAAAACCCTGAAAAATAGGGGAACTCAGATTATGATTTGTTGGTGAGCTATATGGAAAAAATCATTAGCACCAACTCATTCTTGGAGTCTTTTGAAAGAGAAGCGAATCAAGTGGTAGTTAAGTACAAACCTTATAGTGTCAAGGTGAATGAGGTGATCAATTTCGATTGGACAACTGATGAAGAGTACAAGGCAGTCCAATTGGCTAGTGACATGTGTGCTTTCTGGCCCGATGCTTGTTTGCTCCTTCTTTTTCTATAAGAAGGATTTACAGGCTAGAAGTATGGGTTAGCAAGTTAGATATTTTTGGTTGAGTCTAGATGAAGTTGCAGAGCAAATTGTAAAGTTTGATGGTTTTAGGGAAAATGCAATTTAGGTTTTGAGTCATTCTATAGTAGGTTTTGAATTCATGTGGATTTGATTTTTTATGACAGTACTGGCATTTGAATTGATATGATTAATTCAAACTCATGTCTCTCCATTGCACAAGCATATCTAAATTTTGAATAAAATGATCAAGGGTTGTTTCGTTCATCTCACTATTGTGGTGTGTATGATTCTTGTTTTAGGTTTGATTCAAGGAATTAATTAAAATGCTTGAATAGGATTGTAGGTGGATATGTTATGTATAAGCTATTTTATTTTTTCTGTCTTATCTTATTCCATTTTACGAGAATGGGGGTGCCAATGTACAAGAAGATCTTTGCAAACTAGGCATGAAAATTGAAGGTTAAAGAGAATGGGGGTGCCAAACTTACAATACTCATTGCCCCTTGGTCATCGATTTTCCCTGAGTGCCCTCAACGTCGTCCTTGGCACTGGTATTGATCTTTTTTTCACTCCTCCAAACACTTCCTCGGCGCTGATATTGACCTTGTTTTCACTCCTCCAAACTCTTCGTTGGCGTTGGTATTGACCTTGTTTTAACTCCAAACTCTTCCTTAGCACTGGTATTGACCTTATTTTCACTCCTCCAAAATCTTCATCGATGTTGATATTGACTTTTTTTTCACTCCTCCAAACTCTTTGTCGGTGCTGGTATTGACCTTGTTTTAACTCCAAACTCTTCCTCGGCACTGGCATTGACCTTTCACTTCTCCAATTTGACGAGCTACAACCTGGTTTCATTAGCTTTTATAGTATGTTAATTAAGTTCAAAATTTTGGAGCCATTTAGCAAGGTATTAATATTCTACAATATAGTTAAGTATATATTAGGTATATTTTACATAATAAATAATATAATTATTCAACTTATTATAATTATATATTATATTCTTTAACAAAATTATTAAATACCTATAAAATTATTATAATTAATAATTAATAATAAGTATATTTTTATATAATACAAAATCTAATTAATACAATATATATTTAATATAATAGTTTAATATATATTAATATGAGAGAGAGAAACTAAATTTTGATTGGTTGTTTCATGTCAACAATCCAAGGATGGCATGTGTCCTTAGGGATTTATGCTCAAGGTAGCATGCCATTTGATTAAAGATATGATAATTCTCCTTTAAGACCTCTTCAATGTACCCATTGCACACTTAAGGAGACAAAGATAAATATAGGGAAGAAAATATAGAGAGAGAGGGAGATAATGACAAACATACAAATAGAAAGGGAGACAAAGAGATAGAGAGGGGTAGAGAGATAAGGATGAATAGATAGAGATATAGGGAGGGTGATTGATATATCTATCCCTTTCGCTCTCTATATATCTCTATATCTCCCACTATCTATGTCACTCCCGCCTCTTCCCCCCTCTATCTATTGAGCTATCTCTCCCTCTCCCCCCTTTCTCTCTCATTCACTCCATCTCTCCCAAAATCTCTCGTACTCTATATCTCTATCTCTATTTATCTTTTTATCTCCCTCTCACTCCTCTCTCTATCTATTTCTATCTATATCCCTTTCTCTCCCTTCCCCTCTCTATCTCCCCCTCTCTATCTCTCACCATAGCCCCCTCCCTATTCACCCCTATCCATCAAATCTCTATCTCCACCTCTCTTCCTTTCTCTTTCCATATATCTCCATCTCTCTTTCTCTTACCATATATCTTTACCTCTCTCTCTTTCTCTCCCCATATATTAACTAAGAAGCCATGCAAGCATACAATAGTATATGTTGGTAAGACTATAATAGTGTTTTACTAAACTATAAGTAACACTTATCTTTCTGATGTCAAGCCTTCTTACAAAAATAGTGTTTTATTAAACTATAAGTAGATTATTCTCACCACTCTTCATTCAACATGAAATTCCAAATGTAGCAATTGTTTTGTTGATTTAGTCAAGTTTCATTAACCAAGCTATTTACTGGGTTGAATAAAGTTGTGTTATGACTAGGTTCTCTTTAAAATAATTAGACAATATTAGCGAGATCAGGAAGGGGAGAAAACTAAACTCTTTCAAAATAGGGGTAGTTGTGGGTTTGTTGGTTTTCTTTGTATACTATATACTTAGTTCCTCTAGGATAAATAAGTAACTTTAGATCATTCTCTTAGTTTTGTATCCTAACTAATATAGATTAAGCTTTTTCATTTTAATTGACTACTACATAATAGTTTATGTGTTGAAAGAACTGTTTCCATTGTTTGTATTTTTTACATTGGAATACAAATCATATTTAATTTCATGCCAATATACTTCTTTCATAAAGATATTTGTTTGAAATAAGTGCTTCATAACCCATCTAGTCAAATCATAATTAACCTATCAAAAATGCAATAGGAATTTTCTAAAGAAAAGAACACATTACCCAATCATAAGTGTATGGACTTGAAAGAAAGGAATGATCCACCTTAGCAATAACAATTACCTGATTTAGAAAGGAGTGTTGAGGGTAGAGGATAGAAGGTTTAATGGTTTAGGGTTTAGGGTTTAAGGGTTTATGGTTGAGGGTTTAGGGATGAGGGGGTAGGAGGGAGATACTTGAGAGAGAGGGATAGAGAGAGGGAGGGAGTGGGAGAGAGATAAATGAAGGGAGAGTTAAGGGTAGAGTGGGGTTTAGGGTTAAGAGAGAGAGAGAGAGAGAGAGAGAGTGGAGATAGGGTTAAGGCTAGAGGGTAGAGGGTTTAAGGGTTTAGGGTAAAGGGTTAAGGGTTTAGGGTAATGGGTAGAGTGAAGAGAGATAGAGGGATTCAGTGAGAGAGAGACGGAGGGAGTGGGAGCGATATATAGAGTAGAGGGTTAAAGGTGGAGGGGATGGAGATAAGAGAGAGAACAAGATAGAGAGAGAGAGAGAGCGAGAGACAAAGAGAGGGGGAGAGAGAGAACTAGGAGGGGGAGAGAATTAGGATAGGTAAGGGAGAGGGGAAGAAGGGGAGAGGTAGAGAGAGAGAGAGAGGGAGAGAGAGACTTGAGAGAGAGATAGGGTAGAGGGTTTAAGGGTTAAGGGTTAATGGTTTAGGGTTTGGGGTTATGGGTAGGGATGGAACTTTAAAGTTTTCTTGTCTATGGATCTATTTGGCTGTTACTTTTTGGGAAGGCTTTAAAACAACTTAAGCTCCATCGCTTCGTACGTCTAGGCTGGGCCCCCATTTGTTTTATTGTTTTATTTCCTGCGCCTAACTTTATTTTTCCTAAGTATTTTTTTGATCCCATGTTCCCTAGTTAAAACAACTTATGTCATTGTTTGTCGTCAACCTAGTGATGTCCCCTTATTCCTTTAGGGGAGAGGGCCCAGTAGTCATGCAGGCTAACTTTCTCAGCATGTAGCAATTGACTAGAATATCGTAGAACCTTCATTTTTTTTTAAATGTAGACTGGTCTCTTATTTATCTATAACTAAGGTTTTGAGGTGCAACTCATCATGCAACTCACCACATAGGAAGATCTTTTGAGAAGTGTCTAAAATTTGACTTTTTTAAAGGTTCGACTGAAACTTAATCATGGAACCCCCAATAGTTGAACAAAAAAATATCATTTGTTGCTTGTAGAATATGATATTTTTATTTAAATTAAAATTAATATACAACCTAAGTGGACCAAATAATTATTGACAACCATAAATCTTTGATATCTCTACCTTTTATATTCAACACATAATGATTTAAAATACAACTTATATTGAACAAAAATGGACCAATAGTTGAACACTAATTTTTTTTGAAAATCCTTCACATTTAATGGGAAATACATGTTATTTATTGTTCTCACCTTTTATATTTGTGATAGGAAAAAATATTAATATAAAATTATCCAATGGTTGTACTGATGGAACTTCAAATTTTTATCCTAATGTTTCACTCATGCCCTACCTTTTTTCACTGGTCTTTCATGGTGTTGGAAAATTTCTTAGGGCTGGGGTTTTAGCTTTGTCTTCATCTTAAACCGTTGTGTTTACCTAATTCCTTGGTTGGGATCTATTTTGCCATTACCTTTTTTGGAGAGTTTTAAAAACATCTTATGCACCATCATTTCATCTTGGCCTGGTCCTTTTGGTCTTAATATTTTATTTCCTCTGCGAGTTTTATTTTCCTAAGTCCTGGTTGGCCCTATGCTGAATGGTTTAAAAAAAACTTGTGTCGTTGTTTTCCATCCACCTAGTAATGTCCCCTTGTCATTTAATGAATGTTTTATTTTTTAGAAGGATGAAATTCATGCTGCCATTGATCAAAATGCCTTCAAGATCAATGGTTTCCTGCCATCCTATGATCAGGAATTGTAGGATAGTGATATTGTAGGTGGGCGACACGTGTCCCATCTAAAGATCAAATGTGCGCAACTATTCATCAATTGTCCTTTGATCTGACCTGTTCCCTGCCATCTCACGATGGTGCTTTGGTTGATTGCGAAATCATGGGCGGGTGCCACATGGACTGTACAAGGTGGGGCCCAAGGAAATTTTTTTGTGATATATTTTAAATGTTTTATTTCTTCCAAAGGAAAACATTTAAAATGAAATATTTGACAAGCTCAGGGGGAAATTCATTAAAAATGAGCAAAAGCTGAGAAATTAGGGCAACTAGTGATTTTAATTGTATATTAAAAAAATAATATTTTGATAGTTGAATACATTCAAAATATTTCTAATATATTTCTAATTTAAAAAATATATTGTTTAATTTTTTAAATATATATATATTTTTTAAAATATATTATACATACAAAATTGCATAATCAATAATAGATAATAGATTTTGGTGAATATATCTAGGTATGCTAATATGCTTGAAAAACTAATTTTAATTAAAAAACTTACTAACATGATTAAAAGGTAAGTTTTTAATTATAAAAATTTAACATTAGATCAATTATCTAACATTTGAAATAGAAAATTTAAATATTATATTATAATAGTTTATAATTTGCTTATATAGTATTTTGGATAATAGAAACAATTTTGATCGATTTAATATTTTCTAAGTTCATTATTGAATTTAAATCTTATAAATATAATTATATATCTTTAATCAATATTGAACATCTTAGATTTTAGTATAACTTAAATATTAAAAAAATTAATGTATAATTTTATAAAATATAATATATTTTTAAAATAAATATTTAAAGATTATTATATATGTATATTTAAAGATCCATAGAATTATCTTTTAACTATGAAATTAATATGATTAATTTTATTTATAATTTTATCTTATCTTATCTTTTTAACAATTTTTTGTATCCAACATAATTTATTTTCTATAAGTATCATGTTGTATACTCTTTATATGGAAGGTAGTGTTTTTTCATGGAGCTTAATAAGTTTTAATAATTTTTAGTCATTTTAAAGATTTTTTATTTTTTTTATAAAGAAAGGTATATTTAGACTTTTGATGGCTTATGTAGAATTATGCATATTCTTTTATTTATTATATTTTTTGCAATATCATGTTATTCTTGATTAATCACATTATTTGTTTTGTTGAAAAATATTTTATCTTTATTTTACATCTATGATAATTTCAAAATTATCAAATTTAAAAATTATAAATAAAAATTATTTTTATTCATCTCTTGAAGTAGGTCATAATCTTTTGTAGATTAATAACTATATAAATAGCTATTTCTTTCCTTTATTTCTATAAATGTGTCTCATGTCTCTATTGAAATTTATGAGATGTGTATGTAATTCTTAGCACAACACTCTTAGAGATTAGGATTTATTTTCACATTTATCTATTTTCTTATTGTACCTATTAGTGGCTAATTAAATCTTCATTGAAAACCTACAAAGAGCTTAGGTCCTTCAATCTCAAAGGTTGTCTAATTTCTTGATAAGAATCATTCACATTGGTTCCCAATATTGTGCTCCTTGCATGATACATTTATAAAATGCACTTGGTAATTTAGTATGTGGTTGAAAATTAGAGTAACAACAAATGGTTCTTTTCATTTTTGGCACATGATTGGCCATTTTTACTATGTTAAATTTTTATTTTCAGTTTTATTTTCATGGTTTTCATGTTGTCAAATTTTCATACATTTCTTAGTCTTTTTAAATAAATAAATGAAGGTTCTATTAGTGTCCCCAATCTTGCTAAAAATCATGTATAGAGAGAGTACAATATATAAACTATTAATTATAGAGTATAACAACAAAATGAATTTAAAAACTACTACATACAAACAAAGTTTAGAATAATTCAAAATAGAGATACCATTCTCTTACAAATACTATGTATAAAAACCCTATCTAGCCACACTTTCACCCTCAAAATCAAGAGAATAAATTCTCATACATTGTTTCTATAATGAATTTAGAGAATAAATTATAAGATTTAAATTCAATAATGAATTTAGAAAACATTAAATCAATCAAAATTGTTTCTATTATCCAAAATACTATGTAAGTAAATTATAAAATATTATAATAAAATATTTAAATTTTCTATTTCAAATGTTAAATAATTCTAATGTTAAATTTTTATAATTAAAAACTTACCTTTTAATGATGTTAGTAAGTTTTTTAATTAAAATTATTTTTTCAAGCATATTAACATACCTAGATATATTCACGAAAATCTATTATTGATTATGTAATTTTGTATGTATAATATATTTAAAAAATAATAAAAATATATTTTTGAAAAAAAACATTTAAAAATTAAATAATATATTTTTTAAATTAGAAATATATTAGAAATATTTTGAATGTATTCAACTATCAAAATATGATTTCTTTTTTTAAATAACTAGCATTTTATTTAAAGAATTTTTATTAAGAAAACTTTAAAATTTAAAGATTTACCTAAACTCTTATACATTAAAGATTTCAAATTTAATTCTTAAAAAATTAAACAAACATTCAAATTTATATTGATTTTATATTTAAAAAGTTTAAAATTTAAAGATTTACCCAAAATATTATACATTAAATATTTAAAGTTTAAAGTTTAAAATTTTGTTATAAGAATTTGAACATCAAATAAAATTTAAAAATTATAAATAAAAATATTATATTTCTCAAAATTTCTAATATTAATTTTTATTAAAGATTTCAAAATTTTAATATCTATGATAATCTAATACAAACAAATATTTTGAAAATTTAAATATTTTTATATTAAATATTTATATGTATTTTACATTAAAATAAAACTTTAAATTTTTATTAATATTTTAAGATTTTAATAATTAAATATTGAAATTTTTACATGAAGAAATAACAAAATATAATATATATTTAATAAAAATAAAAATAAAATATAATCTTATTTTTTAAAATAAATGTTAAATCTTTATATTTAAAATGTTTTAAATTATTATGAAACACCATAGTTAGGTAAAAGATGGCGAGGCTTTCATTTATAGTCTTCCAGCAAGTAGTAATTTAACTATGATTTTTATTAAACGTTGATAGTTTGCATGGAGTCTGACAATGAGAAAATCAAGAAACTATGGGAGATATATGCTATGCATCCATGCATGAGGTCGGGTGCATTCCTGGAGCTAGATGGCTAGTGCCTAGGTGGGCTCCCCCTACCTCCTTTCTTTTCTCATCCCTGCATTGACGTGCTAGGAGAGCTAGCTAGGAGTTGAGGTGGCAAAAAGGGGCTATGGGGGACAAAGGTGGGTATGACTAGGAGGCTCATCAGGTGATGGGAGCGGCAATTTTCTTCACAAAGCTCAAGGATTTCGTAGGCATCATTCCCTGAAGGCAGTTTCATGTAGATTAAATGGGGCACGTGTGGAGGGAAGTCATTTGGGTCCCATAGGATTCTTTGGCCTCATGGACGTACGTCATTAAAAATTTTCATTTCATTCCATTTCATATCAGTTGGTGGCAACTTTAGTGGCGAACATTTGCAACAAAATTTATTTGTTTTGGTGGTGGCGTTCATGTTGAAGCGAGCTCTCTTTGTCATTGAAGTCTTCGTGGATAGCCTAGTGAAGTTTGGTGCAGGCATGCCAATCTCTCTGAAATCTTTGTGGTTTTGATGTAGTCTCCTCTTTCCCATTAAAAAGATGTTTTTCAGTAGTTCGATACTTATGATTTCTATGGAGGAAGTGCCTATACTCATCAAACACCTACTTTCCTAAACTTATTGAATGATGAGATTTCATCTTTGGACCACAAATTGGACATGGAAATTTTCCCTTTGTTTGAAGACCTGCAAGATGATATATAATTGGATTAAATATGCCAATTTTTTTAATTATATATAATGAATAGATTATTTTAAAAACATGCATGATATCTACTTCATCAAATTAAATATTGTTAAAGTGTAGTCGAACATTATAACATACCATGAAAATGTGTTAGCCCGAGGCATCATGAATTGTCCATACAAGCATTGCATGGAATTGAAATTATCGTTGTCCTATTAGTCGGAGACGTCATACATAGTGACACCATTCCATAAATTTAGTAACTCATCGATAAGAGGCTCAATATATACATTCATATCTTTAACTTGGTACTTACCTAGTTGAATGAACATAAACATTACATAATTATTATAACCATTTTACTGCAATATATATAAATTAATGTACATGACTATTGAATAAAAAAATATGTCATCAGGCAACAAATAAGACAAATGAGATGCTACTATGTTAAATAAAATTGATGTAAACAAATACCTAGAACAATCATTGACAATATTATGTGCTCCCTCTTTATTGACATCCATGGAGGAATGTTATTATTGATAACAAAAAAAGGCCACAATGAGTAAATAGATCTCATCTCTCAAAATGGATTGACATCATCCGCTCCCAATGGAAGCCTGAGATTATGAGGTTCTTCTTTAAAGTGTGGTCATTTTTCCTCCATGTCCCTAAATGCAAAACCATCTATAGGCATTCGAAGAATGTCATCTCCACTTCTATTCCATGCATGGTAATCCATAAATTGCGCTAATATTTTGCACCTAAATAATCATTGCATATGTGGAATAATGGGAATATAACAAAGAAACTTGTGAGGCACCTTTTTTGTTAGTTGATCTATTAGATATCTACTGATATGACATTCTAGGCATTCTGTTGCAAATTATTGTTGTTTATGATATATAATATGATCATTGGGACATGCATCTATTGCTTTATACTCCATTTCGATATCTTTCATAATGGAACATAAATCTCGGTACGAGCGAGGTAAAATATTTGATGGTGGTAAAAAAAAATCACCAATCAATCTACGACAAAAAATAATTTGTTCATATAAAGAATATTAATTGTACATATTTCATCCTTTATTTACTAGTGATAAACTAACAACAATTAAAATAAATGAAAAAAGATGACATATATGACATACCTTAACATCCGTGATATTGCTATGTTTGATAAACCATTCATAACCTTCAAGTTTAATAGCAACAATACAACAGAGAGAAGAGTTGTTTGAGAGCCTTCATAAAGGGGCTCGTATGCCTTCTCAAGTACAAGTAAATCATGAACATCATCAAAGTCACCTTGATGATCATGATCAACTCTGCCACTAAATATGTCATGGATCAATGTATTTGTACCATCATCTTCAACTATGTTTTTTGGTGCATGATCATCTTCTTCCATAGGATCATTAACTTCATCTTCAATGTTCATAGCTCCATGTTTGTCTGATTGCAAAACCACATTCTCTAGGCCGTGGTAATCCATATCATCTACCCTAGGGCGCCCCACCTTTATAATAATGATAGAAACAAATAAACCATGATCATGATCAAGTGATTATGTATATAATGTTAAAACGATATAAACATTTACAAATTCAATCAATATAAACACATATAATGAAAAACTTACCAATGGACGATAATCATGCCCCCCTTCAATGTGACCATGCTACCTACAATGTTTCTCAACTATTGTGATTAAAATTCATCTTGTCTTTAAGCCCTTGCAATTATTGCAAGGACAATAACATTTCCCATCACCCTTTCTTTTCAATCTAGCCCACAATCTATCAAGTTTCTCTTCATTTTGTTCTAGATTAATATTATCTGACATGATTTTTCCTTACCATGCTTGACTATTTAGATATTCAAAAAATTTCAAACTCACACTCCAATAATTTTTATTCATAGATAGGTAACATAGTCTAATAATTCCAATATTTTACACCAAAAAAATTTGGCATGCAACCACCCTTGCAAAAGAGAAGATAGTTTGAAGTTAATGATCACAAAAAACACTTTAAAATACAAATTCCAAAACTTATTAAATTATGATTTTACTATGATTTCCAACCATTAAGACTCCTAAAATCAGAATATTGAACTTGATCACAAACTTCCTACAACAATGGAGGTAGCGAGCTAGTAAGAGCAAGTGACCCATTCCTAAGGAGCAACAAGTCGAAATCATCAAATTGCTAATGTCAATATGGATTTATCATTTTAGTTAAAGATGCAATGTGTCACTTCTTATGATGAGCTTATCCCTAGGGCCCTCAACATTGAGAGATCCCTAAGAAAAAACAACATAAGCATTGGTAAGAGTATGATTAGGGTACAAACCCTAGGCCTCTGTAGAAACATAAACAATAACTATAGTGGATTAGTGAGGTTGCAATACCAAAAAGATTGAGACATTGTAGGTAATAAAAAAATATTGCAATCTAAAGATTGTAGCCAATAACAAGCACACTATGTAGCTTAGTGACATTTGTAAATGCAATCTATGGTAAGAAGAATGACAGTCACTTCAAATGTGATAGCCAAAAAGAGGCTGAGCAATGACAAGATAATAAATCTCAAACCTTGCATAGTAAAGTGGAGATTTTAATAGTGAGTTTCCTTACCCCCTTGCTGACCTTAAGGGTTTTTCAAATGCTTTTGGTAGTGTTAGACAAGGCAGATGCAATCAGGGAATGACTGTCCAAAGGAAGTAACAGTGGTAATCATAGGTTCAATGTTTCTTCTTAGCCATTAATGTATAATGGAGGTAGTGGATTGCATGTTTGGGTAGTGTTTTGAGACTCATCAAAGATGGGAAAATAGTGAATAATACCTTGTGGACTATGAAGTAGTGTCAATAAGGTTGAAGGATCTTAAGAACTACAATACCATGAAACAATCAGTCCCCTATAGTAAGTAGGCAGTCTATAGGGAATAGTTTGATTTTATAGAAGGATGCTTATGAAAGGAATCTTCAGGTGATAGTGAGTGAGTTGTTTGAGATTGTAGCTAAGGGTGCAATACCCAATCTTAAAGGAAGTTAGCAAAGTAGTAAATGTGCAAGAAAATCAAATCATACACAACAAAAAATTCACAATGTTATCTTCCATAATACCCTGAGTTTGAAGACAAAAATCTCATTGTATCTTCATGATGAAAGTGGTGACCTTAATGGTCAATCACTGGCAACCATGATTTTAAAACATTCTATTGTGCTTATGGAGGAAACATTTTAAGCAAGGCAGTGAGTGGTGGTTTGGAACAATGGCAGGTATAAAGGACTTGCTTTATATGCATACTATGCAATCTAGCTTAAGACAGTGTTCTTAGAAGAGATTGAAGGTGGATTATGGAACTCAAGGGTTACCATGAAAAGGATTAAAGCAAAGAATAAGATCTATTTAAAATCCACGGTCATGAAGATATTAAAGATGTCACATGCAAAACCCTAGTAGCTGGAGTAATGAATATAGTGCCAAAGAGGATAGTGTGTTGGGGCAGATTTAGGAGATCTCCACATTATCTAATTATAGGGAAATACAACATTTATTTATTTTTTTAATTAAAATAAATCATTCTAGACCCTATATAGGATACATTGATACTTCAAAAGCCTCTGAAGGAATTTGAGATTATGCAAATATATGTCAAGTAACATTCATAAGGTTTAGAAAATCTTGATCACTCTCTAGAATAGCCCATTAAACATGGGTTGTGCTTGAATGCACTACATAATTGATATAACACAACCACTCTACATATCAAACAGAGTTATACGCTCTTTATTGCAGCAAGAGGTAATCACTATTCGATCATGCTATAATTACATCCTAACTTGTTAAACTTGAGACAACTTGAATGCACCCAATGATGATTGACACCTACATTATACAACCTGAATTGACTACATTATATGAGTGCCTCCATTTCTATCACAACATAGCCACATTAAACTTGGGTCACATATGAATGCATCCTATATTTGTTATAGTAGAACTATGCCACATGACCAATAGAGTTATCAATCACATAATTACAGTCACAAGAATCTATTCATTGGTTGTGATCTTATGGTGATTTCACACAACAAAATTTGGACATGAAATTCTCAAAACCCTTAACCTCTAAAAATGAAATCTAATGAGATTTTTCTTTAAAATATGATTTTCAAACCTGGAACTACAAATCTAACTTCACAATTGAATTCTAAAAAAAGGCAATAACTACCCTCAACCTCGTGATATCTTCTTGAATTTTTTTTATTTTTCCCAAGAAAATTGTCCTTAGTTCTCCACAAACTGTCTCAAGTAGAGAAAAACATTGTCGCAATAAATCAGGCGTGAACTCAGTTTTCTTTATGTCAGCCACAATTTGATATTTTTTCTATTTTTCATGTTTGTCAAAAATTTGATGAAAATGATAGCCGACATTTCGACGAACCCCAGGTTCATCAAAATTTTGATGAAAATTGGGGATAAACTTTCAAAAAATTGAAAATTACACATCAAATTTTACAAGCACCCGATGAACATCAAATTTACCATATTTGATTAGACAGTTTCATTGGATTTTGTAGTCAAATGTATTAGTGTGCTTAGGATAAGAAGGGATGTTGTGTTGTGGTTGAACTTACAGATGTAAAATTGATGTGAGCAATGGGGATATGGCCTGGGTGAGAGGTCGGGATTGATTTCCTTGCGATTGGTATGGTGGTTGTTTTGAAGAAACTAAAGCATTATGCAGGGGTTGTTGCTGATGAGGTGGCTCAGATAACATAGAGGTGTTCTATAAAGGATGTTGTTGGGTACCAACCAAAACATTTTGTTGGGATGTACCTTATGGAGGTAATTGAGGTGGTAGGTTAGATTGGGGAGGCTATTGAGATGTGTACAAAAGCAGTGATAGATTTGTGGCCCTAAAAGGTGGAGAAAATGCGGTAAAAGGGTTTCCCCCAACATTGACGGGAGGTTGAATCGAAAGGGGTGGTGCTGTTAGCATTAATGGTGAAGGTTGTGGAACATTTTGTGGCATATCGTAGGCAAAAGGATTATTGGGATCAGACAATTGAGGAGCCCCCATGACTAAGATTGTGGCATGTGGAGGATGGTTAACATGATAAAGAACGGCGTTGCCAAATTTAGATTGATGCCAACCCTTTATTAGAGGAACATTGGGAATGTATGAACCATCTAGTGAATTTTATGAATTTGGGATATATTAGATATGGAACTGCTATATTTGGATAAGTCAACACCTAGTGGAGGTTTGACACTTGTTTCAATTAGGTGGGCCAAGATTTCTTCCCCATGTTTTTCGAATAGGTGGTTAGTAATTTGCACATTGGTGGGATTACTGAAATGTTCCTCAAGTGTGAGTTTATGTTGATTAGACATACTCTCTTCACCATGTGGTGAGTTGTTATGATTTTCAATGTTGGAGTGTGATGAAGTGCCATTATGAGGGTCTTGGGAGATGTTCACTCCATTTTTAGGATCTTGAGAGACATTTGTACCATTATTAGGATTTTTGTTGTTATTAGGATCTTGGGACATGTTCATTTAGGAATTTTGACCTTGTTGTGCCATTTGCTTCTTGGCTTGTGACCTAGTTTGAATAGGCATGCAAATGTGTTATGGGTGGATTATAAAGATTTCCTTTATGAACAATTTTATTTTGATTGGATGAGATTGGATTTTGATTGGTAAAGATTAGATTTTGATTGGATTTGGATTGGTTAAGATTGGATTTTGATTAGATTTTGATTGGTTAAGATTAGATATATTGGATTGGATTGATTGAATGGATGCGATTAGATCAATTAGATAATTGGATAAGTGTGATTGGTTTTATTGGATGATTGGATATAATAGATTGATTTATTGGATAGGTGTGATTGGATGATGGAAGATGTGAGGGACCCTAAACCCAGTAAAAAAAATCACCCTTAGTGACCTAGAGCATTGATTGATCAAGTGGATAATCACGACACTGAATCCACCTCAAGATAGAAATGGATTGATTTGGGTTGAGGATGATAGATTATGACACCAAATTAACCTCAAGATAGAATTAAATTGATTTGGGTCAAATTTAGTGATTGATATGAAGGATAACAATCAAATTCACACGCTAAAGTCAATTTGGGTAACAACTTTTATCACAAGGTTAAGGTGATTTGATGATGAGTGGTGTTTATGTGATATGGATTAGGTGATGCAAATGGAAAGATTTTGGTGAAGCAAGTTCACTAGGTGATGATATGGGCTTTCTAAATGAGTTATTGAAAAATTCAAAATGAGTGGGTAGATTCAGAGAATAAATGTATGGATGTTTGGGATGACTAATGGACATTTAGGATGATGAAACAAAATTTCTGAAGGCTAAGCAAATGTTTGGAATGATTAAACGGAGGTTTGAGAGGTTTAGAATGACAAAACAGAGGTTTGGAATGATTAAACAATGGTTTAGAGGCTAAACAGAGCTAAACATGAGGGAAAATTTGCCCCACTGCAACAAACAGAAGGAAAAATTCACCCCACTATAGTGAATAGGGACTTGGTTTAGATAAAAAATACTATGGAAAGGACTTAAAATGACAGCAATAAGGCCAACTTGTCAAAAATTTTACTGGTTTCTCACAAAAAAAATTCAAACAAGCACAATCCTATGATTAGTATTAAGGGTATGGCCAATAAATGTCTTAATCTAGGATGCACAAGGTGTCTAGGGAGTCCTTGATATACTCTTAGTACGTGAGGCACAACTGTGAACACCAGTTTGTCACAAGCATGAGTTGGGAACCCCAGTGAAATATTGAAGGGCTCATACCAACTCTTCACATCTATCCAGGTATCACCCTAGCTTCGACACTCCACCAATTACGATGCGACTAGATTAAGGTACAATTTTTTCTCTCCCGCATTTATATACCCCATTGGTATGCATGGTTGGAATCATCACTTGGGGTGATGAAATCCCAGAGTAGGTTCCACTAGAAAGAAGACACTAATCGTTTCCAACTACTCCCTAGGCTCACACAAACTGCAAGGAGAAAGTGAAAATAAAGTAATGCCCCCTTTAGGTAACACAAAAAGAAAAACACAACAAACAACATATATTACCTCCCCTAATTAAACTATGTTCCTAGATTAATGAAAAACAACAAGAATAGCTTTGAAAATCTATGTAAATAGAAGGTCCTGCAAGAAAATGTTAATTGTTTTATCCTTCTTTCTTCTCCAATTACATAAGAATATGCTGCAAAATGTTAGCAAAAAAACCAATATCCTTGAAAAAAATAATGTTAGGGGGTTAGAATAAGAAAACAACAAAAAATTGGAGCAAAAACTAAGTTAAAAAGACCATTTTACCTCTCAAAATGTGTTGTTTTGGGGCGTATATGCCCCTCTGCAATAACTAGGAGGGAAAATTTTCCCCACTGTAGTGACCAGGAGGGTGTAGTCACCCCTCTGCAATGTACAGGAGGGTGTAGTCGCCCCTCTACAACAAATTTGTTAGAAACATAATATGGAATAGGGCGTAGTTTCCCTTCTATAGTAAACTTGTTAGAAATGTGATCCTAAATGTTTATCTTATTCTAAAGATGCAAAACAACTATAATTTAATGAGGAAAAACACAAAGGGACACCTCGAGATTAGCCTAAGAAATTATTATCATAAAGAAATAAGATGAAAGAAGATTACAAATGATTATACCTTTTCTTTGTAGGTGAAATTCCTTGGTTGGCCCTTGCTTTTTAGTACTTGTGTGGTCCTTGGATGGCTAGATGCAAGTGCAATTGGCTAAAATGGTTTGACTTAATGAGTGAAAATACTTGTGAATTGAGTGCTCAAAATGTCAGAATGTAGGTGCAAATATGAATAACTCCCCAAATACATTAGAAGAGGGGGTATTTTTAGAGAAATTTGAATTCTCTAGAGAATAAAATGATTGAGATTGAGCCACCAAAGTCAAGATGTAGGGCTATGGTGAGTTGAGGACTCACAAGCCCTCACATTTTGACATGTGGAATGTGAGATGGCCGAGGATATGATGATGTGGAAGTGAGGTGGAAGGGAGGTGTACATGATGTGGACGAAGGACAAGTACTTTGGGGGGTGACAAGATTTCCTTAAAAAGGAACTTCTTGTCCCGAAGTGAGGATAAAAGTGACATTTGAGGAATTTTGGAATTCCTCAAAAATCTCCATGGGAAAAGAGAAAGTGGTTGGAGAAATAAATGTGAATTAAAAATTTACATTCTTGGGAGAATCTAGTGGATAAGAAAGGGTTTCCAAAAAGGTGGGGATTTTCCACATGTGAGTTAGGTGACAAGTCAAAAGTTCTAGAAGTTGCATGGGGAAAAGGTAAGCCTTGAAAGGATAAAATGTGAATTAAAAATTCACATGGAGAGGAGAGAGACCTAGGATGAATAAATTTGAATTGAAAATTCACATGGGCAAGAGGGTCAATGCTAAGAAAGGAAAATGGAAAGATTGACTAAAAAGGGGTGCTAAAAGTGGCTAATGACTTTGATTAAGGTTGTACAAATACCTGATTAGGATAATTAATGAGACATTAGAAGCAAGTGGAAAATGTAGGAGGATGTGACATTAATCCCTGATTAGGAGGATGCACATCTTAATCATGCATTGATTAAATTAATCCAGATTAGAAAGGGATTATGGAGGATGTGACAAGGTCAAAGAAAAAGGAATAATTTTAAATTGATTTTATTCAAAAAGATTAGATGAATAAATTAAATAAATTGATGTATTTATTTAATTTAGAGAAGGAAAGGATGTAAGGTAAAGCATTTAATTATTAAATTGAATACTTTAAGGACCTTAGGAAAGAAGTGCAATATTAATTAAATAAATTAATATTGATGGAATGGATGAATAAAGAGGTGAATTTGATCATATGGGAGTGATCAAATTTGGATGTCTACAATGACTTGCAAATTTCCTTCAATGTCTACCAACTCTAGGTTGTTATCTACACAATACTTCAAACCTTCTAGCAGACCTACTGGCTCCGTTTTATTATTTTTTCATGTTGGAATTTTTATCAAGATCACCCATAGAAAAGCACATTTATCATTTCTTATTGCAGATCCTACTCTTGATAAACATGAGTTTCCTCTCGAGGCACCAATTTCCACTTTAATCTCCCACTTAGAGGTAATTCCCATTTTGAATTACCTCTGTGATCCTTCCTCCTGAGGAGATTTTGTTTTAGAGGTTTTATTAGGGGTCATTTCTTGATCATTATTTGGTCCCATGCTAAAAAAATCTAAATTTTTTATGTTTTGAAATCATACTAAAATTCTCACTTATACTAGCTTCTATTTTGTAGATAACTCTATTAATCAATGTCACCTTGTCTTTGAATATCCTAGCATTCAGGTCTCTTTCCATAGGTGCCACATTACCATCACAAGAACCTCCACCCATAGTCATACTAAAAATAAGCCCTTTCCAATTTGTGGGAATCAAAAAATTATTTTAAATTGTTTTGTAATGGACCTTGCCACTCCATCAAGTTTCACAAAAGATTGACTAGCATTGTTGAGAAAAATCACATTCTACCAAAAGATGATTTGTTGTTTCTTCACATTTCACACATAAAAGCACATCTAAATGAGCCCATCATCCCAATGTGACAAATCCTTTCCCCTATTAAAATTTGACCATGTGGAACCATCAATGCAAAGGCTCTAGATTTTGGTAAGATAAACCTCCCACAACATAAGCTTTTTGGCCATCTTGTTAGCTGATAGGCTATTTGTGTGAACTTTGGTCAGAATTTTCATCAGCCTCTTCATTTTTTAGACTTTTGATGGTCAGGAGAAAGGTGGAAGATGGGTTATAACTTTGGTCATAATTTTTTTTAGCCTCCCAGTTGTTTATCCTTCTAATGGTCGTGAAAAAGGTGGCAGAGGTAGTTGTTGGTTGTGTTGGGAATAGGGTGGCATTTTTCCTGCCACATGGATAGAGAAGGTTTCCAAAATTAAATGATGGTTTGCATCAACATTAATTATTGCATTCTTTGCATTTCCTGGCGATGCTCATAATAACAACTGCCATTTAATGCCTCAAAGAACAAAATGAATGTCTAGGAAATTTTCAATAAAACATTGTTTGGTGTTGTTCTATTGCTATACCTACTATGAGAGTCATAAGTAATGAGGGTAAGCTACTACAAGGGTGTAAGCTTGATTAAGATTTGTGAAGCGTCTGTGAAGGTTGGTGGAGGTTATTTTGTATTTTTTGCATCGACGGATGTGTTAGCTCTCAAAAACATAGGCCGAATGCCTCAAGAGGCCACCAATCTCTTGATAAGCTTTATGGTAATAGACAAGGTCAAGAGAACTCAACCTTCTACTCTTTAGGTGCTGCAAAACCTAGGTAGGTGTACCTTTCTAAATGAAGCAGACTTGACTTATGATTATCCTTCTTGCAATGATTTGTCCACAATGGCAAATGGAAGTGAACAAATGAAATCAAACTTGATCTAAATCCTAAAATGCTCAATTAACAGAAATAAAGAAAATGAATGAATTCAAATGATGAAATTGTAGAGACCAGTGCCTTGTTGGGTATGTGGAGTCAAATGAAATAGAAGTGGGCAACTTATTCTGGTAGAAAATTAAATTGTTGGCATATGTTCTATTTACAACTTGTATAAACATGCAGGGTTATGACTACTAAGCTCTACTTCAATAATCTAGATGAATCTTCCTGATTACTATGATAAAATAAAAGGATTTAATCTCTTCTTGAGAGAACTAGTTAATTAACCACATAGATACAACAAATGTGCATTGATGAATTGAAAATAAACTTGTTATATCAATTTAAAAAACTAGAAAGAATCAAATTGGAGACAGCTTTAGCAATACTATTCAATAAACTCAACAAACAACTGACACTAGAAATAAACTGCCACACCAGCTGAATTTAATTGAAATCACCATTTGAAAATATGCAACATAGTCTTTGGAATGAGAACTTTATTCTACTATGTCCATGTCTAATCTACTGTAGTTATTCTAAAATCTAATATCATCCCCCTTCAATTACAATCGGGAATCATATTTATACACCAGCATTTAGGAAACACATCGCTTCAAATTCATGTCAGGCAATGGTGTTTGAATCTTTATTAATCGCCAATGGAACAATCGTCAAGACAATCTAGTAGTATGCCGAAGGCAATTCAATCATCAATCATTAGTCATCCCGTGTTCCTCTATTCTTTGTGTTTTGCTGTGACCATCCGTTCACTATGCCAAAGTCAAGAAGTATCCTTTTGTCCCCTTTCTATTTCGCTATAGCTCTATGATATCGGGGAGACCTTTCGCAGAGCACCCCAAGTGTTACTGATATGCTTCATGGTCAAACCTATTGTCGTGACCCATTGGAGTCTGTGAGATGTCATACAACATACATTATGTTTCATTGAGAGCCCCCTTTATGTCATGTGTGTCACTGTGACTCTGTGGTGTCGGTGAGAAATCTCATAGACTATAAAATGTTATATCGATATGCATTTCTTTACATGCTTTTGTTGAGACACAAAGATATCTCTAACCAATGTGTTGTTTTGTTTCATTCAAAGTTGTTGTAACCTTTTGATATCAGAGAGACATCTCATAGATTAAACTTTGTTTCACCAAAATTCTTCATTCATCATGAGTCGCTGAGACAATACCAACCTCTCACCAAGAAGCATCTCCCATTCACTTTCGCCAAGACATTTCAAAATCGGGGAGAGGTCCCAAAGAATCCACTGAGTCACACCAAAACATCCCAAGCATACTTTAGATCACCAAGAGAAAATCAATCTCACAACGACATAGACCTTTTTCCAGTTTCTATTGGCAAACCGAAGGTCACTTGCTGAGACCTCTTACCGATAGAATACTTCTCACCGATAAGCCTCCTTCATCGCCAGTCTGCAAGACAATTCACCCTCACCAAGACCACATGCCGCAAACATCAACTCTTACCGAGATATATACCTTTATGTTGAGTTGGTAGGACATGATGAGATCACTATGACATTTCACTTAAGCCTTTGACTCATGTCGATAAGTTAATCCTTCCACCGCCGGTCGGTGAGACTATAAGGTCTTCACCAAGATATTATATTGAATAAAATATCTCTCCGAAAAGCACCCCTTTTTTGCTGGTTGGTGTGACAATGAACATTCACCAAGAAATAATGTTGATACCACATGGCTCTCACCGATGAACCTCTCCATGCATTATTTGGGGAGACATATTGAATTCGATAAGACACTACCCGACAACCAAACTCCCGTCGATAAGTCCATATGAGCTAATCGGTAAGAAACATCAAATTCGCTATGACCTTATATCAACAATATAACTTATGCCAATATGACCCTTTTCAATTGCCAAAACCATGTGAATATCTTACTGATAACTACCAGTCGCCAAGACATCAGAAACATCTTGCCGATAGGAAACACAAACATTTGCTAGCAGAAAATGCAACATGGGTCAGGGAGACCTTGACCATCTCACATCGATATGAACCAGAATGTGAAAAATGCATGACTCGATGGAATTAATGAAACCACATGGCAATAAATGGGTAGAATATGGACATGGTAGGACCAATCTAGAAATTTATTAGTGAAATCAATATATAAAATCATAAGATTTTTACAGTTCTAACAGTGGCTCCATTTGGGGATGATTGATAGTAAGATCATTGCAAGGATCTAGATCTTTGGGTGAGTAGACTAGACACAAAATGAAGAACCAATGAGTAGAATGGAAATGGAAATGAATGGAAAATGAATGCAAAATGGAAGTGAACCAAAACCCCAAACTACTATGCATGGAAAAGAATTTTAGAGAGGATAAGCAAGAGTTGTCCATGAACTAGCAACACTTAATCCTCTGTGTTTTAACTTCACCTGTCTTGAGCTGTTACAATCTGAAACTCAAACCATACTTTCCTCTATCAAATACCTAGTTTTGTTTTGAGTTCATCAGATTTCTCTTGAAGACATTCATGCAATCTTTCCTATCAATTTTTTTTTAGAGAATAATTATGCTCATCTTGGCCCAAATTCCCTACATCATTCTGTAATTTATATTCTTCATCATCAGACAAATCTTTGTTACCTCCAACATACAAAATTTACACATATTTAATGCAAAATTCCTCATTATCTTTCTCAGTGTTGTGTACTATGAAACACTCACTCAGCTATATTGAGAATTCATGATCAAAATACTTCTCTTGAGAATCAAAAAATTATGTTATATCAATGCTTTTGGAAACAAACAATTCTGAAATATTTTGCACCTCTTCCAAATCATGATTTGGAGATAACATTAGATTATAACTCACATCTCCAGTATCAAGCATATATGAACCAATCAAAGCTGGAATTCTGTCATCCTTGGCAAAAAAAATAAACATCTTTATCACATGAGTTAGAAATTTCAAAATCACATACCTCATCCTAAATGGACACAAACTTTTGATCAACACCAAAAGTTTCACCATTATTCCAAGAAATGCATAGGGATTCATAAGAATCTTTACACAAAGATCTTTCACTGTCAAAACAATTGTATGCTGGACACAAAACTTCAAGATCACCTACATGTGCACATCCCTGGTATTTAGGAGTTAACAAATCTGAAACCTGTTCACTATTGAGCAAACAAGTCTCAACATTTTCATCACTACAATTATCCTCTCCACTTTTGTCATCATCAAAAAGAAATCCAAGACCATCAGAGAATGGGAAATCAGAAACATTATCAATGCAGTTATTTACTCCATCATTTAGCTTGTCTAAAATTAGCTCCTCTCTTTCATAAAGTGGATTTGAAAATACCTGAAGTTCATTCTTGGACATACCTTTGCAGAATATCATCTAATCCTCTTTAACTCTTCATCTCAATGGGCTTGAAAATTTTTGGAAACCACTTTCAGCTGTACAAACCTCATCATGATCAAATGTATCTTCATAACTTTTTATTGCAGCTGGAGATATTATATTCTTACTATTAGATGAATTAATATTTCCCATTGCCTCTTTATCTAGATCTTCATAAGAGGTAGAAGAATCCCTTGATTGCAGATCAAAACCCTTAGGTTCATTATCAGAATTTGAATATTCACTGGATTCCTCACAACATACACTGCTTTCCTTGTGACAATCTATTATGCAAGAGAAATCTCTTGAACCTTCATTTTCCTCAACATGGTGAAAAGTATTTGAATTCAAATATACTATGTGATCTTCTCCATTGTTTCCCATCAACATTCCCTCTTCTTGCATTCTTTAGGCTACAACAAAATAATCTGGGCAATGTGGCTCATCACAAAATTCATAGAAGTAATTGTTACTTACCATGTAAGATCCCCTCTTTGTCAATGGATCAGGAGCTTCCTTGTTTCCAAGCCTAGCTGTTATAGGTTTTCTATCCTTCTATTCTATATTATAAGGCATGTCATGCAACCTCAGTCTCTCATTTCTATAAGTATTCTACTGTCTGTACTGATAATTTCTGCTTTGCTGAGGAACCTTAGGATTGTCTCTTTTACTGACTATCCCAACAGCCTTCCTATTGTTTTCAATTTTCAGTGCTATCTTCTATGCTTTAGCCAAATCTCTTGGGAATCTATTCCTCAATTCATACCCCGTTTTAGGATCAAATGCATTCAAATAAACACTCAGTGGTACAGAGTTCGACAACTTTGATCCAGGATGTATTTTATTTTGGAACTTATTGAACCTCTGATTAAATTCATAAACTGTATCATTTTGATCTTTCTGAATCCATATTAATTCATGAAGAGCAGCATCTGGTGCACTTGGATTCCCAAATCGCTCGAGGAATTGATCTTAAAATCATTGGAGAAAATCAATAGAGACAGCTGGTAGGCTATTGAACCAATCCCTAGTGTCTTCAATAAGTGATATCATGAATAGCCTCATGTGTAAATCTTCATATGGCACACCCAAATCTTTGATGAAAGCATTGAAACTTCTTAAATGCTCTTCAGCAGTGACTGCATCACTCCCAATAAACTTTGGAACAATACCTCTCCAACTGCCATCCATTGGATAAGGGGATAATTAAATCCCTGACAAATCAAACTGTCTGATCATTGTTGTATGTTAGTGATGGGGGGTGCTAGGTGGGTACTAATGCTGGTACATACTACTGACCATGAGGAGCTCCAGCATGACCTCCCTTGAACTGAGATCCTCTTCCATTCATGTTTGCAATGTTTCTTTCAGAGTCACCACCTACTTTTCCAAAAGTAGGAAAATCATTATTTCTGATCTTTTCCCCAAAAAAATCACCTTTTCTAAAACTTCTCAAATTACAAATCTTTTCTTCACTGACTCTATATGATGGCCTTCAACTAAATTTTTTGATGTAATCCCTAGTAGAGTCACCAATTTGTTAGCTCTCAAAAATGTAGGTTGAATGCCTCAAGAGGCTGCTAATCTCTTGATACGCTTTAGGGTAACAGACAAGGTCAAGAGAACTCAACCTTCTACTCTTTATGTGTTGCTAAACCTAGGCAGGTGTACCTTTTTGAATGAAGTAGACTTGACTTATGATTATCCTTCTTGCAATGATTTATCCACAATGGAAAATGGAAGTGAACAAATGAAATCAAACTTGATCTAAATCCTAAAATGCTCAATTAACAAATATAAAGAAAATGAATGAATTCAAATGATGAAATTGTAGAGACCGGTGCCTTGTTGGGTATGTGGAATCAAATGAAATAGAAGTGGGCAACTTATTCTGGTAGAAAATCAAATTGTTGGCATATTTTCTATTTACAACTTGTATAAACATGCAGGGTTATGACTACTAAGCTCTACTTCAATAATCCAGATGAATCTTCTTGATTATTGTGATAAACTAAAAGGATTTAATCTCTTCTTGAGAGAACCAGTTAATTAACCACATAGATACAACAAATGTGCACTGATGAATTGAAAATAAACTTGTTATATCAATTTAAACAACCAGAAAGAATCAAATTAGAGACAACTTTAGTAATACTATTCAATAAACTCAACAGACAACTGACACCAGAAATAAACTACCACACCAGCTGAATTTCATTGAAATTTCCATTTGAAAATATGGAACATAGTCTCTGGAAAGAGAAATTTATTCTACTGTGTCCATTCCTAATCTACTGTATTTATTCTAAAATCTGATATCATCCCCCTTCAATTACAATCATGAATCATATTTATACACCAACATTTAGGAAACACGTCGCTTCAAATTCATGTCGGCCAACCATAGTATTTGGGAAATTTCATGTCAACCTTCAATAGCATTTAGAAATTATCACATGTCGGCCCACAGTGTTTGAATCTTTATTAATCACCAATGGAACAGTCGCCAAGACAATCCAATTGTATGCCGAAGGAAATTCAATCGTCAATCGTTAGTCATCTAGTGTTCCTCTATTCTTTGTGTTTGGCCATGACCATCCATTTTCTTTGCTGAAGTCAAGAAGTATCCTTTTGTCCCCTTTGTGTTTCACTATAGCTTTGTGATATTGGGGAGACCTCTCGTAGAACACCCCAAGTGTTACCGATATGCTTCGTGGTCAAACCTATCGTTGTGACCCATTGGAGTTGGTGAGATGCCATACAACATACATTATGTTTCATCGAGAGCCCCCTTTATTTCATGTGTGTCACCGTGACTCTGTGGTGTCGGTGAGACATCTCATAGACTATAAAATGTTATATCGATATGCATTTCTTTACATGCTTTCACTGAGACACAAAGATATCTCTCACCGATGTGTTCTGTTGTTTCATTCACAGTCACTGTAGCCTTTTGATATTGGAGAGACATCTCATAGATTAAACTTTTTTTCACCAAAAGTCTTCATTCATCATGAGTTGCTGAGACAATACCAACCTCTCACTGAGAAGCATCTCCCATTCACTTTCGCCAAGACATTTCAAAATCGGGGAGAGGTCCCAAAGAATCCACTGAGTCACACTGAAACATCCCGAGCATACTTTAGATCGCCAAGAGAAAATTAATCTCACATCAACATAGACCTTTTCCCATTTTCCATCAACGAGACCGAAGGTCACTCATCGAGACCTCTTACTGAACAGAATACTTCTAAAAGTTAAGCCTCCTTCATCGCCAGTCTGCAAGACAATTCACCCTCACCAAGACCACATGCCACAAACATCAACTCTTACCGAGATATATACCTTTATGTTGAGTCGGTAGGACACCATGAGATCACTATGACATTTCACCGAAGCCTTTGATTCATGCTAATAAGTTAATCCTTCCACCAACGGTCGATGAGACTATAAGGTCTTTGCCAAGATATTATACTAAATAAAATCTCTCTATGAAAAGAACCCCTTTGTTTCCGGTCGGTGTGACAATGAACATTCGCCAAGACATAATGTCGATACCACATAGCTCTTGCCGACAAACCTCTTCATGCATTAGTCGGGGAGACATATTGAATTCGATAAGACACTACCCCGAAGACCAAACTCCTGCCAATAAGTCCATATGAGCTAATCGGTAAGACACATCAAATTTTCTATTACCTTATATCGACAATATAACTTATGCCGATATGACCCTTTTCAGTCACTAAAACCATGTGAATATCTCGCAGATAATTGCCAGTAAGTAAAATCCAGTTGCCAAGACATCAAAAACGTCTTGCCAATAGGAAACACAGACGTTTGCTAGTAGAAAACACAACATGGGTTGGGGAGACCTTAACCATCTCACACTGATATGAACTAGAATGTGAAAAATGCATGACTTGATGGAATTAATGAAACCACATGGCAAGAAATGGGCAAAATATGCACACGATAGGACCAATCTAGAAATTTATGAGTGAAATCAATATGTAAAATCATCATATTTTTACAGTTCTAATAGGATGGTTGCAAAAGCAAAAGAAAGTGTCGCCTGTGATAATATTTTTCCCATTTTTGTGCAGGAAAGCTAGTGGGAAGAGGTGTGTTTGAAGCAAGTGGGAAGAGGTGCATGTCAAAGAAACCCTTAGTGATATTGTTTGATTTGTGGTTCACGGTCTATGCCAGGCTATTTTGTTTGATTTGCGATAAGGTATTGTTTGATTGCTACAAATTTTGATAAGTTGTTAAGAAAATATAATATAGTTTCTAAAAATGAAATCTTGTCTCACTTATGGTTTGCGTTTTATGTGTATAGTTTTGCATGGATTTGATACTATGATTTTTTGTGGGTTTCTATCTATGGTTTCCATTTTCTGGCTATGTTTACAAGCTTGGAGAAACAAGGAAACCTAGAAAAGCTAGTGGAAAGAGGTTTGTTTGAAGCAAGTGGGAAGAGCTGCATATCAAAAAAATCATTTTCCATATTGTTTCATTTGTGGCTTACCATTTTTGGAAGGAAATATTGTTTTATTTTCTATAAGATACTATTGATTGCTTCTAATTTTAATAAGGTGTTGTTGAGAAAAGACTATATTGAACATTTGTGAAAATGAAAAATTGAACCCTAGCATAAATAGACACTATGTACCAAGCTACCACAATTCAAGTTTCAATGATGAATATTTATGATGCATGTTTTAAATGACAATCAATTTTATGGTGGTTTTTTTGTTTATATGATGGTATGTGATATTCTAATCTTAATCCATGCTTCTAGGATGCATATATATTTATATATTTTTTTTACATGATTCTTTTACCAACGAACCCAAAACAAACCGAACCCTCGAACCCAAATCTGAACCTCAAAACCTATTCCAACACTCTTCATTTTTCCTACAAAAGCTTAATTGACCACAAAATTATGTTGCCTCTTCACTTTTCCCACTTTTACTCCCTCAAACATCTATTTTTCATTCAAAACCCCTATTTTCCCAACTAGGGCATCATGCCATAATATGCTTTTGACCTCCCCTATCCTTGCACACCTTTTGAACACATCAAGCTCCACAACCTGACTCTATTTCCATCCTATTCTAACTTACTTTCAAGCAATTTCTTCTTTTCACCTCTTCTAGGTTTTCTTTTAAGGGACCTCAATTTTGAATTTTGAATAGAGGTAGCATTAGTAATCTCTTCCAATGCCTTTACCAGTGCTATTTTCTTATTCATACTCCATATCCTACTTATATCAGGCCCATATCATTGAGACACAAACTGAACAATAGATGGAATGGCCTATTTCAACATATTACACTCAAACCCTTAAGGGATCGATCTGGTTGAACGTAGCTCAGAGCAATTATATGTGTTTGGGTGTGAAAGAGGACCATTCCTAGTGTAAACATATCTATTCAGATATTTTGGAACAATTCATTTGGTCACACAAGTATTAGAACAAAAGTTGCACCACTTTGCAACTTTCCATTGCTTACATTTGACACTTTTTCTATCAACTAAAAACAAGACACCACAAGAAAACCACTCTGAGATAACAAAAACTGAGAGATTTTATTGTAGAGGGGCCCAACACAATCCTATAGGATTAGATGAGAAGTTTCTAAGCATCATGGTAATCGAGTAATAGCATGCTTAAGTTTGCAGTCATTTTGCAGTTTGGACCCTTAAGGGATCGATCTGGTTGAACATAGCTCAGATCGATTCTGCATGTTTGGGTGTGAAAGAGGACCATACATAGCTTAAAAATACTTATTAATATGTATTCGAATAGTTTTTTTGGTCACACGAGTTGCAGAACGAAAGTTGCACCACTTTGCAACTTTCCACTGCTTCCATTTGAGACTTTTTCCATCAACTAAAAACTAGAAACCACAGGAAAACCACTCCAAGATAACAAAAATAGATATACATTATTGTGGAGGGTCCCAACATAATCCCATAAGATCAAACAAGAATTTTCTAAGCATCTTGGTATTCAAGTAACAACATGCTGAAGTTTGTAGTCATTTTGCACTTTGGACCCTTAAGGGATCAATCTAGTTGAACATAGCTTGGAGCGATTCCACATGTTTGGGTGTGAAAGAGGACCATTCCTAGCATAAAAAATATCTATTTGGACACATTGGAATAGTTCATTTGGTCACACGAGTTTCATAACGAAAGTTGCACCATTTTGCAACTTTCCATTGCTTCCATTTGACACTTTTTAAATCAACTAAACATTGGACACCATACGAAAACCACTTCGAGATAAAAAAGTAGAGAGAGGTTATTATAGAGGGGCCCAACATGATCCCATAGGATCAGATGAATTTTTTTTAAGTATCATGGTATCCGAGTAACAACATATTGAAGTTTGTAGCCATTTTGCATTTTAGATTCTTAAGGGATCGATCTGGTTGAACATAGCTCAAAGTGATTCCGCATGTTTGGGTGCAAAAGCGGACCATTCCTAGCATTAACATACCTATTCATACATATTGGAATAGTTTTTTTGGTCACACGAGTTGCAGAACAAAAGTGGCACCACTTTGCAACTTTCCACTGCTTCCATTTGAAACTTTTTCCATCAACTAAAAACTAGACACCACAGGAAAACCACTTCGAGATAACAAAAATTGAGAGATTTTATTGTAGAGGGGCCCAACATGATCCCATAGGATCAGATGAGAAGTTTCTAAGTATCTTGGTTTTTGAGTAACAACACGCTAAATTTTGCAACCATTTTGCACTATGGACCCTTAAGGGATCAATTTGGTTGAACGTAGCTCAAAGTGATTCCACATGTTTGGGTGAAAAAGAGGACCATTCCTAGTATAAACATACATATTTAGATGTCTTGGAATAGTTTTTTGGTCACACAAGTTGTAGAATGAAACTTGTACCACTTTGTAACTTTCCATTGCTTCCATTTGACACTTTTTCCATCAACTGAAAACTGGACACCAAAGGAAAACCACTTTGAGATAAGAAAAATCAAGAGAGATTACTATAGAGGGGCCCAATATGATCCTATAGGATCAAAAAAAATAAAATTAAGCATCATGGTATTTGAGTAACATGCTAAAGTTTGCAGCCATTTCGCACTTTGGACCCTTAAGGGATCGATATGGTTGAACATAGCTTAGAGAAATTCCACATGTTTGGATGTGAAAGAGGACCATGAATAGAATAAACGTACTTATTTGTATGTGTTGGAATAGTTCATTTGGTCACACGAGTTGAAGAACAAAATTTGCACCACTTTGCAACTTTCCATTGCTTGCATTTGACACATTTTCCATCAACTAAAAAGTAGAAACTGGGAGAAAACCACTCTGAGATAAAAAAATAAATGAGAGAGGTTACTGTATATGGCCCCAACATGATCCCATAGGTTCAGATAGAGATTTCATAATCGGCATGGTATCTAAGTAATACCTCGTCAAATATTGCTACCCTTTTGCACTTTGGGATTTGATGTTTCATTGAACTGTATGGTTCCGTATAGGGTGATTGTCCTCTATTTTTGATGGAATTTGGTGGGTAGCAAGCTTAAATCCATTTTAGTTTTTGTTTGGTTGGATTTCAAGTGATTTTCTACATTTTAGAAGCCAATTATTGAGGGTTGATTTGTATACCTTGTTTTAAGGGTTTTGAGTGCATTAAAATGTCATATTAAGCCTTTCACCCATTGTATGCTTCTATAAATCAATGGAAAGGCTTAGTTATGGTTATAAAACATTTGTGCATATTTTTTTGTGCAAGGGAGGTGAATAGAGGGTTTTTAGGTGATTCCCTAGATGGTGGATTTTTTAGTGAAAAATGGTGGTTTACAGCGAGGGTTTGAATAAATATTTGGGGGCAGCAATATCTCTTGAACTTTTAAGCTTCTGCAAACCTTTTTTAATGTGTTTTAGGCTTTGGTTGGCTGTGGGAAGTTTCTAGTATGGGTTTTCAACAAACCCTTGCCTAACTTATAGTCTCCAAATCTCATCAAATGGGCTTATCTTTTAGTTAAGGTCATCCAATGGCCAAGGAAACATCAATCAAGCTTTAGCATAGACCCTAAGAAAAATTCTCAAGAGATCATACCATGTTTATTTTTACCATCATTAAGATCCAATAGACCACCTTGCATAAAGGCTACTAAATTAGCCCTATTTACAAAGAGATGACCTTTTGAACACTAGATCTTCACTCAAATTCCTGAAACAACAGTATGTTATCTGTTAAAAACTCCAATTCCATGATTTTTTTCTAGGTCCAAGACCTCTACACCCCTAATACACCAAACCCTATATTTCAAGCAAAATACTTGGGGTTTTAATGAAACTCTTATCTCCCACACCTGCCATACCCAAAAAAAGCACCAAATACACTTACCAAACCCTACACATGGTGAATAATACATTGCATGGATAGTCCTTCCCACTTTTTGTCAAAACACCACTTGAAACCTTCATTTTCATCATGAAAATACCCTACTACATCCCTAGAACATCATCCCAAACACCCAACCTTGACTCCACAACATTATAATCATGTTAGGCATGTGTTTTACAAGTTAGAGGACCCATTCCATAAGTTACAATAGGCACAAAAAGTGGAATGGGTCGAATTACATGATGAAACCCTTCAATCCAAGAACACTCTGAAAGTAGGTAGTAGTAGTAAAAACAAGATAACTTTCTTGCCCCTCCTAAAGTTTGGACCACATCCATTACCTCCACATAAAACTTGAAATCCTTGGTCTTCTTGGTTCCCATGCCTTGATATGGTTATGAAAATGAAAATGAGGCAAATTAATCATCTCCTTCTCTACTGGCTAGAAAAATGCATGCTTAATGTTTTGATACATGATATCAAATCCTTCTTTTGCTCTCATGGTTGAATATCAAAATCCAGTATGGTGGGCCTCAGTAGTTTAGTCATATTTATTCCTCTTCCACCAAATGTTGGCATGATCCACACATCTTCTAGCCTAATTGGCTTTGTTTTTGAATCCTTGCATCTAAAGGAAATTTCCTTTACATAAATACTACTAGGGAATTTCAATGTTTCCACTATAGTTGGTATTAAAGTCGGTACCTACAACATGAAGAGTTATTCTCATTCCTCTTCTACATTAGAGGGTTCATATCCTTGGTTTAACTCTTCTGAATTATCAAAATAAAAATCACAAGAAGAGGATTTGAAAGGAACTCCATGAAACCAAGCTCTCTAAATTGTATATAAAAGTCTAGTTCAAAATATTTTAGATGAGGTTGCTCCCATAGCTCTCTTACTCGCTTGACAAATTCTTGAAACTCTGTATTGATTTTATTTTTCCCATCCCTCTCTTGTTGTTCTTCCTCAATTTCATCAAGATAATTGATGCAATTGGGGGAGGTCCTACAATACAACTAATCACAAATTTAACAACCAACTAGGTATTAGATCATCAAGTTCTCTATTTCACTCTTTCTTAACCAAATCACACTATTCCCTTGTAGCATAGGAAACCCACTAAATTGGGTACAAATTATGAACCACACACTTATAGTTCACAACCTAACTTAATTCAAGGACCCATTATTGATATTTTTAACATATAAACACATCTCCATAAGTTTCTTTGTAACAACTCCTTCAAAACCTGAAATTTCACTCTTTTTAGGCCTCGATTAGGCCACTTTTATGAAGAGTCTATACTCTAAACTTAGCCAAACCTTACCAAATCTTGGGGATACAATTTTAAGGTGTCAAAACTTCAAAATCCACAATCAGATCTTAGTTATACCACTGTACTATGGGTAAACCATAAAACCCTCTATTGTAGCCTAAACCCTAGGGGCTTATTGAAAATGATACTTTCAAAGCTAACCACAACCTATAAATTACTCAAAAAAGTTTTTTATACCCTGCACAAGCTCAAACAATCATAAAATAATGTTTCCCTACACAAAAACACAATTTGACTCTTCAAAACCACCATTTTTCTTAAAGAAAACTCACTTTTACACACATGGGTTTCACACCCATCTCACTTTTAGACCTACCCAACATTAACACATCATTCCCAAACCTTAATAATGTTAGTTAAGATCCATTTCTCAAGTTATAGAGGCTACAAAAAGAAGAATGGGTGAAAAAGCCATTTTTATTGACTCAAAACCTTCAAATGTACAAGTTCAGGATGGTTTTAGTAAATTGATGATAAAATGCACAAAAAATTATGGAAAACCTTCTAAATAGATTAAAAATAAAGGTAACTCCATATAATATGAAAATATAAAAAAATATGGATTAATTAATTGAAATACAGGCTGTATAATCTGTTGCTACAACTGAAGATATAAAAAATTATGGAAAATTCTGAGTTTTTATTATTTTTTGCTTCTTCAAATCACAAAATCCAACCTTCAATTTGAGTTCTCCATGTTTTTAAACTCTTTCCCACAAATTAAAAACTGATTCACCTTCCTGAATAACCTTTGAACTAGTTTGACTCTTCACATTCCCTCCATAATGCAGATTTCGCAATTTTACAATGTTTGAGTTTGCAAATTTTGCACAATTTTGCTATTTTTAAACATTTTGTACTTTTTGAAAAACCCAACCTCCTAAACACTTAATACAGCTCAAATATGACTAAATACATAATAGAATGGTCTCATAGACCTTATTTTAATACAAATCTCAAAATCCTATATTCTACTCCTTATTTTCCTTGATGAACAAAACCTACTGAATGGTGCTCTTGCAACAATCATACATTGACCTTCTTGCCCCTCCTAAAGTTTGTACCACATCCATTACCTCCACATAAAACTAGACATACTTGTTCTTCTTGGTTTCCATGCCTTGACATTCTTATGCGAATGAAAATGAAGCAAAGTAATAATCTCCTTCCCCACTAGTTGGAAGAATGCATGCTTAATGTTTTGATACATGATATCAGCTCTCTCATCTACTCTCATGATTGAATACCAAGATCTAGTATGCTGGGCCTCCAAAGTTCTAGTCATCTTTCTTCCTCTTCCACCAAGTGTTGGCCTTATCCACACATCTACTAGCCTAATTGACTTTGTTTTTGAAAGCTGAAGTTTCTCCTAAGTCATCAATGTAGCTCTCTCTGCCTTTTTAGACTCTTACATTGATATAGACCATCTATGGGATTTAATCATTTGTACCACATGGTTGATGTTCTTTGAATCCTTGCATCTAAAGGAAATTTACTCAACATAAATACTGCTAGGGAATTTCAATGTTTCCATTATAGTTGGTCTTAAAGTCGGTACTTGCAACATTGAAAATTATCCTTATATAAGAATTCCCTCCACCTTGTTGGCTTGTAACACTCTTGATGGTGGCTGCATGAAATATGATTCTAATTCCTCTTCTACATTAGAGGGAACTCATATATCCTTGTTTTGACTCTTCTAAATTATTAGAATCAGAATCATTAGCTTCCATATTCAAAAATTCCCAACCACCATCTTCAATAAATTGGCCACTAGTTCAAGTTTATTCTGCTTTCACAATACTTTATATCCATGGAGTTCAACCATTCCTTCATTCCATCAAGTGAAGATTGAGGAATGACGTCAATGTAGAGTAAATCCCACTTGAAGTATTTAAAAATAATATCCATATCAAATACGTTTTTCCCAAGTCATACTCTCTCAAGGTTAACAATCTCAATCTTGAACTAATAGTGATTACTAAGAAAGGTAATTCCACCAGCTCTATCAAACAGTTTACTGTAGGAACAGTAAAATTAGAGGCTTTGAAAGGAACTCCATGAAAACAAATCTCTCTAAATGGTATATCAAAATATTACACCTCATTCATGCACATTTACAACCACATTCAAAGATTTTCCTTCAAAAGGCTATAAATTCAAATATTAACAATTTTGTTGCAAAAATGCATTTTTTTGCACATTTGATCACTGAGACTCAAAACTCACCATAATACACCTTAAATGGTCTTGGTTGACCTTATTTAGCATAAATAAACACAAAATACCTTAATCTAATCCATTTACCACCTCTCAACCTTCAAAAAGTGAAATTTTGGAACTAGGACACTAGGTGCTCCTGCACCAAAATTACATTGTGTCTGAGCCTTCAAGAGGCTTTAAATCTAGCCTTTACAAATGATTCTACATATTTGCAATCATGCCTAATTTTTAAGCTTGTAACTGACATGAATTATTACATTATAAATCAATTGACCATGTAATATGACCTTATTCAATTTACAATTTACTAAAAACATAATTTAGTAACTTAAAATAATTCCATGAACCAAATTTGCTCAATAACCTTGGTGCCCCTGCACCAAATCTCAATATTTCAATAAATGTCATTACAAGTAAAAATATCATTACAATGCATTAGGTACTTTGTTCTCACAGATATTTTACAATGTCACTCATACATTCGATATTTTCTTATAATGTCTACATCATAGGTTCTCATTTACAAGTTAACTTCAAATGAGTAACTTGTGATTCCCTTGCAAAGCTTCACCATCTCTTAATTAATGGCTTCAAATCAGAATTGATATTTTTCAAGATCATGAAAATAAGGATGTTGCATTGATTTTTTGGCTAATTTTCTCTTTGATGGCTCAAAAATCAGCATTTTCTACAAGGAGAGACCGGCCAATTTTTACTAGTTTAGTTATAGATGTATGCAAAGTAAAAGAATAAAAAGAAACAACTCATCCAAAATGGAAATGAAATGAAAATATATGGAAGGCACTTATAGATAGGCATGTAAGTCTCTCAACTTAGTCACTCCAGGTCATACATCTTCACTACAAGTTCCAAGATACCTATTGCACACAACACCTCTCATGAATCTAGAATATCTTGAAATTTGAGATGCTCCTATAATGTCCACATCATAGGTGCTCATGATAAGGTTAACTTTAAATGAATAATTTGAAATTCCCTCACCAAGCTTTTCAGACATTTTGTAATGTTTGAAAATCATAATTGAGATTTGTCAAGATCATCAAAATAGGGATGTTGCATTGCTTTTATGCTTGAGATTCTCTTGGATGGCTCAAAAATTTGCATATTCTGCAAGGGGAGACCAATAAATGTTTGCCGGGTTACTTATAGATACACAAAGTAAAATAAGGTGTAGCATTGGAATCAAAAAAATTAACGTGGATACAAGTATAAATTACTAAGAACCATTGTGCATATACTTACAAATTAATCCAATGAACCATCCAGATTTTCTCTACTCTTTATTGTGTCAAGTATTGCCTCATGGTCATACATTCAAAGGTGTCTACCCCCATATTTGTTTAAATGAACATTGGATGCCACAACAAGGTTCGAGTAATGAAGAATCTTATGATGTGTGTCAAAGTTCTCAAATAGTCAATGTTTAACACTCTTATGTGCATACCTTCTAAGCCATGTTCTAGTAACAACAACTAATCCTGTAGGGTATTCAATGTTTTCTCCATCTATAGTTGGGGATTCCAATTTATTTTTGGCCTCAACACATTGACACAAGTAATAGTTTTTTCCCTCTTTGTTTTCTCCATCTAAAATAATTGTATAAACATGCCCTGCATTGATATGTGCAGAAAAGATTTGAAATTAGTCAACATTATGAATACAGTACAAAGTAAGATAACAATATGGAATTTCAAAAACTAAGCAAGTAGATAAATTACCTAGTTGAACTAGATCTGATACGTGGTCAAAGTCAACTGATGATTCCATCTGTGTTAGTTCCAGTGCCATCATAGGGAAATATGTGTGAAGTGGGCTAAGATAAATTGTCAACCATTTGTCAACCCACTTCCTTGACTCACAATCATTCCAGGCTTGCATTGTACATGAAGAACAAAAGCATGCCATCTTATGTGTATTGATACTTCTTGAACTTGCATTTGAGCTAAGGAAAGAGTGTAGCTCACTTGATCCTATTAGTGTACAAAAATTCTCATATGGTACAATGTTAGTATCATCCATTAACCAAAAAAATCTACGAACTAGAGACATACCTTCATTACCTAGACCCATTGAAGCATTACACCACTCGATAATTGAACTTGCATCTGTCAACTTTGCACTATCTTTATACTTTAACTCTTCTCATGATAATGCTCTTTTCATGCATGTTCCTGCACCATCATGCTCCCCCTTTCCATGCCCGACCTCACAAAAGTTCCACATATGTAGCCTTTCAACCATATGGAGGAGTTCTACCCAATTATGTAGCCTTTGCTTATTCTTTCCTCAAACTCCTCAACAATTTTACTTTTTCAAAAGATTTTTCCCCTCCAAACTTCAATTGTATATCAATTATCACTAGAATTCAATACTAAATTTATATTATATGCCTTGCAACATGAAAACTATGCTATTTCATGAAAAAGGTGGTGGAATCTAAAAATCATGTATGGAAACTTCACTCAGTCTTCAAAAAGCTAATTTTTGTCGAAGCACATTCAAAACCAGGAGAATATGCAAAATGTGGGATAACATCATAGGTATATTGTGGTTTTTTACCTTTTTTAGCGCATTTCAAAGTGTCCTCATGTTATAATGAGAGCACATTATTTTTCCCTAGAATGGTCATGTCTCTACTTCTAAAAAATGCCCTCATGTTATCATAAAGTTGGTTTCTTTTCTAGATTTATTTTCTATCTTTGTCTATACTCTCTCCCACTCTCTCGTAACCTCTCTGCCACCCTCTCACCCACTCTCCCAAACTCTCTCCCACTCTCTCCCACTCTCTCCCACCCTCTCCCACTCTCTCTCTCCCTATCTCCCACTCTCCCACTCTCTCTCCCACTCTCTCCCACCCTCCTCCAGCCTCATGCATGCTCTCCCACCCTCCCCAACCCTCTCCCACTCTCTCCCACTCTCCCACACTCTATCCCACTCTCTCCCACTCTCTTCCTCCCTTGCTCCCACTCCCTCCAACTCTCTCCCACCACTATCCCACCCTCTCCCACTCTCCCACTCTCTCTCCCAATCTCTTCCACTCACTTCCTCCCTCCATCCCACTCTCTCCAACTCTCTCCCACTCTCTCCCACTCTCTTCCTTCCTCCCTCCCACACTCTCCCACCCTCTTCCACTCTCCCACACTCTTTCCCACTCTCTCCCTCACTATCTCTCACACTCTCTCCCACTCTCTCTAACAATCCCTCCAACTCTCTCCCTCCCTATCTCCCACACACTCTCCCACTCTCTCCCACTCTCTCCCACCCTCTCCCACACTCTCCCTCCCTATCTCCCACTCTCCCACTCTACCATTATCTCTCCCACTCTCTCCTATTCTCTCCCACTTTCTTCCTCTCTCCTTCCCACTCTCTCCCATTCTCTCCCAGTCTCCCACTCTCCCACACTCTCTTTACCTTCCCTCAACTCTCTCACCTCCCACACTCACTCACTCTCTCCATTATCTCCTCCCTATCACCCTCCCACTCTCCCACACTCTCGCCCTCTCCACCCTCCTTAGTCTCCAACTCTCTCCACCTCTCCTCTCTCCCTCCTATCTTCCTCTCTCACTCTCTCACTCCCTATCTCCCCACTCTCACTCTCTCTCCCACTCTCTTCCTCCTCCCTCTCAGCCCCTCTCCTCCTCTTTCCCACCCTCTCCCACCCTCTCCCACTTTCTCCTCTCTCCCACCTCTCTCCAGCTCTCTCCAATTCTCCACCCTCTCAACCCCTCCACCCTCTCCACCCTTTTCCTCTCTCCCTCCTATTGCCTCTCCCACTCTGTCCCTTTCTGTCCCTCTCTTCCTCCCTCCTCCCCTCTCTCTCCCTCCCTCTCTTCCCATCTCTTCCTCCCTCCTCCCTCCCACCCCTCTCCCTCTCCCACTCTCTCTTCCTCCCTCCCCACTCTCTCCCATTTGTTCCTCTCCCATGTCCTCTCTCTCCCTCTTCCTCCTCACACTCTCCCTCTCTCCCTCCCTGTCCTCCTCTCCCACTCCTCCCACACACTCTCCCTCTGCCCACCTCTCCCAGGCCTCTCACCTTCTCCCACTCTCTCCCTCCCTATGTATCACTCTCCCACTCTCCCACTCTATCTCCTACTCTCCTACTCTCTTCCTCTCTTCCTCCCTTCCTCCCACTCTCTCCCACCCTCTCTCACCCTATCCCACCCTCTCACACTCTCTCCAACCCTCTCCCACCATCCTACTCTCTCCAACCCTCTCCAACCCTCTCCCTCCCTATCTCTCACTCTCCCACTCTCCCACTCTCTCTCACTCTTTCCCACTCCCTTCCTCCCTCCCTCCCATTCTTTCCCACCCTCTCCCACTCTCTCCCACTCTCACCCTCCCTATCCACTCTCTCTCTCCCTCTCTCCAGCTCTCCCCACTCTCTCCCACTTTCTTCTCCCTCCCTCCCTCTCTCCCACCCCTCTCCCACTCTCTCCCTCCCTATCTGCCACTCCTCCCACTCTCTTCCACTCTCTTTCTCCCTCCCTCCACTATCTCCCACTATCCCCACCCTCTTCACCCTCTCACTATCTCCCTTCCTATCTCAACTCTCACTCTCCCACACTTTAATATAATCCTATCTCCTCTCTTCCTCCCTCCTCCCAATCTCCCCTTTGTCTTCTCCCTCCTCCTCTCTCCCTCTCATCCTCCTCCTTCTCTCCACCCTCTCCCACCCTCTCCCACTCTCCTAGCCTCTCCCAGTCTCTCTGCCTCTCCTAGCCTCTCCCACTCTCCCCCACTCTCTCTCACCCTCTCCCAGCCTTTTCCACTCTCTCCCACCCTCTCCCACCCTCTCACTCTCTCTCACTATCCCACTATCCCACTCTCTCCCACCTTCTCCCACTCTCTCCCTCCCTATCTCCCACACTCTCCCCTACTCTATCCCACTATATTTCTCTAACCCTCTCCCACTCTCTCCCTCCCTATCTCCCACTCTCCCACTCTCTCCCACTCTCTCCCACCCTCTCCCACTCTCTCCCACTCTCCCAATCTCTCCCACTCTCTCCCACTCTCTACCTCCCTCTATCCCACTCTCTCACACCATATCCCACCCTCTCCCATCCCCTCCCACTCTCCAAAACTCTCCCACTCTCTTGCACTCTATCCCATTCTATCCCACTCTCTTCCTACCTCACTCCCACTCTCTCACACCCTTTCCCACCCTCTCCCACTCTCTTCCTCCCTCTCTCCCACCCTCTCCCACCCTCTCCCACCCTCTCCCACTCTCCAAAACTCTCCCACTCTCTCACACTCTATCCCATTCTATCCCACTCTCTTCCTACCTCACTCCCACTCTCTCCCAGCCTTTCCCACTCTCTCCCACTATCTTCCTCCCTCCCTACCACTCTTTCCCACTCTCTCCCACCCTCTCCCACTCTCTCCCACTCCCTCTCCCTATATATCTCTCAAGTCTCTCCCTCTCACCCTACCCAACTAAGTCCCCCTCACTCTAACCCCTTCTCTCCCACTCCCTCACTTTTAAACTCTCACTTCCACCCCCTCTCCCTCTCTCTAGACTCTCTCCCTCTCCCTATCCCACCCTACCTAGAAAACTCTCTCTCTCTCTTAAAATTATCCCTCCCTTTAAATAAATACATAAATATATACAATCATAATAAATGTGTACATAAAACCGTACATTCATACAATATACATGCACTAATACTTATAGGCATACATACATACATAGATATATACAAGGATATATGCATACATACATACATACATACATACATGACACACTAGCATACATGTACATACAAGCATACAATTATATCAACAAACATTCAATAGAGTGGCATTTAATATTAATGAAGACATAACGTGCCCACATTATGTCTTTCTTGAAATGTATCCCAGATAGGCAAAAATGTCAAAACTAGGACATAACGCGAACGTGTTATAACGCGCTCACATTATATTTTGATTTGGGAATACCGAAGCCTTAACATTTGTATTTTCCTTGGAATAGAAACCCCAAGGCTTGGAGGGCATTCCCAATGACTAGAGAGATGTTTTAGCAAATTCTACAATTTTTTCACATAATAGGGTTTGTGCTCATTTTCAAGATTGCATATGGTTCAATATCAAAAAAATTGAGCACATGGGTAATGTTAGGTTCTCTCTTAGCTATCCAACGATGTAATTTTTTTCATTTTTAAAAAAATTTAAGCCTTCCATCCATAATTTCTTTTGTTTGTATGTCTCTTTTTTGCCAAAAAGCACTGTTTGGTGTTTTTTTGTTATAAATTAACTTTTCATCGAAATTTCAAATAAATTACATTTTTAGAAACTAGACTCCATTCCACAAATTAAAAAAAAATCAATTACCTTCAAAAATTTTTTGTGGGAGCAAGACCAATATATTTCTTTTCAAGAAGTTCCCACTTAGAAAATTAGTAAAAAACCAAATATTCATTAAAACATTATCATAAAAATCATGTATCAACTAGATACTATTAGCTAACTTTTGACCATATCACTTTTAAAAATACTAAAAAAAAGTTAACCATGCTCACATCATACAAGAGTTGCTATGTTATGTTTGTCTAAGAAAAATAGCACCAATTTGTGTACATCCCTCTTTTGAACCCCTAAATATCAACCATTTTCAAAATAAATTAGTAGTTTAGAAAGTAGACTCAGCGCACTTCGATTGTTATTTTTGTTCCATCTCAAAATTTTGAGTGTAACTATCCTCAATTTCATGTCCAAGGTCAGTATTTCTCGATTTTAGAAAAAAAAAGTGGCCACTTAAGCCGCCTTTTTGGGAACCATCTTGGTGCACTTACCCTCCATTTTTATTTCATTTCATTTCAAGGTTTGATTACCAAAGTAGGGTTTGACCAAGGAAAACCCCTATGCACTAACAAAAAAACATTTTACCCTCTCTTTAGTGTGTGATTTTTAGGTTTAGATTGAAGGTACATTGAAGAGCAAGTTTGGAGAAAGTTTTCAAACTTGTCACCTTGCATTGGAGATACTTGGAAGACTTCTACAAGTTGCAAATCGGGGTTTTAGATCCAAAAATCAATCAAAGTGTAGAGTAGACCTTGAAGACCAGATTTATACTTTGAAGCTTCAAAAAACCCTAACTGGGCTATTACGCTAATTCTGGCATATGAGTCCCAGTTTAGGTGAAAATTCAAGTTTTTATAGATTCCAATACCCATTTACTAGATTCATATTTCTGCACAGAAACCTAGATCTAGGACTGATTTAGACAACTTGCTGTATGAGTCCCAGTCAGTATTAAAGTCACTATTTTGAACAATTTAGTCCTTCATTCAATCATCTCTAGATTCCTAAGTGCACACATTTCATCTTGTAGCTTTTTGTTTTGTTTTATATGCATTTCTAGGCTATTTAGTGAAAGATTGCATCATATTAGGTTTAAGCATTACATCTTGCATTGCATTTTTCTTTCCAAGCCCTAGCTTGGTGGCGAACACCTCATTAGTTTATGATCAATCCCTAGAACAACCCTATTGCAAGTTCTCCTTCTCCTTTGCACACTTGAGGTTGAGATCTCTAGGGTTTGTTCTTGAATGAGAGTGTTGAGTTTTGTTATTCTAGGTCTCAAACCCTAGAACCCAAACAAAATTCTTTCTTTCAAGTCAACCTAACTTACTTTGTAGTTTTTTGCATGATTGGGTTTTCCTAGTTGTTGCACATGCTAGCATTATGGTACTAATAAAATATAATAACTAAGTTTGACATGTAGACCAACTCATTGTTTGAACTATTATTTTATGATTAAAGTATATTGAATTATAAACATAGTTGAGTAATGTAAGGATGGTTTGAAATGTTTTTTTGTTAGTTGTGTCAAATTTTGGTTTAAATTGTGTATAGTTTTAGCTCAATATTTTGGATCATACCAGTGATCCATCATCAGGAAGAGGAGAAAATGAGAAGGAAGATTGTAGATCAGGCCTAATAAAGGTTAGGGAGATGAGTTGAGAGAGAAGAGTAAAAAAGAATTGAATAAAATAAACAAATAAAATAGATACTTAACATAACACCCAAATAAATAAACAAATAACAAGAAAAAAAAATCTATATAGACAAGTGATGACTATAATATGGTAATAAACATGTATGTTAGTGAACATACATATTAGTATTTATTTAAAGATATATAATAATGAAACATTGATAAATAAAAAAAAATTATCTAACAAATTAACGTACATGAATGATAAAGAGCATGGTTTCAATACTCTATATTACTCTAATACCTTTAAAGATAAATAATAATATTTTAGTATATTAATATAAAAATTTAATGTAGGTTATAGTTAGGGGTCAAACATGGTTAAGTTTAGAGATATAGGTGGTATCAAGGTTGGAGTTAGTATTAGGGTTAGGATTAGGTTTAGGGTTACAGTTACGGTTAGCATATATAAAAGGTTTAAGTTTAAAAATATGTTTGGGATGAGTGATAGGGTTAGGGTTAGGTTTAGGATTATGTTTAAGATGAGTAGTAGGGTTAGGGTTGGAGTTAGCATGTATAAAATGGGCTAGGCTTAGAAATAGGGTGAGGGTAAGGATTGGGGTTATATTTAGTGTTAGAGATTAGGGTTGGGGTTAAAATTGGGGATAGGGATAGGGTTAGAGTTAGGGTTAGAGTTAGGATTAGGATTAGGGTTGAAGTTATAAATAAGGTTAGGTTTACAATTAGGGATAGGAATAGGGTTAGGATAGTGTTAGTAGTAATATTAGGGCTAGGGTTAGGGTTAGAGAAAATCAGGATTAGGGTTAGGTTAGAGTTAGTAGTAAGATTAGAGTTAGGGTTAGGCTTAGGGTTAGGATTAGGCTTAGAATTAGAGTTAGAATTAGGGTTAGGGTTGTAATTAGAATTAGGATGGGTTAATGGATACAAATTTAATTATATATTAGGATTTTAATGGATAAGAATTTAATTTTATATATTAGGATTTTAGTGGATAATATTAAAATCATTTTAAGGCTAAAACCAATTAGTATTTTAATATATAATGTATATTATAATTATGCCATCCTTAGTATAATATAAATGTGCAATTTTTAAACTATAAATTTTTTTTATAAATAATATAATTATACTAATTATATTAAAAATAGTTTTAATAATTTTATATATGTATTTAATAGTTTTGTTAAAAAAATATAATATATAATAATAATTAGTATAATTATATTATTTATAATTTATTTTTTATTATATAAAATATACATTATATATTAAAATACTAATTGGTTTCAACCTTAAAATTATTTTAATATTATTCATTAAAATCCTAATTATCTTATGCTACCATACATTTAACTATTAAATACATTTGGATTTTAATGGATAATATTAAAATCATTTTAAGGATGAAACCAATTATCATTTTAATATATAATGTATATTATAAATATGCTATCCTTAGTATAATATAAATGTGCATTTTTTAAACTATAAAAATAAATTATAAATAATATAATTATACTAATAATATTAAATATAGTTTTAATAATTTTATATATTTATTTAATAGTTTTGTTAAAAAATATAATTTATAATAATAATGAGTATAATTATATTATTTATAATTCATTTTTTATTATATAAAATATACATTATATATTAAAATACTAATTGGTATCAACCTTAAAATGATTTTAATATTATTCATTAAAATCCTAATATTTATCCATTAAAAATATAATATATAAAATATACATTATATATTAATTATTTTCATTTTATTAAACATACTTTAAAATTTTTGTATAAACCTAATTTTTAGGTTGTAGCTCACTAAATTGTAAAGTGTTTAAGGTCAATACCAGCGGGAAGAGTTTGGACGAGCAGAAACCAATAGCTGCAGGCAAAGTAGGAAAAAAACAACAAATGGAAAACTTAAAAAACATTGTAAAAATATTTATTGGGCACCGTAAACCAAAAAACCTTGACAAATATGGCCTACCTACAGCACATGGCTGATTGGTGCATGAACAGTCAGAGGAGTATGTAGGAACATGGCATAAACATCTGATACCCATGTTGTTTTGGGGGCTGGATAGCCTTTATCATGAATGCATCCTAGAGTACGTGGAAATGGATTTAAATCATTAGTTGTCAAAAAATATTACAGTCATTGGGTCTCAGTTTGAATTTTACCAGTCAATTATTTATTTGAAGAAATATAAAGTTTGGTTTTAGTATCGTCAAGGACATTTGATTAGAGTTTGTTTTACTAGAAATAATAAATCTATACAGTCTTTGGTTGAAACACCATCTAGCCAACTAAAAACTACTAGCAAGTTGCCTTCTTTTTCCCTAAGGGTTCATCTCACTCAAAACTATTTGAAGCACCTTTTGAAACTCAAAAGAATAATAACTCTCCAATCACAACTGACTAAGAACTCAAAGATGATACAATGAAAAATGGATGGAAAGTGGTAAGAAAGAGAATAGAACCTTCAGACTCAGTTGTAGGTCATAATGGTTGTGATGTGTCATGAGGCTTCCACCATTCCTCCCTTCACCATAATTATAAATATACAAGTGATGCTCCTTTATGGAACCCCTCAAAAGTTCTCTAGATTCTAGTTTAATCATGCAAATACTTGGTTTGGACCCTCTTTTTTGGTTTAGGGTTATGATCCTTATCACTGTGTTAGGATTTTGTGTCACCTAAATTCCTCACACTTAACCCATGAGTCTGAAAGCCCTTGGCCATTCTAATTTTGTGTTGAACTAATGTTCTTGGTATTTGGTCATTCAAGTTGTAACTAATGCCATCAAACACATTTTTTTCACTAGCCCCTTGGGTTTAGGTTTGTCAGTCATCAAATTCCTTTTCATTGTTTAAAATTTCCTATGGTCAGGCTTGATTTTCTTTTTAATTACTTAAGTCTTCAGTACCCATTCCTAAGGGTCAAGCTCTTTCCAGCCTAGTAATGGCCCCCCTCTTTTAACTAACTTTTGTAACATGTCCAAATATTAGTTTTACAATGACCTTTTAATCGTCGTGGGCTAATCTTAACCATTCCCTGCATGCCCATTCAGTTTTTATTTTCATTAAAATATTTGAATGGGATGGCAGGTAGTCACCATGTGTCATGTAAGGAAGTGGAACTAGTTTTTCCAAAAGTTCAAAAGACATATCTTCAAGAAGCATCAATGATGAACATTATAACACATGTTCTCATCAAGACCATTCCCCACATGCCCATCCATCATCTGCACTGAGGTAAAGTGATCGCACGGGCTAGCGAACATTGAATACGTGTAGCTTGTGTGGTGGGACCGATGTCTCTTTGTGATCAGTGGATGGTACTTAAAAGAAGTAAATAGTAATTGTTGAAAACTGTGGCCACATCTTGTTCATCCCCAGTATGCCTGTTTATTCTTCTTCTTCATTAAAATTTTCACACAGGCTAGCGGGCAGGGCGATATCTGTCACTTTTGGAACCCACCAAGCTTTAGAGATGACGATTGCTTCATAAAGAAGGAAGATTGATGACCGATGGCGGGTGATGTGGGTAAATCCTGACCGCTTCCTGCCATCCCGTGAGAGGTCCCCTTATGTCTCATTTTTTAGCAGGAAAGTTCCACGTGGACATTCTAACAGGTTCAGATGGACTCTAGAGGAATTGGAATGTTGATAAATTTTGTTGAAAGAGAATTGAGATAAAAATGACACCATTTTTATATTATTATTCTTTTTAGCACATGTTTGGGATTTTGTTCGTCAAATCTGACAGTTATTGGTATGTGTGGGAAGGTGATAATTAAGCAAGGAAGGGTATGAACCAATATTTTGAGATCAAATCAAGATCAATTTATGTTGTTTTGATATGAAGAAATACAAGTGTATTAATTCTCATGGGTAAGCGGGTAACCATGACATGGCAATTTTTAATTGATGCTAAGTATGTGGTTGAAATGTGTATAGAGTGGATGTATATCTACTTTCTACTTTTTTTATTAGGAAAAGGCATTAATATTATACAATTAAAGCTTTATTGGTTATGTTGGTGATAACTATCAATTGATTTTTTTTAAAACATGATCAATGGTTGAGATTTAAAAAAATTAAAGCAGACTATTGTTAGCTTGTGCGCATAAGTTTTTCTTGAGAATTAATGGTTGGTACACTTGCATGGCTCAATATAATGAGGAATAAGGGCCATATTTTTCATTTTGAATTTATATTCAGAAGCTGACAATTGAGTTTGAGTCTGAGAGTAGAATTGGTGAGATTTTTCAGAGTCTTCAAGTGTTCTAGTTCTTGTGAAGATGAGCAAGTCAGGCGAGCCTATTAAGCCAGTTTAGAGGTCTAGGATATTGATTTTGCTAGATTTTATGGAAAATTATCTTGAGGAAGAAATTGAGAAAAAAGAAGCTCTTGAAACACCAAAGGGTAGAAGGGCACACAAGAAATTAAAGAAATATGGTGTAAGGAGTAATTATCGCCTGAGAAGCCAGACCATTTCAAAATAACTGATCAAGTTTAGAGGGAAGGAGTTGGTTGAATATGAAAAGAAGGAAAAGAAGAAGTGCAAGTACCATAAGGCCTATCTAGGGAAAAATAATTCTCCCGTTGAGGTTTCTGATAGCCCTTCAGGTAGTGGAGGTGATACTGATCCAAAGGGTGACTATTATCCCCTTTCCCTGGTACCTTCTGAAGACTCTGATGAGGAAGTGGTGATGGTTCCTGTAGTTCCACCATGAACAAGATGTGGGTGAGTATCCTCTGAGGTTGATGAATCAAAGTGATTAATCTGCCCCATTTTTGCTTTTGATAACACCATAGCCACCTTGTTAGGATTGTCCTATTCAAAATTTTTGTGGTTTTTTGTTTCTAGCAGTGATGTGGAATTTTTTTAGGCTGGTGTGTTGGAGAAGTGCCAGACTTCCTAACTTTGGCAACATGTATACTTTTTTAGGATGATATACAAGTTTATGCTCATACTACGAGTGGAGAATCTTCTTTTCTCAATAAGCAAAAGGTGATGATACTCCAACAACAAAATTTTCCTTTTGAGGAGCTGACATGTCTTCATTTAGAGGATGTGGAGTTTGGTCTTTTACTCTTCCATTTTCCTCAATGATTACATGTAACTAATTGAGGAGCTCCTCAAATTATGGTGCAAATGATCTTCAAATGAAATGAAATGTAAGTGTTGAAGTACCCAAAATCTGCATGTAAGACCACTTCAAATACTCATTAGAAATGTTAATCTAAACATACAAATCTGCAAATACCTCCATGAAATAGAATATCTATGCTAAAGAAATGCCACAAGTAACAAAAAACAGCGTCAAGAAGACAATTTAAAAGCAAGATAAACACTTATTCCATGTTGGATTGGTGTCACATGTGCTAGTGACCCTTTCCCAATCCTTGATCAAAGCTCAGGATGATAAAAATGCTATGAAGATGGTGGAGTGATGAGCAAGATGAGCTCTCAAATTAAGAGAGTAACCTTGCATAAAAGTTGTGGAGGATTTGCTTGAGGATGAAGCTTGTATTTAAATATTTTCAAAATGCTAAGTGTTGAAGAGGGACAAATGTGGGATCAAAAACAAGCCAATGAGTTGAGGACACTTGTCATCATGTGATTAGTTGATGTATGTGGAAGATTTGGGAAGAGTGCCCAAGAGGGGGAAATTTTGAATTCAAATTTGCAATAAATTTTGAGAGGGGGACAAGGAAAAAACAGCAATAAATGCCCTGTTTGACTTGTCATGTTGAGGGAAAATGAGTGTTTTAATAAATCAATAAAATTGATTTATTGTGCAAATGGCTAGATCTAGATAATGCAAGTGGGATGTGATTAGCATTAGATTAGGATTAGATGATGATTATGCTGATTTAATGCCGATTAGATGATTTGACTTTCAAGACTTTGATAATTGATTTATTTAAATCAGAAAATGATGGAATATGATTTGGGTTTGATTTAAATAAAGTCCTGATTTATTTAATTAAATGGATGATGCAAGATGAAGGTTGAATGATAAGGTTTATTTGATAAATGAGATTATTTAATGAACAGATGAAAGTGATGAATGTGCCTAATGCAATATCTAGTTTAGTTGATGAATGGACTTGATCAAATGTAAATTTTGCATGTCTACATTTTGCCCCTCTTTGAAGCAATGTACTTGTTGCGTTGGTTCAAAGAATAAACTTGCCGTGATCGAAATTAAAAAATTTCATGATTTTTTTCGGATGCCCCAGCGGAAAGAAGTACACTGGTACATTGCCCCCTCGAGAGATCGAGCGAAAAGATTCGATTTGAGGGTCGATCTTGCGATAAAGAGGTTCAAAATGGATGATTATGGACGATGATGCAAATGAGATGATTTCAGGATGCTTAGAATAACATATCTATATTAACTTAAATGATGATATGATATGAGATGGATGAGATTGATGATGTGATATGTTGTGATTATGCAATGGATGAGTTATGAGAGACTAACAGATCTATATTATGATGATGATTATGCAATGCATGTGAAATGTTCGATGTTTTCTATGATGTATGATATAGATGATATGTGGTATGCTGATAGTTTTTTGGATGTAGGATGGATGCATTATGGATGCATGATGGATGCATTGGCGATGATGATGTTAGCGCAGAAATGAGATGATGTCAAGAGGGTCCAATCAAGTCCATGATTGGTCGAGACTTTATTAGAGATGATGATGATAGATGATGATGATGATAAATGATGATGATTTGCTTATCAAGGATTGGGATTTTCAAAGGGTCACTTACTTTATGTTTGATAACACACCTAAGCACGATGCATCAAGGTATGAAGGACCAGGATGGCATTGTATTTAATGTGATGGACTTTGACTCAACAAGTAGATAGGAGTATTATTGTTCACACTTGACATATGGAAACCTTGCTAGGGCATACCTAACAAAGCAAGTATTCACCAAGTTATTTTACAAGAACGTCCAACAAGCACAGCAAACAAAAGAATAATGATCATTGCCCCATTCCTATCTCTCTAAATCCTTCATTCGGATATCATCGAGAGGTCCTTGGAATGAGCACAAATAAGATAAGTTAAAAGATAAAGACCAAGTACACAAACAAGCCAATGTTCTTCATACCTCTAGCCAAAGGGATGTGTTTTGATAGGATAAGAATCCAAGGTGATATCCATAAATGATGCCCATTGTCGGAATGATATATCCCAGGACATGCATTTTATAGGATGATGATGGTTTGATAAGTTGATTGATAGGCTGTTGATATAAGGTCGACTGACATGTTTGCGACTGATCAAGAGTTTGATTTTGTTTTAACTGTTTGCTGTTTCGATTTAGATTTTACGATTGAAGTTTGCTATTACTAACTGCTATGATTGTTTCTGTTTGTGTTGCCAAAGGATTAAGATGATGATCAGTTTATTTTAGATGATTTGATTATTGCGAGTGCAAGCGAGATGAAATGGATGGATTTTTTCAAATATTTGGATGTTTTTGACATTTTTTGGAATGTTTTGAGGCTGTTTTTGGTATTTTTGAGGTTTTCAAATGTTTTGATTTTCAATTTTTCAATGTTTTTGTATTTTGATGTTTTTTGAATGTTTTTTGGATTTTGGTGTTTTTTTTGAATGTTTTTGGATTTTGATGTCTCGGGGCTGATCGGATATTAGCCTTGCCTACGTTTAAGCTCAGAGACGACATAGTTCGGATTTCCAATGTTTTTGATGTTTTTCAGCTTTTATGAATATTTTTGGATTTTGATATGTTTTGAATGTTTTTGGATTTTTGGATTTTCTAATGTTTTTGGATTTTCTAATTTTTTGATGTTTTTGGATTTTCGCATTATTTTGACGATTTTGATATGGATGTGTGATGATATCAGTACTTTGTTTGGGATTTTGTTGAAAACCAAGCTAAGGTGGATTGATCAGATCGATGGATTGATGATGATGATAACATTGTTGAGGATGCACAACAATGCAAGGATAGTGTTAAGCAACACAATGATTGGGAAAGATTTCCCAAGATGATGATGAGTTGATTGGATTTGATTGATCATGTTTGATGAAGCTTGGTTTGGAACAAAAGATGTTTTAGATGATGTGATGTTGACGTTTGAAGTGCAACCTAGATGCGACTGATAGTGATTGTTTTGATCAATTTTTGATGAAAGATGAAGCATGATAAGGAACATGTTCTCATCAAAATGTGCCATGGGCTAGTGATTCGGATGTTTTCTCACAAGTGGTTTCAACCAATTTGATTTCACATTTTCCAATGTTTGGATCACCACATAAGGTGAAGGATATAGATCAAGATTTATTCTCGAAGCAAGATGTACATATCTACCCCCAATGTCTAGCAACGTATGGAATGCAATGGATGGATGCTCAGATAAGTGTATGGATGGATGGATATTGTAAGCACGCAAAGTATTCCAAGGATTTATCTTGTGATAAGATAACGTGTTCGGATAACGAATGCTCATTTGGATAATGCTTCATGGCTTAGATAACATAGGATAGGATAGGATCAATGAAAATGACCCATGTCAAGATGTTTACCGTAAGCAAGCATAAAGTGTGCTCCAAAATTTCATCAAGATCAAGATAACTAAGATGATGGATGCAAATATATGCGAATGGATTGGATAAATGGTTCATGGATGCATGGATTTATTATGGATAAGATGGATGGAATGCTCAATTTATTACGAATGGGATGAGATGCTTTCATCTAAAGTGGCGCACGTAGATGCTCGATTCCACACATGATGCCTGTTTGCCAGGTTTTCATCATGGTCTTGCCCAAAGCGCCACCATAGTAGTTTTCACTAGAGGATGATTTTTATCTTTACTATTTTCAATCCTTTTTCTAATTTTTTTTGGATTTTCATATTTTTTGATTTTTTTGTTATTTTTTGAAAGATTCATGCTGAACCACCTGGTGGTGTTGACGTAGATGCCCCTTTCATAATGTGCCATCGGTATCCTGCTTGAAGGAGCAGCTTTGCTAAGATACGTGCACTTGAATGCAACTTTTGGGATTCTTGATCTGCTTTGTCGATACCGGAGTTAACTCTGTCTCTATGCATACATCGCAATAGATTGCCTTCAGAATCCTTATGATGAAGGGTCGTTGCCAATACATGGTCAATGTAAGAATTGGATATTATGCATGGAGGCATGGATGAAGTGTGTTTAGGGATAAGAGATGGATTGGTTGATAGTTTGGAACCTTTGACTCTCCAAACTTGGGAAGATGAGCAATGATGGGTGGATACGGAAGTGTGTGTGGAATTAGGACCAACTGCTTGATACACTTTGTATGTCACTTGAAAAGCTTTCTTTTTCTTTTGCGGACATCCTTGATGGATACTTTTCCCTCTTTTAGCTTGCCCCACAGTTTCTTTGACTGATGGAGTTTGATAGGGATGATCTTTCTTTGTATTCTTTGGTATCCATTGGTATTTGATTTTTTCATTATGCTTCTCAGCTTCTTTTGCTTTGATATCATTCTTCGTACTTTGATTCAAATCTTTCTTTTGACGTTGGTCCCAATTCATGGATGGGGTGATGGGTGGATGAAGATTCGTGATGTGGTTAGTTGTAATATTGACACTAGCTTCATCATAAGGACTCTTCATGCTCCCTATGTTGACGTTTGCTTGAGACGAAGTTGCCCCCAATATGGTAGAAGTACCTTCATGCTTTGATTCTGCCTGTTTTGAGAGCTTTTGTTTAGAATGAATTCTCTGATACATGACCACTGTAGGTGACGTTATTTCCATTTGCTGCTCTGCTAACTCTAGAATATCCTGTTCTATTTGAATTGTCTCCTTGAGTGAACAATGCTGGATATCCGTATTCATGATGTCCTTAGTTTGAGTTTGGGACATATCTGATCTTGATGTTGATAACTCAGTTTGACTGTATGAGTTGATAATCTGCTCTTTGTGTGTAACATAATTTTGTTCTAGATGAAGATCATCTACGTTTCCATCCATAGAAAGCATCACATGGGTAGATGGAGGAGTATGGATATGATCATCTTGCATAGATAGGAGAGTATCCATTAGATGATTGTAGTATCTTGAAGATACAAATTCTTGATCTTGAATGATTTCGGAGTTTCTTTCGACATGCTTTGGATCAAGTTCTTGACATGGGTCAGTTTCAAAGGATGGACTTCTTGAAAATGGCTCTTGGATATCTTCATTATGCATGGGAAGTGGCTTAATATCTTTATGATCTTTGAGTGGACTTGGATCAGGTGTCGAGTTGAAGATTCCTTCAATATCGGCAATCATGAGGTCGAAGGATGTCAATATGTCTTGGAAAGGGCCATTGCTATACTTTGGTGAAAGACATTGATCATACTTTAGAATAAATTCTTGAGATATGTCCTCTACCTCATTAGGTGATATAGATACATTTTTAGCATGATCATTGGTCGATGCCTCGTTGGATGAAGCGAAAATATCTTTATTGATGGATAGATTTTGAACATTGTTTTCAACAATTAAAGTAGAGAGATTTCTAAGGTCTTCAACCATATGGTCAAATGATGTTGACATTTGTTGACTTGGATCATTGTTGGGTATTGTTGGTGTATTTTGATCATGATTGAGAAGTGACTCTTGACATATATTCATTTGATCATTGGATGGAGTAGACACAACTTCAAGGTGTTCAATGATGGAGTGATCTTGATCTTTGTTCTCAACAGTTCTCATCTTTTGTGTTTGTACTCATGTTGGTTGGGTAGCTTGAGAGGCTTGGGAAGCTTGAGAGAATTGTTGCACTTGTCAAGCTCTGTTGCTTGTCTAGATATTGTTGGATGGCCTTTTGGTAAGCTTGGTGAGCTTTTAGCGCAATGTCATATTGTCTTGCTGCATTTGGTTTTGGTGGTAGTGGTGGTGGATTTGGAATTGTGTTGGATGTGATGATGGGTGTGATGGGGGTGGATCAGATTGGTGGAAATGATGTCTCCACTATGCTACTCACATCAAAATCTGAAGGCAACTTGGCCCCTTGTTTTGCTAGTTCAAGCATGTACAACGAAGGGTTGAGTCTCATCATGACATTGATCATTCGATGATTATCCGGATTTAGGAGCATTTCAGCTATTTCTTCATGAGACATTCCAAAGGTAGGGTCCTCCCCTTGGTTTTCTCCTTGTGGATTTTGCGATGATGAGAGGGTCAATGGATTGTTTGATTCTATTGGATTCATTCTGTGTTGGTTTGGCTAAGATCGCTTGAAGCGGGAGTTTCTTTGTGGGATTCCATACTCTTCTTGTATTGAGATCTCGTTTGAACCATAAAACAAGGATCAATATTCGAGAATATGGGAGATGAATCTCTTGATTCCTTGGATTAATCTCTATTTTATGTCCCAAAGTGAAAGTTTTAGGATGCCTTTTAGGATCAAATGTGATGATGATATGATGATGATGTTTAAAGATGGATGTTATGGATGTTTTGGCTTTTGATAAATCTTGAATGAAATGCTAGGACTTTGGATTTTTGATTGGTTTGATTTTTTGGATTTTTGAGATCTTGTCCTTGATCTTGATTTGGATTTTGTTTTGGATTTTGAACAAAAGGAAACCCTAAGATGTTTGATAATGATCTAAGGGATGGTTCTTCAAAATATTATGATTTGGATATGTGTGAGGAGAAGGATGCATCTACCCACACCTACCCAAACAAAATGATTGTTTCACTAAGTATATGGAGAAGGATTCATCCACATACACTAAGCTAGACAAGATGATTTGGATGACTTTGACTAAGGATATACAAAAGGATGCATTTACACATTCCTAGCCAAAGGTGTTTTGATAAATGTTTTCAAGGACTTGGTCTCAATGATTTTGGTGTTTGCTTGATTTTGTCATAAAGCCTAGCACTTCAAGGATGATTTCAAGGTTTTTCAAAAGGTGATTTGTGAGATGGATTTTGATGTTTTTGAAAGATGGATGAAAGAGGTTTGATTTGTTTTGATCCCTAGATGAACCTAAAAAGACCACTTTGTATTTTCCAAGGCCTAGGTATTGAAGAGCATGCATATGCTTCCTAAAATACCTTTGTTAACCAAGGAATGATTTGAACATTTTTTATTTCCAATCAATGATTTTGTGCTTTTGGGATTTTGGAGTCTTCAACACACATGAAAGTTCATTTTGCTTATCTTTGCTTAATGGCTTTATTTTACCAAAAACACTCTCTTTGATTAAATTTTCAAACTAAGATGTACCAATGTCTTAATTTCTTTAAACCCCACAAGATATTTTATGTGGAAATTCAATGAACTTAAGGCAAGGGTTTTCCTATTGTTTACTCAAGAAGACAAATTGAGGTATAATCCAATGCTTAGGAACCTCTAAGGACGTGAATCCCAAGGGAAAGAAATAGCATATGGATTGAGTCAATGATATTTGTCTTCAAGAGGGTTTGAAATTTTGAGAATCATGTTGAATGTTTGTTTGCAAAATGTTTTCGAATACACACTGTGTTTTCAAACAAAAGAATAATTACAAGCCCTATGGATGTGTAAGACAATATTTGTTGGATTCCCACTTGGACAAGTCCAGCTATACTTATCTCTAGTGGATGGTTAGATGCTTGACCCCAGCTCCCCTCCAGCTCATGCGTCAAGGCAGCCAAGCATCAACACCCATGAAACTCCCATGGCGTGCTTTCCATCTCTACTAGAACCCGTAAGAGTGTGGGGTGGCTTTAGAACGACCGTTCTTGCACCAACAAATAGATTAAGGATTTTGGAAAATTCTAGCACATGGGTTCTAGTAAGGACTTTCCGTTCGTGGAGATTGACCCATACGTAAGAGTCCCTTTCGGATCCATCTTGTCGGAGCCAACCGTGTGATTATGGCGTTTAACCAAAACCCTCATTTATATCCCGGCTGGAAATACTCTTGGCTTTAGAGTGTTACCGGTTGAGTCGCCGGTGAGTACTTTTTCCCCAAGGAAGGCCCTCTAAGATAAACAAAAGCGAGCAAAGACACAATCGTAGCTTCGATCAATCTTTGATGGCACAAAGAAAGAGAATGTACGTGAAAATGCCCCTACTCACACTCGCACAAGATGTTCAATTTTTAAGCCCAAATTGAAGTGTTTTAAAGCAATAAAATTTATTTTGAGTGTTTCTCTTACACCCTAGATCGCACGAAGCGCAAGGGGAGAGGATACATACTCAAAAGACAATCACACAATTCAAACACTTGTTCATTTTATAACCTTCAAAGCAATTGTGAGTTCGTTTTAAGCACCAAATGAAATATGAAGATTGCTTGTCCAATTTTTAACCCAAAATGAACTCTAGTAAGTTTGTCCTAAGATTCATTTTAAGCCCTTCGTAATGAAAATCAAATTGTTCATTTTAGACCCAAACAAAAATTAGTGTCCTAAAACGAAAAGACAAACAACTTCGTGAAGTAGTGTTGATCAACACTTAAAGTGTTAAAAAACACATTGTGTTTTCAAAAAAGAAAAATTTCCCCTCCTTTCCTTTTCGTTTGCTAGCCTTCTCCTTCACTTTGTCCCTTTTCGCCTTTGTTTGTACCTTGATTGTCCTTCATTTGCTTTTGTACCTAAAAAAAAGACAATAGTTATAATGTTAAAAATCAGTTTTGAAAGAACCCCATACAATCAAAATAACAAAATAAACAAGCATGATAGCATATATTATGCATTAAGAAGAGTTGATCCACAAGTTTTATATTGGAACACCAATCAAATTAAATTAAAAGGGCTACCTCCTTCTCAACAAATTTTAAATCCCATGATGCTAGTTCAAAATCTTTGTACTAACTCCAATATTATTTTAACACAAGACAACAAAACTCTATGTAAAGAACACCATTGATTATGCATAGCTAGCAACAATAAGGATAAATATATTTGATGATTCCGTTTATTGATTTTTACGACTGTTTTAAAATATCAAAAATTATGCAACATCCAGAAATGCCTTATGAAATAAAAATGGTGAATGTAACTTCGTGGAAACGCCAATGATAAATCTGCAGACAATAAATAAATTAATTGTAAAAAAGCAAACACTAAATCTATAGATTTTAATGCAGCCCTTAATCTGTCCAACACAATCAATTGAGTCTCATCATTTTCTTTATTCCGTCCCCACTACTCCTTCAGCATAGAATCCTCATAAGACGCCTCTGCAACATATGTCCTTCATTTTATTTCTGTCTCACCCTTTCATAGAACGTCTTTACCATATTAAAACACAGTATGGATATTTTTAGCACGGTAGATTTCCTTTTACCAGCGCCACGGATTATGCCTGTGAACACCGATAGCAATCAACATCTAAGTACATTAATTATTCATGCATCACTTTGACTGATCGATCCTTTACTCTTTACCATAAATTTGTAGGACTCAGCACGGAAAGAATTAGGAAATGTTAGAAAGAAGTAAATATGAGTTGTTGTGTGACTACACTACAGTGAAAACAGGTATATAGAGCATTTAAAAACTGTGAATAATATATGCAATGCACGCATACTCAGACTGAAAACTCCTTACCTAATCCAATTGAAAATTTAAGGAGGGGTCGCTACAAGATACAAAGCTCAAATAGCATCTACTCTAGTCACATGCCTGGTATTTACTCCAGCAATGTATATTTCCCCCTTTTTTTTTGTTTTTGTCCTCTATTTCCTTGGATCAAGTGGCGTACCCAATCAGGAGTATTCGTTTGGCGTACAGGGAATATTTGAGACTAAAGTTCCTTTTCTTGTTTTAGGTGTTTTGCTATGAGATAAATGTGTAGATCTTAGGGAACATCTAAAATTTTCAGATCTAGCGAATTATGTGTGATTACTGCACAATGAATACAGATAAACGGACGCCAGCAAAGTACTCGATAGATGAAAAGAAAGTACGTGCCCACACTCTATTAAAAAAAAGACTTTCAACAGGAACCTTTTGCCTGTGCCAAAATGGAAGCTTTTCCAAAACTAGGTATGGACATCCATCAAAGCGTGAGGCATGGAGGAAATTTTCAACTGTACAGTTGCAGCCAAAATATGCAAACACTGTTAAAGATTTTATTTTATCTATCATTGATGGTTGAGCTGGATGCGTTGGACTTCACAATCCTCCAGAAAGATTTCGTTGTTGTCAACAAAAGATTATCAGCTTTTGGATATGATTTCAGAAAACTGTTAGATTTGTTGATCTCTAATTTTGATGCCATTCACAGTTCATTATAAATTACATATCAATCAAAATAAAAGATAGAAATAAAAAATTTCTTCAGGAAAACTTTTGAACTCCCACTCCTGTCACCTATTGATTGGTAATTTATGATGAGAAAAGAGAGATCGTTGCAACATACTAAGCTCAAATGGTAGCATGGTATTTATTCCAGCCACGTGCCTGAAGACATTGAAGGCCTGCCAATGCTTAAAAAAGAAGGTACATGAAGTTTCAGGTCAATGCATTTAGCAGGTGTAAATAAAAGCCAACAAACTCACCACATTTTCTAATGTGTGAGGTAAAACCAACGAGCTCTACCTGGAATAACACAACTAATGGATAACAAATTGTGTATTTTACAGTAAAAGGCATAGCTCAAGAGTTAACCAGAAATTTTATGAGGGTAATGTCTATAGAATAAAGAATTATAATTCAACACCTAAAGAAATCAGAATAACAGTGACAAGGTGTGAAATATTTCATGATGCCCTCCTTCTAGCGCCAAAATGAAGTACCCAAAATCTGCATGTAAGACCACTTCAAATACTCATTAAAAATGTTAGTCTAAACATACAAATCTGCAAATACCTCCATGAAATAGAATATCTATGCTAAAGAAATGCCACAAGTAACAAAAAACAGCATCAAGAAGACATTTTAAAAGCAAGATAAACACTTATTCCATGTTGGATTGGTGTCACATGTGCTAGTGACCCTTTCCCAATCCTTGATCAAAGATCAAGATGATAAAAATGCTATGAAGATGGTGGAGTGATGAGCAAGATGAGCTCTCAAATTAAGAGAGTAACCTTGCATAAAAGTTGTGTAGGATTTACTTGAGGATGAAGCTTGTATTTAAAGATTTTCAAAATGCTAAGTGTTGAAGAGGGACCAATGTGGGATCAAAAACAAGCCAATGAGTTGAGGACACTTGTCATCATGTGATTAGTTGATGTATGTGGAAGATTTGGGAAGAGTGCCCAAGAGGGGGAAATTTTGAATTCAAATTTGCAATAAATTTTGAGAGGGGGACAAGGAAAAAACAGCAATAAATGCCCTATTTGACTTGTCATGTTGAGGGAAAATGAGTGTTTTAATAAATCAATAAAATTGATTTATTGTGCAAGTGGCTAGATCTAGATAATGCAAGTGGGATGTGATTAGCATTAGATTAGGATTAGATGATGATTATGCTGATTTAATGCCGATTAGATGATTTGACTTTCAAGACTTTGATAATTGATTTATTTAAATTAGAAAATGATGGAATATGATTTGGGTTTGATTTAAATAAAGTCCTGATTTATTTAATTAAATGGATGATGCAAGATGAAGGTTGAATGATAAGGTTTATTTGATAAATGAGATTATTTAATGAACGGATGAAAGTGATGAATGTGCCTAATGCAATATCTAGTTCAGTTGATGAATGGACTTGATCAAATGTAAATTTTGCATGTCTACAAGTGTAATTGAGCTTGATGCTTGTTTCTCCCTTGTTCTATAAAAGGGATCTTAGGGTTCATTGCATGGTCAAATTTTTAGGTCTAAATAGGGTCTAGGTGGAGAGCTAAGTTTAGAAAAGGCATTTTGTAAACAATACAAATGTATAGAATAGTAGATTATCTTGGGTGCAAGTCCTATATGTAATAGTCTTAAATTGGTTTTCTAGAAGCCACAAATATTGAAACAAATCTTAGTTCATAAACATATAATCTCCTATGTGTATTTATTACAAGTTATAAATGAAAATATTAATGGTATTCTCATTTGTCTTTAGTTGTTCCATTGAATGTATGATTTTGTTTTAGATTTAACTCAAAGAGTTGATTAAATGCATGAACAGGGTTATAGAATTTTAGGGAATTACACAGATTTGATAAGAAGTTATTGTTTCAGGCATTGTGAGATTTTATACTACAAAGTATTATTAGAATAGTCCACCAATTTCTAAATTAAATGACATATATTACTAGTTCTAACATATTTGACTCCATTGTCCCAATTGATGAAGCACTGGTCTATTTGTTAGATAACCTTGCATAAAATGAGCTATAACATATCTAACCATAGTTTTTTTACAACATTCATTTAAAAAACTTTTCAATTATAATGTATGGGTTTGAACTACCCCTGTCTCCTAGAATAAAGGTAATCATCTTCTTAATGGTCTACCAAACCTTCAATGAAGTACATTATTTACAATATGTAGGAATAAATTTGTGTATACATGTGTTATCAACGCGATATACCTAATTTTAACACAATAGGGAATACCCTCCTAGGTCTCACAAATCATGAAGAGGAGTAAAGACCTCAAAATCCTTTACTCGTTGTGTTGGCCACTAACATTGAAATTTTTTAACCATAAGAGTTGCCTAACCTTTAGAGAAATTCATGGTTCTATTGGAAAAAGAACCATCAGAAATGGTGAATCCACTAGGAACAAACTTATGAAAATTCTAATAGAAGATCATTCAGCCTTAAGAGTTAAGAATTTGGTGAATTTGAATATTTGGTTTAGATATTAAAAGTTTTCAGACCTAGACGTGAATTGTTTGCAAAAAAAATTCAAAGAACTTGTGTGACTCTACTATGGGAAAGAACCCAAAAGGAAATTCATTCTTCAAGGAGATTCATATTGTTTGAATTTTAGACCTCTGTGAGGAGAGGTGGTGACTCTGTCAAAAGAACCTACTGAAAATGTGAAGAGAGTTCTGGATCTACAAAAAATTTGGTGAATAAGAAAGGTTAGCAGTTGTTCCAAGTTTCCAAGTATTCTCATACATTTAAAGAAAGTATTATCATGTTTGAAACCGATTTATGAGAAGTCTTCAAGTTTGAAATAATGTTGATTCCCTATTGAGTGAATTAAGCACTAAGAAAAGGAATAGAAGTGATTGTTTTACATGATTCTATATTACTAGATTGTAACATCTATAATGAAGTATGCAATATTTTTGAAGAGATTCATTTAGAAGGTTTTAAGCAAGTTGAGATAGAAATATGAATTGTAAAAGGTTAAGATTATGTTGTAAAATAAATTGGAAGTACCTTTGGTAACTACAAAGTTGACAAGAAAAACTTGTAAAGGTGTAAGAAAATGTATCATCAATATATACATCTTTCTATGCTTCCTAGAGCAATCATGGTTTGTAATTAGCTCCAATCAGGTTGTAGGAGGATTTTTAACTATGTAAGATATAGAGTCATTAATTTAAGTGGAATTAATGGTTACCCAAATTTTATTCAACCTGAAATAAAAGATAAGTTACCAAAATTTAGTAGTACAAAGAATGAAGCAACAAATAAGCATTTGTAAGAATTCAACAATTTAATGGATGACTATGAGGTAGATTATGAGGATATAATTATGATATTATTTGTTCAATCTTTGAAAGGGGATGCAAGTAATTGGGTCTCTAATTTACCAGCCTACTTTGTTTATTCTTGGAGTGAGTTCAAAGTAGTGTTCATAGAGAAATTTGGTGAAAGCTTCAATGCTAGTTCCATGCTCAATAAATTTATGAACATTGAGAAGGAAGAGGATGAGCTGGTCCCAACATTTAACTGAAGATTTGCTAAAACATTAAGGGAAATTCCTGATGATATGAGACTAAGTGATGCAGCGTGTTTAGTTGTTTATTTGGGAGCTTTTGATGATGAGATGAACTATCTATTAAGAGATAAGGATCCTAAAACATTACATCAAGCCTATGGGATGGCCATGAGCATTCAAAACAACTTGAAATATGGAATGCAAACGAGTTATTTGAATACAAGTAATTTTTGTCCTGAAACACTAAGTCTTGATGAAAGGTGTAAGGAAGAGAGTATAAATGAATGCCAGAGCACTTACACCCCTATTTTTGTAGCTTGTACATCATTCCATAATGTTGATTAAACTAGCCCTGTTATGGAATATGAATTAGAAAATTATGTGAGGGAAGAGGACTTGGGCTAGGCTATCATTATTCCTCATGTTAATGAAGAAGAGGTTAGTGAGCATCTAGATAATGTGGTGTATGCACCTGTCAATTGAATTTATGAAGATTCAAATGTACTACATGATGTAGATGATAAAGAGATGGGAATAATTTTAGATATTTGGGATATCACACCATGTAATGGAGCTACTAGTTGTTCCAGTGATGAGATCACAAAGAAGGTCCATTTGTAGTCTTATGGTTCAGATGAATTCGGTGAATTTTTTGAAGATAAGAGTGATAATGAGATAGTGTACTCATCATTCAGGATGCAAGAACCATGTAGTCTTGATTACAACATTGTCAGGGTTGAAAGTTTTGTCAATAGTGAGCTTGGTATTATTGGGCATATTCATGCACATTCAATTCATGAGGTTGATCATGTTGATTGTTAATTTGCTAGTCATAATAGCTTGTATGAAGTAGAATTGGAAATTTTTACATCAGATGAGGATAAAATTAGCATAAAAGATGTTGATGACATGAGTTTACTCTCAGATGATTAGATTATGCATTGTGATGAAAATTTGAGTAATAGGATGCCACCATTTTTGGTTGATAATGCTATGGAGCTTGAAGAGTTTTCTGACAATGCTATATCAAATCATGTGGACATGGTAGAAATTATAGATATATGTGTATAATCAAAGGATGAAATGAGAGGTAGTATTGGTCATTATGAATTTAGGGCTGATTGTGATTATCCCTATAAAGAGGACACTAACTGTGGTGTTTCAAAGTATGATGATGATATGGAAGAGTTAGACCTACATGCTAAAGAGGAAAAAATATTTGTGTCACAAATGAGTGTAATGGAAAACCCCTTATTTTATGAGCCTCCATCTTCATCAATTAATAGAAATCATGATCCCTATTGGTGCAGAGATAATCCACTTTTTGCTAAGGATTCTGATGATGCAACTAACATAGGATTTGAATGTAGCCTTGAGAAAATAAAGCAACATATTGATGAGCTCATAGAGGGAAATTCCTATGAAGGTTTTACATTTAATATAGATGTTGCAGACAAGGTTAAGTGTCATGATGTCGACTACTTGGAAGAGTATGAATACTTTCAATTTCCAGTTCAGTTGGAAGGTATTCTGATGGAGCATGACAATGAGATGAATAACAAGAAATGTTATTTTCAATATGAAGATGTTTCATATGATGAACATAACACATATGAGTCATGTGATAATGAAAGTTTTCATTCTATGCCTAACTATACAATGTAGAATGACAAATTTTACACTAGAAATGGTATGGATGGAAAAGTTGTGAGAGATGTTAGTGGCCATGTTTGTAATAAGGAGGATTTTAGTAGTAACTATATTTTTTTTCTTGTAAGAAGAGGGTTGTACTTGTTGCAGTGGTATGGAAGAGGTACAATTCAATGGATGAAAATCAACTCTTTTAATAGATTGCTTTTTGACAGGGGCAAGAACTATCCCTAGGTTTAATGGCTTGGGGCCACCAAGAAAAGTTAAAGTCTGGTTAGAATTGCAAGGTGCATACAAAAAAATTGCACCTCAAGAGAAGGATTTAGTCAAAATGGAGGCTGTAGAGGTTGGATCTCCTACTTTGGGTATTTTGGCCTATGTAAAAAATGTATATATCTTTTGGTTGTTTGGTTCTTTTGGTTTTGGTCTTCTATGCTTGGTATGCTTCACCCATGATTCTAAGATCTCACCATGCCTATGAGAGGCATGTCTCCCCAACTAGAGAAACTAATGGAACCCCTCAAAAGTTCTCTAGATTCCATTTTAATCTTGCAAATACTTGGTTTGGACACTCATTTTTGGCTTAGAGTTATGATCCTTATCACTATGTTAGGGTTTTGTGTCGCCTAAATTCCTCACATTAACCCACAAGTCTGAAAACCCTTGACCATTCTAATTTTGTGTTGACCTAATTTTCCTAGTGTTCCATCATTCAAGTTGTCACTAATACCATCAAACTCATTGTTTTCACTAGCCCCCTAGGTTCAGGTTTGCTGGTCACCAAGTGCCTTTTCATTATTTAAAATTTACTATGGTTGGGATTGATTTTCTTTTTAATGACTTAAGTCTTAAGTCCCCACTCCTAAGGGTCAGGTTCTCGTTAGCCTAGTAATGGCCCCCCTCTTTTAACTAACTTTTGTAACTTGTGTAGATCTTAGTTTTACAATGATCAATTGATCATCATGGGATAATCTCGATCATTCCCTGTGTGCCCATTCAGTTTTTTATTTTCATTAAAATATTTGAACAGGCTGGCGGGTGGTTGCAATGTGTCATGTTAGGAAGTGGGACTAGCATTTCCAAAAGGTCAGTGGAAATATATTCGAGAAGGATCAACGATGGATACCGTAACATGTGTTCTGATCAGGACCATTCCCCACATGCCCATCCATCATCTGCACTAAGGTAAAATGATTGCGTGTACTAGTGGGCATTGAACACATGTAGCTTGTGTGTGGTGGGCTGATGTCTTCTTGTGATCGGTGGATGGTACTTAAAAGAAATCAATGATAACTTTTGAACAATGTGGCCGCAACTTGGCCATCTCCCATGTACCCATTTGTTCTTCTTCATGAAAATATTCACACGGGCTAGCGAGCAAGGCAACATCTGTCACTTTTGGGACCCAACAAGCTTTGGAGAGAGTGATTTCTTCATAAAGAAGGAAGATCGATGGACGATGGTGGGTGATGTGGGTAAATCCTTATTGCTCCCCACCATCCCATCAGGGTCCCCCATATGTCTCATATTTTTTAGTGGACAAGTAGGCAAGTGCCATGTGGACATTCTAAAAGGTTCTGATGGACTTTATTGGAATTGGAATGCTGCTAAATTTTGCCAAAAGAGCATTGAGATAAAAATGATGCCATTTTTTGTGATTATTCTTTTTAGCACTTGTTTGGGATTTTGGTTGTCAAATCTAATAGTTATTGGTATGTGTGGGAAGGTGATAATTAAGCAAGGCAGGGTAAAAACCAATATTTTGAGATCAAATCAAGATCAATCCCTATTGTTCTACTATGAAGAAATACAAGTGTATTAATTCCCATGGGTAAGCGGGTAACCATGGCACACCAAGTTTCAATTGATGCTAAGTATGTGGTTGAAATATGTGTATAGAGTGGTTGTATGTCTACTTGGCACTTTTCTGATTAGGAAAAGGAATTAATAGTATACAATTAAAGCTTTGCAAAGTGATAACTATTTATTGATTTGTTTTTAAAACATGATCAATGGTTGAGATTTTAAAAAATCAAAGTAGACTATTTTTAGCTTACGCGCATAAGTTTTTTTTTTAGTAGTAATGGTTGGAATGCTTGCATGGCTCGATATAATGAGGATTAAGGGCCAGGTTTTCCTTTTGAATTTTCATTTAGAAACTGACAATTGAGTTTGACTCCAAAAGCATAATTGGTTAGATTTTTCTAAGTCTTCTTATTCTAGTTCTTTTTAAGATGAGTAAATCAGGTGGGCCCATTAAGCTAGTTCCAAGGTCTAGGAGATTGAGTTTGCTAGAGTCTAAGGAAAATTTTCTTGAGGAAGAAATTGAGACAAAGGGAGATCCCAAAACATCAAAGGGTAGAAGGGAACACATGAAATTCAAAACATATGGTATAAGGAGCAATTATCACCTAACAAGCCAAACCATTTCAAAAGAACTGGTCAAGTTTAGAGGGAAGGAGTTGGTTGAATATGAAAAGAAGGAAAAGAAGAAGTGCAAGTATCGTAAGGCCTATCTGGGGAAAAATAATTCTAATTGAGGTTTTTGATAGCCCTTTAGATAGTGGAGGTGATATTGATATGGAGGGTGACTATTATCCCCTCTCCTTGGTACCTTCTAAAGACTCTGACGGGGAAGTGGTAATGGTTCCTCTAGTTCCACCATGAACAAGATGTGGGTTATTATCCTCTAAGGATGGTAACTCAGAGTGATGAATCTTCCCCATTTTTTTTTCACACCATAGCCACCTTATCAGGATTGTCCTATTTAGCATTTTGTAGTTTTTTCTTTCTAGCGTTGATGTGCAATGTTTTTAGGCTATTGTGTTGGAAAAGTGGCAGACCTCCTAACTTTGGTGACATGTATAATTTTTCAGGATGGTATACAATATTTTTCTTAGATTGTGAGTAGAGAATCTTCTCTGGTCAACAAGGACAAGGTGATAATACTCCAACAACAAAATTTTCCTTTTGAAGAGCTAGCATGTCTTCATTCATAGGATGTGAAGTTTGGTCTTTTACTCTTCCATTTTCCACAATGAGTACATGTAACTAACTGAGGAGCATCTCAAATTTTGCTACAAATGATCTTCAAATGAAATGAAATGTAAGTGTAATTGAGCACGATTCAAATTTTAGGTCTAAACATGGTATAGGTGGAAAGCTAAGTTCAAAAAGGGCATTTTGTAAAGAATACAGATGAATAGAACAATAGATTTTCTTGGGTGTAAGTCTTGTATGTAATAGTCTTAAATTGGTTTTATAGAAGCCAAAAATATTGAAACAAATCTTAGTTTAGAAACAAATACTCTCCTATGTATATTTATTACAAGTTATAAATGAAAATATTAATGTTATTCCCATTTTTCTTCAGTTATTCCATTGAATGCATTTTTTTTTTTTAGCTTTAACTCAAAGAGTTGATTAAATTCTTGAAGAGGGTTATGTATTTATAGGGAATTACACAGGATTTGATAAGAAGTTATTGTTTCAAGCATTGTGATTTTTCATACTATAAAGTATTATGAGAATATTCCACCAATTTCTAAGTTAAATGGCTTATATATTATTGGTTCTTACATATTTGACTCCATTGTCCCAATTGATGAAGCACTAGTCTATGTTTTAGATAACCTTGCATAAAATGAGCTCCTAGCATATTTGACCATATATTTTGAAAATAAGAACAACATTCATTTAAAAAACTTTTCAATTATAATGTATGGGTTTGAACTATCCCTGTCTCCTAGCAAATAGGTAATTGTCTTCTTAAAGTTCTTCCAAACCTTTAGTGAAGTACATTATTTGCAATATGTAGGAATAAATCTATGTATAGATGTGTTGTCAACATGATATACCTAATTTGAACACAATAGGGAATACCCTCCTAGGTCTCATAGAGCCTAAAGAGTAGGAGTAAGGACATCAAAATCCTTTACTCGTGTTGGCCACTAACCTTGAAATTTCTTAACCATAAGGGTCGGCTACCCTTTAGAGAAATTCATGGTTCTGCTGGAAAAAGAACCAACACTCCTAATTCATCTCCCCCTTATATAAGATAAAGATCCAAGTTCCCTCCTCCTACAAAATACTTGGATACCTTAGATCCATCTATCACATTAGTTAACCAATTTAAATCTTTACCTCAAGAAGAGGATCTCTCTATTTTTTCTTCACCATGAATTTTAAAATTATGTCATGGAATGTTAGAGGGATGTCTCTCCCTCACATTAAATATGGAATAAGGAGTATATTTCTTAGTGGAAATATGATATCATCTCTTTCTTGGAGGTTAAAATTAATGGCCTTTGCACAACTCTATTTGAAATATGGAGATATATATATATATGTATCCCAAAGAGAAGACATGGAGCAATCATTGTTTTTTATTCATGAGTCTATAGGTTTATCATTGATAAATATGAGGACCCTTCACATAGTTGTGTGTGCACCCTAGCTTTTATCAAGATTAACTTATGTTTTTTCCTTATTTTATGCTACAAAATTAGTTAAAGACACGTGGTTTGTGGGACTAGATGGCTAAAATCCTCCCTAATACAAATTGGGTTATAGGAGGTGATTTTAAATTTGTGGAATATCATAATGATTTTAGTTAACTTAGCCATATCAAATTGAATAATGAGGAACTTGATAAGTGGCTATTGTGTCACAATATAGTTGGAGTTGTTGACCCAATTTATAACAAAAGGGTTTGCCATGATAGTAACTAGTTCACTTGGTCTAATTGTAAATTTGAAGATGAAAGGAGCTTAACAGACTTGACCATTTTTATATATCCCCAAATATCTTTGTTGTTGTTCAAGACCCCTTAGACCTTTTGGTAAAGGTTGATTACTTTGCAACCCTTTTAAATCATTTTTCTATCATTTGTATTGTTTCAAGAACTAAAAACAACAAAGAGGACTCTAAGTTACTTTACAAACTAAATGTTTTTCATTTAAAAATACTTCTTGTGTGGGAGAATTGGTTGGCCATTTGAATTATTTCCCCAAGAAAAATGAAGGGGAATCCTATATAGACAATGGTGACATAATTATATTGCTAAATGTGTTAATTTCCTATGTGACTTTGGTAAAATATTGGCATGGTTGCATAAGTGAAAACAAAAATACCTTCAAGGGAAGTTAGAACATACCACAAAATTAATTAATTACAATTTGCATAATTTTAATCTACAAAATTCAGTAGCTGCCTTAGAAGCTCATATTCAAAAAATGGATAATTATAAGCGGTATGGAGCTAAAATTAGGGAAAGGTTACATTGGGATAAGGATGGAAATAAAGGCTTCAAATATTTATTTAACTATTAAAATATAGAAAAATAGGTTTAATCAATTTGAAATGGGGAAAATGGGGGTATGATGGACCTATCTTCCTATTTTCTTTACAAAATGATATCCTCAAAATGAATTGACCTACAACCCTTAGGTGAGTCAACTCAATGAGGGAATCTACTAATTTCTTTATGATTGAGGATGAGGATTTCAACCTAAACAACAATTTTGAGAGAAAAGATAAAAATAGTAAATCACCACAATTATGCAAGCTAACACTTAGATCTTCAATTTAAAGCATAACACAAAGAGAAACAATAGTTTTGGGAAATCTAAGAAGGTCTGAAAAGTGTGCACCTGTCATAAAAAGCTTGTTTCAGGAGGGTATTAGGGACTCATTCACCCATGGGTTAATGGGTCCAAATCTCCCTTTTTGGAAAATTAGAAACTAATATCTGAGTCATGCGTCTGCACTTCCTTCCTACACTTTTGAATCTTTTCTTATGGATCTATACATGTGATAAATTTAAAAAACAAAAATGTTGTTTGGTGGTGGATGGGGGTTTACCTCGATCAAGCCCCAAGTTTGGTAATTAAACCTTGATGAAAAGTACACATATAAAACATGAAAGTGTGTGTAATCCTTAATATTAAGTGCACCTAATACTATTAAGATCTAAAATGAAAGGAAACCCTATTCAAGTTTGCTAGAATAAGATCCCTAAATAAAACATGAACAATGGCAAAGACCTACTTTGGGAGATTTCAAATCACCCTAATAGATCATTAATTTGATTATAGCTTCCTTTAGGAATAGAGTAAAATGATAATAGTAGATGGAACCACTTAGGAACCAAGTCATTAGGCTTGGTTGAATGGATTAGTGCATCTCCCAAAACCTAGAATCCATGATGATCCTCCATAAGAATCTATCATCAATCTTTGACAATGCTTAATCTTGTTGGAAAAATGAGCTTGAAGACCTGCAAAAACAAATAGAATATGGCTCCAAGAATTCAACTTTGAATGATTGATTGATTTCTCCTTTCTCTTGAGTGTAAATCCTTATATCTCATTTGAATCTATCTCTTGTCTAGTGAAAAATGATTGAAAGACTTACCTTTATAGGCTTCCTTTCTATTTTTTTATATTAAATATTGATGGAGGACATGCAAAATTTGAATTTGGCACCATGAAATTCCACCAAAAACATATTTTAATTTGAGTTTATGAATTTAAATGGGACCCATTTTCCCATGGGAAAATGGATCCTAGCCTAGAGTTCCAGGATCTAGATTATGTTGGGGCATTAAATCAATTAATGTTGTTTATTCAATGTGGGTTATATTGTCGATAAAAAAATAAAATAGGCCTTGGTATGCATAATAAAGTGTATTAAGGGTCTAATAATTAGGTTTAACAATGCATAAATGCAAGGAGACAAAAATAGGCCCAAACTAAGTTTGAAATTGTACTTTCACTTAGAAAGGAGTACAATTTTCTTTACTACATTTAGGCCCCACTTTAGCAGCCATATGACACTACGTGCATATGCAAGCTAAAGGAACTCAAACAATAAGATTTATAAAACTGATACTCCTATGGATTTATTTTCTAATAGGGAGAATGAAGGCCCCAATGTAGTTATCTACAAAACCACAATGTTAGGAACTGCATCTTGCAACACCGATATGTTAGTTGTTCAAAAATACTCTTATCAAAATTCTAAAGATAACTGAATTCAAAGGTAGATGTATGCCCCCAGATTTCACTTGCTTTACGAAGGTAGAATCCTAGTACCCATGTAACCTCATCAAATTGTTTTGGTTCTATCATAAGGGATTAGAAGTACAACACCACATATTTATAGACATTGGATTGGATCAGGGAAAAAATTATGAATTTAATGCAACAAATGACATAAAAAAAAGAGTTCACTAGCTCCCATTATGTTGATTTAAATGAAAAAGTTACTTTTAGTGAAGAAATAAAATAAAGAATGATTAGTATATTTTAGTTAAAGATTTATTCTTTTGAAAATCATTTTGAAATTTACCTTTTGAGAACTTATCTTGGTGTAGAGTGATTGAAAATGCCAAGAAAATGACCATACAGGCCTTCAAGACTGGAGATTTTGTGTGATGAGGTGGCACAGCGTGAGATCCAACATATGGTGAGTGGATTATACTATGCTTTATCTTTTCATTTATGTATTTATAGTATTTGTATGCACTTATAGAAGTTTTTAGGACCTTGGTAGAAAAAGTTGCAAAGTGTCCTCTTTTTCACAAAGTTTCCTAGTTTGTTGCAAAATGTCCCATTTTATTGCAAAGTGTAAAAAATGGCTAAAGTTTTCAGGATCCCCATCATCCAAAAATGGCCCAAATGTCCAAGTCGGTCACAAAGTTTCCTAGAGAAACTTTAATGTATTTTTAACTATATAATGCATATATTTAGGATTTCTTTTTCTTTTTATTCTTTTAGGCTCCTTCCTGAGCCTGTCAATGTCTAGGGGGTAGATGATTTTGTCTGCTCTGAGAGTAGATCTCCTAGATTGGAAAGGAGATTAATATTTTTCATGACTAGGTTATGTTAGGTATACCTCATGCCATCTATGAGGCATAATGATGTCATGCTTATGGAATTAGTAGAGAGGTGGGACATGGATACATGCACCTTTCACCTCCCTATAAGAGAGATGATAGTTACATTGGAGGACATTCACTGCATCCTATGTTTACCTATCCACAACAAGATTTTCCATTTAGTAGAGGAGCAATCATATGAGGAGATGCGAGAGGATATTAAGTACTACCTTTTCCATCCCTTCTGGGAGGTGATTGTTGGACCTCACATTGAGCTTAGAGGGCTACTATACATGTGGTTGCCACTACTGAGGTGCATCATGATTATTACCATGAAACTAGAGCTAGTTCCTAATGGATGAGGCACACACATGGATGGAGAAATAGTTCACATTATATGAGATATGGAATAGTACCCGACCATGTATGCATGGGGTTACAACATTCTAGCACATTTATATTATGATCTAGGGCACTTCATCTACATGGAGCTAGATAGTATAGTACATTGTAAACTCTTTCAAGTGTGGTGCTTTGAGCATATCACATGTACTAGACAAACAAGTTATTTGATAGTGGTGGCCATGGGTTATCCATGGGCCTACAATTATCTTCTAAGTTGATCGTGGTAGGATGGAGATTTATTATATTGGAGGGTTAGATTCAACTATCTATAGGATGATTATATACTATGGAAACCATATCTCATGGTACCTAAATGGATAGATGTGGCACACCAACTCGTTAGGATGCAGTAGGATAAGTTTTTTAGGGAAACATGATTACATAGTGAGGCCTTTTAACTAAGATCATGTTATGCAAAAATTTAGGCAGGTTTAGGCTCCTCCTAGGCCACAACCCAAGTATCTATGATCAAAACAGAGTGCCTCTTGACCTTTCTAGTTAATAGATTTGACACCTTGAGATTTTACAATTGAATTCCCACTAGGTGCAAATAAATTATCCAACAACTCTGAATATTAATCTTTGAACAAGATCAATATTCTCTAAATTTTTCCAAGGTACAACTCCCTAATGTAATTTTCATAAAATTAGAGAAACAAGAAACAAAACATCATGTGTTATTTTAACCAAAAAGTAGAAAATGCATACCCAATATAAGAATTTTTTTGAATATCAAGGGCATACTACAATGAATAAAAGTATTAGCACAAATACTAATTAATCATTAGAAAAAAAAATCCACTCAATACCATATGAGAAACGAAATCAAAGTAGAAATTGCACTCCTCATACCAAGATAAGACATGCATAAGTTATTCTTAAACATAAATATTTAAGATATCAAATTAACTCAACCAAATTTCCCACAGGAAAAACAATGATTTCAGTTATCAATAGTACTGAGCAAACTTGCAAAGAATTTCTAGAGAGAGCATATGAAAATAGATATAATCTAAATAGGAGGATGAGTCTCGCCTCTTCATGTCCAAAGCCGATTTAAAAAAATATGGGTATGTGCAAGATCTTGATTGGCCAAAAAGTGGCGATATGTAAGTGATATGATGGCCCATGTGGCTGACAACTTTTTTTCTTACCCAAAATTGATGAAACAAAAAGGGTTTTTAAAGGAGTTTCTTAGCTTTCCACCAATATAAATTATGATTTACTTTGAATTTAATAAATAATAATTATTCATTTTCTATTTGAATTATGACTAAAGTCCCGATTGATAGGCTAATTGAAAAACATCTGTAGCTTTCAAACGGTATCACATTTTTTTATTCTAAAATGTGTCACATTCTATGCTTTGTATACTATAGGATTTAAAAAAATATGGGTATGTGCAAGATCTTGATTGGCCAAAAAGTGGCGATATGTAAGTGATATGATGGCCCATGTGGCTGACAACTTTTCTTACCCAAAATTGATGAAACAAAGGGTTTTTAAAGGAGTTTCTTAGCTTTCCACCAATATAAATTATGATTTACTTTGAATTTAATAAATAATAATTATTCATTTTCTATTTGAATTATGACTAAAGTCGATTGATAGGCTAATTGAAAAACATCGTAGCTTTCAACGGTATCACATTTTTTTATTCTAAAATGTGTGCATTCTATGCTTTGTATACTATAGGATTTGAAAAATAATAATTCAATTTCATGAATTTTTGACCAAGTTAAGGTGGTCAAACATACCAGTTTATATTTTTAAAAGTTGAAATAAAAAAATTCATAATTAATTATTTACTTCAAAAAAAATTACAAAAAATATTCATCACATTGGGACATGAGTCCTTTACTTATATCTAAAATCTTATAAAAAAATATTGTCATTTTATTGTGGTTAGGATGGTTAGAAAAACACCTATTTCTTATTTTTCCTTGAAATTTAAGTACTACTGCATTGAAATTTCAAAATTTCAGCAAATATATATATATATATATATATATATATATATATATATATATATATATATATATATATGTATATATTTAAATAAACCTAGTAGTTTAGAAACTACATTCAATTTTCTATATTCTTACATATTTTTTAAATAATATAGATAAATTATTCAAATTTTTACGTCAAGTTTCCTAACTCTAAATTTTTTGAATTTTTTGCCACTTAAGGGCCTAATTTTTCCATGATGATCATGCACATACTAGACATGTAAAATAAACAAAGAGGAGCCATGCCACTATGACGATGTTGCTTCATTTCCAACTTCTTGGATTACTAAAGGTCTCTTACACCATGCCTAGAAATTCTTAAGGATATGCATCAAGTCCTTATGTTTAGGAATAGTTACATTTGTCATCCTCACCTTCAATGTCAAGTGAAGATATTTAGCCATTTCCATGTGCTACTTGCAAGCTTTCATAAGATCCATTTCCTGAGATGATACCAATGTAATTCACTTAGTCTTTGTAAGTGTTCAAAATTAAGAGTGGGTAATTCAAGAGCTTCTTTAACCATTTTCTAGAAATCAGTTGTTAAGCTTCTAGTGTCTACATTGTCTCCTATTCCATATTTATCCTGAAACAAACTAAGAGCTACCAAGGTGCTCAATGCTTTGTCTAAAATGGAAACACATTCATTGATGATCTCTTTAAGCTTCTATAAAATTTGTTTGGAAAGCTTCATTTTCCACTGTACTCCTTTAGTCCATGATAGGTAGCAAGTATCTGAAGCATTAGGTATGATTTGATCTATGGCTAGATTTTCCATACCCGAGCTCATTATAACTTCAATTCAATTTGATAGTTAACCCACAAATTATCTTCCTTTTCAATAGCCATGGCCTCATCCCCTAAGGTGGATTTTAGAGTGTTTTCCTCTTGGAAGTGTTTAAAGGATTCAAAAATGACAAGGTTTCTCTTCTTGATGAGGGATTTGTTCCAATCATCTACAACCCGACTTAAACTTTGACTACTTCTGATTTTAGTTAGGGATTCCTTTCCAACCACAGTAAAATATTCGACATAAGCATCTACCTAGGAAATAGGTTGTGGAATGACCTCAAAAATAGATTTTAAATAGGTAGTCAAGTTTTGAACTTGAGCTTTCAATTCATCTATCCTTTCTTTATCTTTCTTTGCTCTCTCAACCATCCTAGCTGCTAATACCTGAAAAATCTAAACATCACCATCCCTAGTAGGAGGACTAAGGTTGACCCTATTCACTTCAAAGTCACTCGATGTCATGTGAGAAATGTCTCTCTGCATAGAAGGGTGTGCAATTACCAACTAGAGTGTCCCTGATTCCTTGTCATTTATAAGCCTGGTGGTAGTCTTTAGCTTCTTAGGTTTAGGAGTTGAAGTCCTTCATAGCAATTGACCTACCATGTTTTTCTTAGGCAAGCTAGATTGTATGGATTTGATTTTTCAAGACAGCTAATCTTCTAGCCAGGCTGGGGTTACTATGACCTTATTTTCCTTGAAACCTAGGGACTCAAATAACATCTAAGTTACTAGAGGGGTGTCTCTTACAAGTATAGTTGTTCTTGGCCCTTGAGAGGGGTTTAACTCTCTAACAGGTGATTCATTTTGAGAGGGAGGGGAATCAACATTTAGATTTTCTAATCCCTCCTCCTCCTCTTCTCCTTCATTATCCTTATTCAAAATAGGAAGATTCAAAATATCATCCCCACAAGTTTCTGAATACACTTTTCTTTCTGGTGGATCCCCATCACCACCTCCATGAGCACCTGATGATAAAGACTGAGGAGAATTACTAGTTGATTTCATGATGGTGGATGCTTGGGATGTAATTTCAATAGGCCGTGGGTCTTTTGATCTAGTACAAGGGCAAGATTGCACAATTTTATTTTTAGTCACCCATTCCCTATTCCTAGTAAGAAGATTAGCAATTCTAGCTTCAATAGTTTCCTTTTCTTTGAAGCTCCAATCCATGGCAGGAATGGGCTAGCTCTCCATGATTTCAGTATATACTAGGTCAACCATGTCATACCCATCTTCAATAACACCTTGCAAACCCCATTTCAAATAATAAATGATAATTTTTTCCATGGTTAATCTCATCCAACTTATTTTCCTTACCTCATATTCATCAAAGAAATCATCCAAGTAATCCTCAAGGTTGGATTGGTGATTTTAGGTAGGATCCAACTTCAGGTTTTGCTTAATATAGTCTTTTAGATCAAAGGAAACATGCTCATCATGTGTGGGTATGTCATACCTAGACAATTTTGTCTCAATATTCAAAGCATCAGACATGGATTGGAAAATATATGCATTGAAACGAAATAGAAAACTGATTGTCAGTCTCTTTCTACCTCGACACAATCTATTAACATTAGCCAATTGTTTGTTGACCTGAATAATCACCCATTTGTCTTCAGGGTACCTAGGAAATTTAATAGGAAAAATTGCATACCCACCTACTCTTATGTATGAAAACCTCTCAAATTAGATAAAGTGGTTACCATAAAAATCAACAAATTGCATGGCCTCTAGAGACAACCTCATTGCAGAATGTCCCTACAATTCTTTGACCATCCTCATGGTAAACATTTCAACAAACCTCTTGAAATGTAAGAAGCTTTTGTGAAGTTGGATCTTATTAAGGTAATTGTAAATTGGTACTTTTTCTGGTGGTAAATCACTTGGCCTTAATCCGAGCTAGGGTCGAGTGCTAGTAAGGGCATATATTAAATATGTTGAAATAAAGAAAAATCTGTTCAAAGTGAAGAATTCCATCAACTAATGTACACGATCACTAATAATCTAAGCCCAATCTAGGAATTTCTCCCCATTCAATATGATCTAGATGAAGAAATACATCCAATTATCAAAACTATGAACATTTTCACTGCCCCTTCCTTGTACAACAACATAAAATTATTGACTACTTCATCTATAAAGTGGTTCCTATGTAGGTTGTGAGGCAATGGAGACTTTCCCTTCTTTGGTTTTGCTAGCCAGTTCTTTGCTATTATGTTTTTGTAAACCCCTTTCTTGGTAGTAAAATTGATCTGATAATTGGTCATTTCCATGGGTGAGTATTCATCTTTTTCTAGAGTCCTTAGACAAGACACCAAGGTAGACCTTTGAATTTTTAGAATAAGTCTATTATCTACTATTCCAACCTCCTGTGTGTGTGCATTATAATGTCTGATACATTCCCACAGTAATTCATGACATTTCACTACTATTGGAAATGTGGTGGCCTCCATTAACCCACAACTCACTACTCTTCCAATGATAGGGGAAGGGTTAGGTTTGTTAAATTTGTTCCGCAATTCATCTAAATTAATAGGCTCTAACTGAGTGTAACCAATTTTAGGTCCTTCATAGGTTAACCCAGATACATACTCATAGACAACACACTTAACCTTGCCATGTTCAGCCATGAATCTCAATAATATATGTTTCTTCAATGCAAGAGTAAATAATTCAGAAAATAGGTTGCAATGAATGAAAACCAAAAATACCTCTAATGGTCAACCCTACAATTCAAACTGTGCATCTTTTCCAACTCATCCTTAGAAATTTTTGTGGTAAGAATGTTGGTTCATCCCTCTATTTTATCAAACACAACTTCACAGAAAAACATGGGAGTAGATGGACATTAATGTCTTGATTTAACATTATGACATGTGGTAGTTGTCACTTTCACTATTCCCCACATAACTATCTTTCAAAAAATAAAAAATATCTATAGGCAGTAATAAAAGAGGTTCAAAGAACTCCACAAATATGTGCCCAAGTTCAAATGTTATGGTGAAAGAGCACCTAGTTTAATAATCATCACACTGGCAACAAGGTTTGACAAAATATACAAAACATCACCTAGTTTAAACATTTGAAGGAGGTGAAAGGGGCCCGAGTGGCAAAGTGGAAGGTTCGGTGAACCACAAAAAACACCACCCAGGTTCACACTGTGACATGAAACCCTGCCTATGTTGAGATGTGATATTTTTAAATAAGCAAAAGACTCTACAAGGTGCGAAATAAATTAATGAAAACAAAACTAGAGAGTCATCATCTCACCATCGATGATGTGAACTTTAGTGATTCTGCAGATGAGGACCAAGACATGCCCCTAGTCTCAAAATTCTATGGTGTAAGCACAACACTAGCCTACAAGTAGTGGTGGAGTAGAGCACAACTATCTCATGTATTTCATATGCATCATCCTACAAGTAACATAGGGCCTCTTCCACGCTCCAAGGATGAAAAGGATGTTGGGTTCATTGATCAAGATTTAGAGGATGAGGGTAGAGTAGAGAATTTATTTCCTAATGAGGATGTCCAGCTGATGAATGATGATTCTAATGAGGCAGATGAGGCCCCAAATACCTTCAAAAGGAGAGATTCAACTCCTACCTAGGTCACTACTTCACAATCAATAGTTGTAGGAGGAATCAATTCTCATGAGCATGAGGAGTCCACCGGTAGTAGACCATCTAAACTTCCTACACAAGAGGGATTCATTGTTGGGAAACAAGACCTCAAATGGTAGGCTGAAGACCCAAGTGATGATGTGCTATTTATTCTTTTATTATGCTTTTGTGCGTATGTATATGGATGCTATTTATATATCATGTTGTGTATTGATATTTGTTACAATTTCCATCTTTCAGGGTCCACGCAAGAGTGGTAAGATGTATACCAACAGGTGACTCTAGAGATGGTGCATCCTTTGCCACCACATGAGGATATACCTTGAAAGTACATACCCCACCTTCTATAGGGCTTCATGCAAATATCTTTGAGCCTGTTGCAAGGTTGAGGGAAGCATATGAGTGCAAAATGAGATGCACTGACCTATTTGCATCCAGAGAGGAGCGAGTTGTGGGAAAAATTTCAACACTACAAACTGCATATGATTAGCTTGAAGCTTCTCAAGCTATGAATGAGCAGGATAGATGTTTTCCTATGGTCATAAGTCTTAGGCTATAGGGAGAGGCTACCAAATTGTAGGAAAAAAGAGATCACATAGAGCAAGGGTGTGTCACAACACTTATACAGGAGGCTAGGGTGGTTGGAGAGGTATAGGGCCTACATACATTAGTGAGATTGATGAGTAGATCATGTTCACATTCTATTGTCTCACAATGGATGCCACCACCAAGCTTGAGGGGTCTAGCAACCCTAGGCCACACTATTATTGTATTGTTGATGATATGTACTTGAACCTTATATATAATATATGAACATTTATGTTTGTTTTTTTTATGATTTTATGACAAGTTAAATGCTAATCTGATTTAATAAATAGTCCTAGTAAGAATATTTAATAAATATATCCATTACCTAATTTTATGTGATCTAATTGAAGCAGTTTTAGTTTGCATTAAATACTATATTGTGATTGAGTATGTTGTTTTAAATTAGATGCACCTATGCTCTAATTTCAGAAAACTAAATGCATATAAGGATATAACTTAACACAACACACAAAATGAATTTGTATAGTACAAAAATTAAAGTAGTAGTCCAAACTTATTGAACAATTACTCTATAATCCAAGACACACAAAGATTGTTTGTCAAAGAATGAAGCAATGTGAGATAAAATAGAACACTATCTACTTCATATAACAAGACTAATTTAATATACATACTATTCAAGGGATATGTTATGCACGAAATTGATAGGCTCTTTAAGAGGTGTACCTATTGGATGTTGTGGATGTGTTGCTGATATGTGGTTTCCATTGATATCAACACTATTAGCATTTGGTGTATTAGAGGATGTATATGTCGAGGATATTGAAAAATTTGTAAAAGAAAGTGTTCCAAGTTCCCAGTGGAACTGTGCAAGTCATGAAGGCATTTTGTTCTTTACATTGAAGTTCAGCTACTATGGACTAAAGGGTTTATTTTTGAAAGTATCTAGATCATCTACCAAAAGTTTCAGAGGTTCGCGTATAGATTTGGTCATGTCATGGTCTGACATTGTTTATGTGGCCTCTATCAGTGTTCCTAAGTGAAGTTTGTGTGATTGTGGAAATCTCAATTGTTGCGGATATTTCCCTATTGTTTCTTGATGTTTTTGGATGTCTCTAGATCATGCTCTATCTTTATGGTACATCCACATTAATCAGTGTTCTCATGGTCAAAGATCTTTTCTTGCGCATGTTTGGTTTTTCATGTTCTTGGCCAATATGTTGATTGTAGCGTGTTGTGGATCTTCAAGGTGAAATTAATTGAAGTCTTTTTGTGTTGGAAATATTAATTTGGGTCTCCACTATGTTTGGTTTTTCATGTTCCTAGTTGACTAAGTTGTTGATGAAATATCATGTAGCAAATATATAAGAGCGATTTCTTCATCGGTACAGATTGTGCTTCATGTGCTAGGTGTGCTCCTATGTGTGTATGTGCGAATATCATTTAATTACAGAGCAAAGTGTGAAGAAGATTGAGAAAAGTGTGAATTAGTTTGAGTGAAAAGTGAAGGAGTTTTCTATGCTTAATTGGAACTATAATTAGGATTGTTCAGAAGCTATTTTCTCAATTCCTACCCTCTGGATTTTAATCCTATATTGTATTTTTGGGTAGTGAGCTCTAGGAAGTGTTCCTAAATGCATGTGCATTCCCCTTTATTGATTTCATTATACTTTTAATAAGGTATAATCTTGTGGACTAATATCCACCATGGTTTTTCCACTAATAGGGTTTCCACGTAAAAAAAAAATGGTGTTCTTTGTCTCTCTGATGTGTTGATTATTTATGGTTAATTTTGTTATTCATCAAATCTAAGATTAAGTTAAGCTTGAGAAGTTTATTATTTTGTGACAACTAATTCACCCCCCCTCTTAGTTGTCTATCCTTGTTTTTCCAACAATTGGTATAAGAGAAAGTTCCTTTGAAGAATTCTAAAATTTTGAGGTGATTAGAAATGGAAACATTCAAGAAGGACAGTCCAAGATTTGATGGAACTAACTAATCATTGTGGAAAGTCAGGACGCAATGTCACATAAGGTGTATTGGTGAAACCTATTGGAAGATTACAAAAGATCCATATGTTATTCCTTAGAATGGTCCCTCCATTGCTGATGAGATCAAAGATGCTAAAAACAATATTAGGGCTATTGATGTTTTGGTGAGTGCTTTGACAAATTTAGAGATGGAAAAAGTGGTAGGATTGCAGAAAACTCATGAGATTTGGACAAAGATAGAAAATTTGTATGAAGGACATGCATAGGTGAAGATGGCTAAGCTACAAATTTTAAAAGGAAAGTATGAGAATTTGAATATCGGTGAAGATGAAAATAACACTTCTTTTATGCAAAGAGTAAATGAAATAGTGATGGGTATTACATGTGTTGGTGGTTCTCTAGATGAGGATGAAATTATGTCTAAGATACTCAGATCCTTTCCTCCCTCCTACAAAGTGAAGGCTCACGCTATTGAAGAGCTCAGATCAGTAACAAAGGTGTCAAGAGACACACTAGTTAGTAAACTTGCTACTTTTGAATTAAGTGAATTTGGTGAATTTGTTCTAAAAATTGAAACTTCATTCAAGCCTACTATATCTGGAAGTAACAAGCAAAGATATGGTTCAAGAGAATGCTTCAGAAAGATATCCAAGTATGATGAAGAACTGAAGCAACTTAAAGATAAAGAAAGAGAGGTAGAAGGATTGGAAGCACTGATCAAAAAGAAAGAAGGTAGAGGAAAAGGTAAGTATGAATGAGTGTCACCTATTAAATGTTTTTCATGCAGTAAAATAGGTCATTTTGCATCAATATGTCTTGAAAGAGTTCCTAGATCTAAGCCTAATAAGTCTAGATTCCAAAAGAAATGTTACTTTTTTGAAGGAGTAACTGACGATGAGTCTAATAAAGATAATGGAAATGAAGATGAATGGGTTTTCATTGCTACCATTAGAAATAGTTCTATGGTTACCGAATCTACTAAAGATGAGAAACCTCTTGCACCCCAAGTTGAAGAAAAGGATGATTGGGTTATTGACAATGGATTCTCACATCATATGACTGGTGATAAAAATAAATTTGTAAGTCTAGAAAAGTATGATGGTGGTTTTGTAAGATTTGGAGACAACAATGTTAGTGTGATTCATGGCAGAGGTTCTATTTGTCTTGGTGGTAAGGACAACACTGATGATGTACTTTATGTTGAAGGGCTGAAGCACAATCTTTTGAGTGTTGGAAAAATGGTGGAAAAAGGCTATGATCTAGTTTCAAAGATGGAAGATGCAAGATACGTGGAAGTTTTGGAAATATGATTGCTACTGGTAGAAAGACAAAATGTAATATTTTTCACTTGAATACTACTAGTGGGAGTTGTTTAATTGCTCAAGTAGATGAAAGCTAGTTGTGGCATATGAGGTTGTGTCATGTAAATTTTCATAACATTGTCAAAGTAAGTTCCACTCAAGTAGTAAGATATCTACCTAAGTTAGTGAAGACTGCTAACATAATTTGTAAGGAGTGTCAAATGGGTAGAAAAACTAGTCTCCTTGTGGAGAAAATCATTTCATTTAAATGATTTGCTGGAGCTGCTACATATTGACCTTTGCGGTACCTTCAGAGTTAGAATTATTCATGGAGAAAGGTATTTTATGTTGATTATTGATTACTCTAGAATGATATGGGTTTCCTTCTTAAGAGAAAAATGTGAAGCACTAGAAAATTTCAAAAGTTTCAAGGCTATGGAAGAGAATGAGAAAGGTCTAAAAATCAAGTGTCTGAGATCTGACAGTGGTGGTGAGTTCACTTCCAGGGAGTTCAACTCTTTTTGTGAAGAACATGGAATCAGAAGACATTTATTTGATCATTGAACCCCTCAACAAAATGGAGTTACGAAAAGAAAGAATAGAACAATGTTGGATGCTACTAGAATAATGATGATAGAAGGAAATGTGCCCCAGGTCTATTGGAGTGAAGTTGTAAGCACTGTTTTGTACACTTTAAACTAGGTGAATGTTAGTGGTAATTCTGGTAAGACCCCTTTTGAGCTATGGTTTGGTTACAAGCCTACTATTAAATATTTCAAAATCTTTGGAAGCAAATGTTATATCAAGAGAGATGATGATATAGGAAAGTTTGATGCAAGAAGTGATGAAGGAATATTTTTAGGTTACTCTACTAAAAACAAGGCCTACCAATGCTATAACAAGAGGATGAGAAATATGGTTGAGATTGCAAATGTCAGAGTTGATGAGGATTTTTCAAAATCATCTAGATATTGTGGATACGAATTAGATGAAAAGTATGTGTAGGATCATGATGGGCCAAAAAGTGGCGATATGATGGGTATTTGTAGGGTATGTGGCTGAAAATTTTTTCTTTACCCAAAATTGATGAAATGAAAAGGGTTTTTAAAGGAGATTCTCAATTTTCCACCAATATAAATTATGCTTTACTTTGAATTTAATAAATAATTATTATTCATTTTCTATTTGAATTACAACTAAAGTCCTCATTGATAGGCTGATTGAAAAAAATCTATAGCTTGCAAATGGTATCAAATTTTTGGAATCAAAACATGCATCACATTTTATGCTTCACATACTATAGGATTAAAAAAATAAAATTTTAATTTCAATTTTTGACCAAGTTAAGGTGGTCAGACATACGCGTTTTTTATATTTTTTAAAAGCTGTAATAAAAAAATCATAATTAATCATTTACTTGGAAAAAACTTACAAAAAAATATGCATCACATTCAAACATGAGTCATCTAATTATTTCTAAAATCTTATTAAAAAATATTATCATTTTATTGTGGTTAGGGTGGTCAAACAGACACCTACTTCTTCTTTTTTCCCTAAAATTTGTGTACTACTGCATTGAAATTTCAAATTTTCACCAAAAAGATTTTTCTTTTTTTAAATAAACCGAGTAGTTTAGAATCTAAATTCAATTTTCTACAAATTCTATTGTTACATATTTTTGAAATAATATAGATAACTTATTCAAATTTTTATGTCAAGTTGGCTAACTTTGATTTTTCTGAATGTTTTGCCACTTAAGGACCTATTTTTTCCATGATGATCCTGCACATACCCTGAAGACAATGCAAACAAAGGGAAACATGTTCAGAATCCAAATCTACTTGATATTATTCCATATGTTTTGGTAAAGAAACCTCAATTCATTATGGTAAATCAAGTAAGTTAGGAAGCACAAACAAGTGTAAGTGTAGAAAAAAGAACAAATGAACCAAAAGTTCATGAGAGTCCCAAAAATCTAAGGTATGTTACAAAGCTAAATCATTTTGTAACTCAAATTATAGAAGATAAGGATAAATGAGTGCAAACTAGAAGGAAAATTGCAAAACAGTATTGCCTGATTTCCAAGATTGAACCTAAAAAAGTCATTGAAGCCTACCAAGATGAACACTAGATGGAAGCTATGAAGGAAGAGCTGACACAAATTGAAAAGAATGACACATGGATATTGGTACTAAATGGGTGTCTCAAAATAAGCTGAATGAAGAAGGTGAAATGGTCTGGAATAAAACAAGATTGGTATCTAAAGGGTATTCTTAGATGGAAGGTGTTGATTTTGAAGAAACTTTTTCTCCTATTGCCAAAATTGAAGCTTTTAGATTAATCATTTCTTATAATACATACAAAAAATATAAATTCTATCAGATGGATGTGAAGTCAACATTTCTAAATGGAGAACTAGAAGAAGAAGCATACATTGAACAACTAGATGGATTTCAGCTAACTAACAAGGAAGATATGGTTTGCCACCTGAAGAAAGCTCTATATGGACTTAAGCAAGCCCCCAGAGCCTGGTATGCTAGATTGTACAAATACTTATTGAAGCTTGGATTCACTATAGGTACTGCTGATAGAAACTTATATTTCAAATTGGATCATGATAAAGAGTTAATTATAGAAGTCCTTTTTCATGACATCATTTTTGGAGGAGATGACAATCTATATATGAAGTTTGTTGATGAGATGAAGGATGAATTTGAGATGAGTATGATTGGAGAGATGAAGTTCTTTCTAGGATTGTGAGTGACCCAGTTAAACAAGGGTATTTTCATACCTCAGTCCAAATATGTGAAAGAGCTACTGAAGAAATTTCAGATGGAAGAATCAAAGCCTATTAGTACTCACATGGTGACCAGATACAAGCTAACACAGAATGATGATTCTCCTAAGGCAAATCAAACTAGATAGAGGTCAATGATTGGTGGATTGCTTTATTTAACCCAAACTAGACTAGATATTATGAATGTTGTATGTATGGTTGCTAGATTTTAGGTTGATCCAAAGGAATCACATGTGATTTTTATCAAGGGAATCTTCAGATATCTGAAAGGAACACTTGACTTTGGACTTTGGTATCCAAAGGATGATGATATCACTTTGACAGCATATACTAATGTGAATTGGGTTGGAGATGTAGATGACTTGGAAAGTACTAGTGGTGGTACTTTCTTCCTAAGGAAGAAGCTGGTATCCTAGTTTATCAAGAAGAAAAATTCCATTTCTCTATCTACTGCTAAAGTAGAATATATTGTTGCTGAAAATAATTTTACTTAAGTAATATGGATGAAATTTTTTTTGAAAGATATCAGGGTGATAAATGAATAGCCTATTACCATATACTATGACAATTCAAGTGCAATAAATATTTCAAAGAATCTGGTGTTGCACTCTAAGACTAAACATATATCAATAAAGTTTCACTTCTTAAGGGAGAAAGTGAATGAGAAATAATTCAGATTGGAGTGTGTGCCTAAAAAAGAACAAATTGCAAAAATATTTACTAAGTTTTTGTGGAAGGATGATTTTCAGTATCTCAGAGGAATGCTAGGGGTAATTACCCCTGCTAATAAAAACTAAAAAGATGCATTCACTTGCATCAATCCTTGAGCTACATTGCTATATCCTGATACAGATTGATGTTTTCATGGCTACTACTAAGGGGGAGTAGTCAGATGTGTAGATATGTGGTTCAACGCTTGTATATGGAAATTTCATGGTTACCTTTTCCATTCATGTCAAAGGGGGAGAAGTGCAATGTGAAAAATCCTTTAAAGGGTTGAAGAGAAATTGAGGAGAAGAGTCAAAACCAAAGGGAAAGTAAGTATGTTGGGTTGATGGTATTTTTCACATAATGTGTTGCCATCAATGCCAAAGGGGGAGATTGTTTGATGATATGGATGTGTTGCTGATATGTGGTTTCCATTGATGTCAGCACTATTAGAATTTGGTGTATCAAAGGTTGTATATGTCGAGGATATTGAGAAAATTGTAAAAGAAAGTGTTTTAGGTTCCCAGTGGAACTGTGTGGGTCATGAAGGTGTTTTTTTCTTTAAGTTGAATTTTAGCTTTTATGTACTAAAGGATTTTTTATTGAGAGTATCTAGATCATCTACCGAAATTTTAAGAGTTCTGCATATAGATTTGATCATGTTGTGGTCAAATAGTGTTTCTATGGTCTTTGTCAGTGTTCCTGAGTGAAGTTTGTGTGATTCTAGGAATATCAATTGTTGCAAATGTTTCTATGTGTTGTGGATCTTCAAGGTGAAATTAATTGAAGTATTTTTGTGTTGGAAATATTAATTTGGGTCTCCACTATGTTGTGGCCAACTTTGGTGGATTCACATTAAAATTTTATTTTTAAATTTGGGCCAACATTATAAATATGTTTTATTTTCCTGGCCGACTAAGTTGTTGATGAAATCTCATGTAGCAGAAATATAAGAGCGATTGCTTCATTGGTGCAGAGTGTGCTTCGTGTGTTGGGTGTGCTCCTATGTGTGTATGTATGAATATCATTCAATTGAAAAGTAGAGTGTGAAGAAGATAGAGTGAAGTGTGAAGTAGTTTGAGTGAAAAGTGTAGTAGTTTTTTGTGCTAAATTGGAACTATAATCAGGCTTGTGTAGAAGCTTTTTCTCATTTTGTACCCTTCATATTTTAATCCTATATTGTATTGTTGGACAGTGAGCCCCTTCTATAATTGAGCAGTGAGCTCTAGGTAGTGTGTCTGAATGCATGTGCATTACCCTTTACTAATTTCATTATATTTTTAATAGGGTATAATCTTGTGGACTAACATCCATTGTTGTTTTTCCCCTAACAGGGTTTCCACATAAAAAAAATCTTGGTGTTCTTTGTCTCTCTGATGTGTGAATTGGTTACGGTTAATTTCTTATTCATTAGATCTGAGATTAAGTTAAGTTTGAGAAGTTTGTTATTTCGTGACAACTAATTCACCCCCCTCTGAGTTGTCTATCCATTTTTTTTTCCAACAATACCATCTATTTTCCTTAATGTGTATGATCTTGACCCATAACTTTCATCAATTATGTAAGGTCCTAATTGAGGTTGAACTTTCCTTTTTCATTTATGGTTGCAATGATGTTACATTGATTCTCATATAACACCAAATCACCTTTATTAAATGCATGAGGAATGACATGATCATTATAACTATGTTGCATCTATTTAGAATAAGCTTGGAGATGCTTGAGAGCATTAATATCCTATTCATCAAGTATTTCAAGTTAATGCAATCATTGTTATTTATATGTAGTGTCATCAATAAGATCTCTAAGATAAATTATCAATCAATGAGTTTCTAACCCTAAGGGAAATATTTCCTTGACACCATAAACAAGGTTATATAGAGTGTTTCCTATAGATGTTCTAATACTTGTACAATAGGTTGACAATGCATAAGATAACTGAGTGTGCCAATATTTGTTATGTTTACTTACTATTTTCCTTAGTATTTTCTCAATAGTTTTGTTGGTTGATTCCACTTGACCATTTGATTGTGGATAATACAATGTTGAGAAATGATGTTGAGTACAAAAGGTTTCCAAAAAATTCTTCATGTCACTATTCCTAAATGGAGTTCCATTGTCTGAAACCAATGCGGAAGGAAGACAAAAGAGAGCAATAATATGTTCCAATATGAAAAAACATATTTGCATCAATGGTTGTGAAATGAAGAGGGATAGCTTCTACCCATTTTTTTGAAATAATATGTTGTAGTAATTGTGTGTGTGAAATATTGGATCAATTTAGATAAAATCAAACACATATTAATAAGACATTAAATCAAAAAGCTGAAAAATGAAAACACAATGTGCAAACCATAATAGTAGCTTCTTAAAACCGTCCTATCTTCCTCTATCTTTAGCGTTTTGTTGGTTTCCAAATAGCTCTCAGATCAGCAGATCAAGTTCAACAAAATGACAGCTAAAGAATGAGATTTAAAATGTAAACTATGCTAAATGCAAAAGCTATGCTAAGATGAGAAGATTGTTGTGATGCTGAAAATGATATGATTGCAATAAGCAAGATGAAAATATGCACAATGTGTGTGTATAAGTTGTATGTATGTAACAAAAGCTTGGATTTGCACTGGCTTTTATAGAGTTTTCGAATAGATTTGATTGGTTGAATCCATCGACGGCCCAGATTAAGCTTGTATAAATGGACGGCGGGAGATATTCGAAAGTGGAGAAGAGGATGGAAGGTTTCCCTTTTTCTTTATTGAGTTCGAAGGGAAATTTCCATTTCGAAAGGCGAGTTAGAATTTGGAAAGGTGAGTTAATAATGAATTAGAATTAAATATATTAAATTTATTTAATTTAGGAGTGAAGATGGAAATGGAAACCCACATAATTAAATAATTCATATTTAATTATGTTTAAAAATGAAATTAGAGTGAGGTGGAAAATATTAAATAACATATTTAATATTTTAAAATTCGAAAATGGGATGGAGAATATTCCATTATTTAAATATTCAAAAATATTTAAACTTTAGAATAGGATGATAATTAAATATAAATAAACTATACAAATTTATTTAATTTAATTAAGCGGAGGGTAGAAATGTTAGTAATTAAATAAAATTATTTATTTAATTTAAGGTAGAAGAATTTGGAAGATGAACGATATAAATAAATAATTAAATTTATTTATATATAGATGACATTAGAGGAATTAATTAAATAAATCATATTTAATTAATTAACAAGCTTAATCATGACCATTTTTGGACATATACATTTTTCCCCTCTTTGAAGTGATGTGTAAAACACATTGCTTCAAAGAAAATAAGATTTTTTCCCCTGAAATATTTTCGATGTTGCTGCTGATGATGCCCCCTCGGGAGGTAAATCACAGATGAGGATATGGATTGCGAAAATTTTGTTAAACAATCGATATCAGATAATGATATTCTGCGGAGGAGAGAGTGATTTAGCTCCCAACAAATGATGTAAAAGATTCCCCTATTGAAATGATGCCCCTTTTTGATGGAAATGATGATATGATGATGAACTGATAACTTTGCTTCCCGAAAATAGAAAAACAAAGAGTAAATGATTGATAAAGTGTTTGATAAATTTGCTTTTTGCGATAGAAAACAAATAGTAGATGAATGATTTCCTTTATGATAAATTTACTTTCTGCGATAGAAAACAAATAGTGATTGATTGTAGATCAGATTGATATGGTATCGAGCTACATAAATTTGTGTATTGGTTTGCCTGATAGGATTGATTGGGTGATATGGGTCTATGATATGATGCACTGGTATGAGTCACTGATATCGGTCACTGATATAGTTCACTTGATATGGGTCACTTTGATATGGTTCGCAATTGCATGATGTGAGGCATTGATAAATAGAGAGATTTTGATTGATCATTTCAGAGTCAAGGTGTGTCGGGACCATGTAGAGATCTTGGGGCAGGAGGTGCAAGAGGCAGTGATGATTTTTTTTTTTGATGATATGATGTGCATTTATTTCTATATGTTAAGGATTTTGATATGCATTTGAATGATTTGATGACTAACATGATATGCAAGATGATGTTTTATATTATGATGATGCGTACTGATGATGTCATGCAGGTGAATGACCTATGCATATATGGAAATGTATATATGGAATGTTTTTTTTTGGATTTTTCAATGTAGATAAAGGATGACAAATGAATGTTGTGTTTATCATATGCATTATGAATTTGCAAAATGAATTGATATGGAAAATGATAGGATGATTAACGATATGATATGAATGCAATGTTCTGTAATGATGATTAAGTGAAATGATAAAATGAAATGCAATGATAATGACATGTATGAAAATGATAAGTGATATGAAACGAACTGTATGATATTGAAAATGATAAATGAAATGAATGATAAATGAAATGATATGAAGGAAAATGATATGATAAGATATGATAATGAAAAAAAATGATATGATAAGATATGAAATGATGCAAATGTATAAAAAGAACATGAAATGAATATGAAAATGACAAAGTGTTGATGAGATGAAGATGATAGAGAATCTAAATGATATGCAAATGAATGATAAATGAGAAATGATAGGACCTAGCTGAAATGATAATGCAGGTGAAAGGTGATGATGAAACAAATGTTCAAATGTCCTCCACAAGTAGTCCCAAGAGACATAACAGCCATTGATGTGATTATTATCCTTTCAAAACTTGGGTGTAAATCCACTATGCAGGTATGTACAAATGATCTAAAATGAAATGCAACTAAAGGAAACCGACCATTTTGTTGAGCGTGTTGGTATATTTTCTGGAATCATCATAGAGCATTTTTAAAATGTTGGAAGTATGTACAAGCATCAGAGGGGAAATTAGCACCAATGATGACCTGAGTACAACTTTCATAATTTTTAATATACCAAGTGAACACAAGCATCTAGGTATAATTGAACCGAGATGACCTAAGCATTTCTTGCATAAACAGACAAAGACTAACCACCATCTGATGCAAATTTGGAACTGTCATCGATGATAAATCATCATGTCTCGTGACATATTTGCAACCAATAAATGATTAACCTCCAGACAGTAGACAAAGAAAAATCATCCTCTTTCCTTGCCACTCTAGTTCAGTACATCATCGAGTGTGCTCTAGAGAAATGATATCAAAAAATTAAACAACCATTTTTCAAAAATGAAATACTGTGATTCCAAACATTATTTAGATTAGAGATCATCCAGATATGAGTCATGATAAGGTATGCAACTGAAAGCTACTACGATATGGATTACTGGTTGGATGTTTTGGTTTAATTTGGTTGTTTTGTTTTGCGTGTGATTGGCTTTGATGTCATTGTCTTACTGTTGAAAGTTGATTGCTCTCAGTGTGCCCCACGTTTGCCCTAGGTATTGACACAACTTGCTGAAATGAATATATACAATAGTCAAGCCATGGTAAGACATTATTGCTCGAGGCAAATGATGATAGCATGGTGCTGGTGTAACCCTAAGATGATGGAAAAGATGCATGGAAATGAAGACTGAAAAGTTAAGTGCAGAACATGAACTAATAGATGGAGAGCTACAAATAGTGTTTGTTTGCCATATTTTCACTATTTGTTTTTATTGCACTTTTCTTGTCAATAGACTGCCTGTTTTCCATGTTTTCACCCTATGACCCTTTTTTTTTTCAGCACTTTTTCTTTTCTTTTTTTGGATTTTTTCAGGACTTTTTCTATTGTTTTGGATTTTTTCAGGACTTTTCTGATTTTTTTGGATTTGTTCAGGACTTTTTCTATTTATTTTTTTTGTAACTGCCTTAGACATAATAATTTTTCAAGTGCATGCTATTGATAGGCTCGTCAAACAGGTCCCCTTCTGGCGTTGATAACTTGTAGGCTCCTAAACCGAAGACTGCGATAACCACATAAGGACCTAGCCAATTTGGTTCAAAATTTCCTTTCTTCTCTCTATCTTGTTGATTGCGTGGGTTCTCTTTCAGAACAAGATCACCCACCTGAAAGGTACGTGGCTTTACTTTGTGGTTGTAACTGCGAGACATCATCTATTGATAAGCTTTCAAATGATCAGCTTCTCTTTGTCTCTTCTCATCTAGAAGTTCAAGCTCTTGGAGTCGGGAAACTCTATATTCATCATCTGTTGTAAGGCCTTTCAATGATACTCTGAGGGAGGGAATCTCCACTTCTAAGGGAAATATGGGTTCTGCTCCATAAACAAGGGCGAATGGCGTGTGGACACTAGTTCTATAGGCCCACAAGGTGGGATTGAGTTGAACGTGCCAATCCTTCCCTGAATCATTCACAGTCTTTTTCAAGATTTTCAATATTGTTTTATTTGAGGCCTCTGCTTGGCCATTCCCTTGTGGATAGTAAGGTGTTGAATATCTATGCTGTATGTGAAATCTCTCACAAAGTTCATCAACATCTTGATTTCTGAATGGACATCCATTATCTGTAATAATGGAGTTGGGAATGCCATACCGACAAATAATATAGTTAAGTATGAATGATGATATTTGTTTGTCGGTAACTTTGGTAAGAGGGACTGCCTCAATCCACTTAGTAAAATACTTTGTTGCTATGATGATAACTTTATGTCCATTTGATGAAGGAGGATGAATCTTTCCCACTAGATCTAGTCCCCATTGAGAAAATGGCCAGGTTGGTGTGAACGGTTGTAATTCTTGTGTAGGAGCATGAATGAGATTCCCATGAATCTGACATTTTGAACATGTTTTCACAAAAGTGAATGATTCCCTCTCCATTGTAGGCTAGTAGTAACCCATTCTAATTAATTTCTTAGATAAGGTCAGTCCACTTGAATGAATACCATAGATGCCACCATGAACTTCTTGTAAAGCTTTGTCAGATTCCTCGCATTCAAGACATCAGAGTAAAGTACCATCAAGACCATGGCGATAAAGGGTTTCCGCAATGAGGGTATAGCGAGTGGATTGGCAAATAAAGTTGCGTCTTTGATTATGAGATAAATCAGGTGGTAAGATATCATCTTTGAGGTAGGCATAAGTTTTTCCATACCAAGGTGAATCGGATCCTACCAAGTGACAAATAATTTGGCTTTCAGGGGTATCATATGCAGGTGTAAATGATTGTTCCACCAGAAATTCATAAGGATTTTGAGTTTCTGGGATTTGTAACAATGATGCGATTGTAGCCATAGCATCAACTGCTTTATTATCAAGCCTTGGAATTTGTGTAAATTTGATGTCCACAAAGTATTTCTTGAAATCATCCACCATCTTTTTATAAGGTAGTAGTTTTTCATCTTTAGTTTGATAATCATCATTGATCCGATTGATGACCAACTGTGAATCACCATACACCTGTAGTTATGTTATTCTCCATTCTAGTGCTATCTTGAGTCTAGTGATTAATGCTTCATATTCAGCTATGTTGTTGGTGCATGGAAACATTAGCCTATATGATCAAGGAATGGTATGTCCTTGAGGGGTGACAAAAAGTATGCCTGCCCCCGATCCATGTTGAGTAAAAGATCCATCAAAATATAATGCCCGTGTTTGTTTAGATTCTGCAGTGAAGACATCAGCATCTGGAAATTCAATGTGCAGGGGATGATCTGCTTGTAGCGGTGCTTTAGCTAATTGATCGGCTATAACTTGTCCTTTGATGGCCTTGTGATCAACATAATGTATGTCAAACTCAATTAGAATCATTACCCACTTTTCTAACCTTCCTGTTAATGATGCTTTGCTCAGTAAATACTTGAGTGGATCAATTTTTGAAACCAGATTGATCGTATGGGTTAGCATGTAGTGCCGAAACTTCTGTGAAGCAAAAACTACTACCAGACAAGTCTTATCAATAGAAGTGTAGTTGATCTCATGACTTGTTAGTGTTCTACTGATGTAGTAGATTGCACGTTCCTTTCCTATAGTGTCTTCTTGTGCTAGTAGTGCCCCCAGGGATGTCTCTGTTGCAGCAATGTACAAGATGAGTGGTTTGTCTGGATTTGGTGATACGAGAACTGGTGGAGTCATTAGATATTGTTTGATTTGTTGAAATGCTAATTCACATTTGTCATCCCACTTGAAAGGAACATTTTTATGCAGTAGATGTGTGAAAGGTAAACTTTTATCAGCCAATTGTACAATGAACCTCCGTATAGATTGTAGTCATCCTTGCAGTGATCTTAACTGACTAATGTTCTTTGGTGGAGGAATTTCCATAATTGCTTGAAATTTTGCTGGATCTACTTCAATTCCCTTTTCTGAAACAATGTACCCCAAGAGTTTTCCAGATTTGACCCCAAAAACACATTTCTTAGGGTTGAGGCAAACTTTGAATTTTTCTAATCTTGCAAATATTTTGGACAATACTTCAAGATGTCCTTCTCTGGTGTATGATTTTTCTAGTATGTCATCCACATAATCTTCCATGAAGACATGCATCATGTCATGAAAGATTGTAGTCATGGCTCTTTGGTAGGTAGCCCCAGCGTTCTTCAGACCAAAAGGCATGACATTCCAACAATAAGTTCCCCATGGACACGTGAAAGTTGTTTTCTCTTGATCTTCAGGTGCAATCTTGATTTGATTATATCCAGAAAAACCATCCATTAATGAATACATGGCATGGCCAGCTGTCAAATCAACTATGGTGTCAATATTTGGCAGTGGGAAATCATCCTTAGGACATGCTTTATTAAGATCTCTGAAATCTGTACATATTCTGACAGTTTTATCTGGCTTGGATATAGGAACAATGTTAGAAATCCATTTTGCATAGTCAATTGGTCTTATGAAGCCCACATCAAGGAGTTTTCATAGTTCTTCCTTAACCAATAATGCAACATGAGGATGCATCTTTCTGAGTTTTTGTTTCACCGGCTTGGTCCCTGGTTTGATGGACAAGTGATGCATGATAAGATTAGGATCAAGACCGGGCATGTCAGCATAAGACCATGCAAAATTGACCTGATTTGCTTTCAGGAATTCCATGAACTTTGGTATTTCTTTCTCTGTCATTGATGTGGCTAACTGTAAAATTCTTTGTTTGTCAGAAGTTTCAAAATCAACAGCTTTTGTAGGCTCAATCAGAATAGGTGATCGTTCATGGTAGTGCTCCAGGAGAGTGTCAAGATTCCCATCATCTGGTGCCTCAAAGAGGTTTTCACCATCTGATACGCTCTTTATTTTATCTTTTGTTTGATCTAATACTGCCAGATTCTGGTTTTCACCATTAGATATTTCTCTTTTGTTTTTACTTTTGCAGCTGGGAGACTTGACACTTTCCTGATCAAAAACTTTATGTTGAAAATCGCTGGTGGAACAATCATTTGTATCTTCTGCGGAAAGGAAGTTTACAATAGCTTCATCACTTGGAAACATGGGTATGTTAATAGATTCAGTAGAATCCCAATCAATAAGGTCAGGATGGATTAAAGGTAGAGGGTCATCAGGTTGTGTGAGATCAACTATGGTTAAGGTCATGATAGAGTGGTCTGTAGGATCCGAGGTATGAGGTGGGTCAATGATGATACTGTCCTTATGATATTCTTGTTTGTTTAGATCTGATTCAGTATCACTAGAATCATAGTCGATTTGTGGTTCAAATTCTTGTGGTTGGGACCTTGAACCTTGTTCTTCAATTAGAGTTGGGGCATATTGCTGTATTACATTGACCTCTTTGTCTCTCTAGAACTCATCATTGTAAATGGTGTCACATTCATATTCAGCAGAGTCTATGTCAGAATTGTTAGCCACAAAATTCTAAACTATTGTCAAACATGCTTCTTGTGAATTTGAGTCTTCTTGCAATGCAAAGACAGTGCTATGCAGTTGTTTTTCTTTGGAGTGAGTATCATAACCTAATCCTATTTTCTCTTTTGCAGCAAGTCCGCGAAGGTGAATAGGTTCAACTACTCCTCCCTTCCTTTTTCTGATAGGACCTTCATCATAGCCCATCTTCTGCATGATTGAGTATCATTTTCCATATTTGTCTATGGGTAATTTGAAATTAGAGACTGCTTCATCTTCATCTCTATAGAGCCAATTTAAATTTTCTGTTTCTTCAGGATTTTCCATGGGGAATTTTTCTTTGATGATTTGTCCATTAAATTTTGTAATTGGCTCTATTGGCATTTGCTTTGATGTTGATGCTACTGATATTTTATGTTCCTTGATAGATGGTTGTCCATGTGATTGAGGTGATGTAGGTAAATTGGCAAGACAAAGAGAGTATTCTCCAACTCCATGATCCTTGAATTTCATCTTTTTGTCAAAACTATTAGTCAATTGACTGATTTGTGTGTCAATCTTTAGGGAAGTCCTAGCATGAGCTTCTCGATTGTTAGGGACCAAAGTATCTTGACTGGATTTCATGTTGGCACAAGTTTGGATATTGGGATTATTAGCTGATATTGTGATTTCTTGTCCATCATAAGGAAACTTTAGACATTGATGATAGGTTGATGGGACAACTTGCATTTCATGTATCCAAGGATGACCCAACAAGATGTTATATGCAAGATCATGATCTAGTACTTGACAAAAAGTATTCTTTATAGCAGGGCCCACTTTGATTGGCAGCATGATTAGACCTTTGGATGCTCTTTCTTCATCATCATAAGCTTTTATAGTAATCTTTCTTCTGAAATCAATGGAGTCCTCAGAAAATCCTAAGGCTTTAACCAATTTCATGGTACAGATGTTCAAACCAGCACCTCCATCTATTAGAACTCGTCTGATATGAAACTTGTGAATCATGACTTCTAAGTACAATGATGAGTTATGGGGATGAGTTATGGAAACATCATCTTTACCAGAGAATGAAAGACAAGTAGGTGAGGACAAGTGTCCTACTATGGCTTGAAATTGATTCACATCCAAATCAGTAGATACTATGGTTTCAATGAGGGCTTTTTCAAGAATTTCTTTATGGGCTGGAGAAATCTTCAATAGTTCCAAAATGGAAATTTGAGCGGGAGTTTTTCGAAGTTGATTGACCAAATCATATTGATGTTGAGGTGGGGGTTCAGTGGATTTTGAAGAAACGCCTTTCAAGATAACTTTTTCCTGCGCTCTTGTTGTTGCATTGACTTCTCTATATTCCACCTTCTGGTTGACTTTTATGACATTCACCCGCTCGTCGTCCGCATAAAGATGATTAATTATATGATCATCATTGATGTGATTCACCTTTTTTTAGAAGACTCACCCTTTTGATAATTAGGCAAAGGATTGTGGAATGCTTGGTGGTCTGTGTTTTTTTGATGATTTCCTTCTATTGTGATAATGTCATTGTCGATCAAGTCTTGAATGGCATTTTTCAAGGCTTGGCAGTTGTTGGTGTGATGACCTTTACACTGATGATAATCACAATAGTACGCCTCATTCCATGATGGAGGCTTTACACTGGGTTCATAATTTTGTTGAGGCAACAAAGTAATGACATTTTTGGCCATCAACTCTTTGAATGCGGATTCTACAGATTGACCCAATGGAGTGAAAGTTCTTCTATTCGAGAAGAACGAAAAATCTTGGTGGATTTGAATTTGAGGTGTTCCCTAAAGAATTTTGATTGTTATTTGTTCCTCAGTAACCTTGGTTGTTGGAAATTCCTTGATGAGAAGTAGAGTTTTGATTTGTATTGTTCCTTGAAAGAGGAGGATTATTTCCGTGATTTGCAATTGAGTTGACATTGTTGTTGTGAGTGTTTGGAGTGCTGAGGAAAAATGGCTTGGTTGAGGCATGATTTACATCAACAACACCATCGTTCACCATATTTTTGTTGCGAGTCCAGAATTTAGATTTGTCCTGATTATTGTGATGGTTGGATGAGCTGGGATTTTCTTTATCATGCTTTATTATCCCTCTTTTGACCAAAGCATTTTCAATGGTTAAGGCATCTTCAATAATTTTCTCAAAGGAATAAGGACAATGTAAGTTCAAATGATAGCTCATCTCTGAATTTAAACTATTAATGAAAGTAACTATCTTTTCCTTTTCAGGAACAGGACATGGATATCTGGCGAACATTCTTCTCCATCTTTGAAGAAACATAATGAAGGATTCACTAGGTTTTTGTGCAACTTTGCAAAGATCTATCATGGTGATCGGGTGTTGTATGTTGTAAGCATATTGTGATATGAATAGGTTGATCAATTCTTCAAATGTCTTGCTGGGAGGTGTAATCTTAGATAACCATTCCATAGAGTTAACTCCAAGGCTCCTAGGAAACAATCGCAACAAGTAAGTATCTTTGTGAGAAAATTCCAATGTCATGTTCCTGAAGTCTCTAATATGATCAATTGGATCCATTTTCCCATTATAGCGATCAAATTTTGGCATTTCACAATGCTTGGGAAAAGGAATCATGTTTAGACTTCGGTCAAAAGGATAAGGACAAATGTCCTCGAGAGTGTATTTCTTCATGGTTGTTCCCCCTTGTAATTCTTTAACTTGTCCTTGAAGTGCCTTGACCTGTTGGTTCAAGGCACTAAGATTAGAAAGGGGTGTTTCTTCAGGTTTGTTTTTCAAAAATTCAGTATTAAAGTCATGAGGTAACTTAGCCCCTTGTTTAGCTAGATAGCGAAAATATTTTTCCTTGTCTCGCTGCAAGATCTTTTCAATGGCTTTATGGAATTTTGGATCTTGCTCAGCCTCTCTAAGATGTTCCTCATCTTGCTCCTCATCACTATCTATCTGTGTTCTATTCATGTCTTTGTATTGATGGAACGGATTTTCTTCTCTGTTATCTATATCTTTGTCAAAAAGTGGATTATGATTCATGATATAAAGAGGACTACTACTTTAACCCTCTTCTTGAATGTTTTGAGTATGTCCTTCTTGTTGAATTTCGTCCTTCAATTTATTGAATTGGGATCTTGTGAAGATAGGCATATGATTTTGAAAAATTCTTCTAGACTTAGATCATGATTTTAACAAGTGCGGTGATGATGATCTGATAAGATGTAGAATCTTATGATATGATCAAGGATGCTCCTAATTTATTGATTGTGGCTTCCAATTGATGAAGGATTTCAGAATCCTGTTGGGGAAGTTGAACCAAAAAATAGAAAGCTGTTTGAGAGATGCACTCTTAAAGTTTTGATCTTTGTTTTCGAAGAAACATTCTAAAATCATTGAAGGATTTGATTGGGATGTGAAGGATACTCTATGGAAGGTTGTGGTATGTTGTCAAATTCAAGAGGTTGGTTATGATTATGCCGTTGTGATAGAGCTCTTCTTTGATAATAAGCTTAGGAATCTAAGGGATCTACAACATATTCATCAGTGAATCCTCTAACAAAATCTTGATATCTATGAAGAAATCCTCGATAGTGAAGCAAGACTTGTTGACTTTTGTACAAGAATTTTCTCTTTTGCAGTGTCTTCTTGTATCCTAACGATTTCTTAGGTTTTTTGATTCTCTTGGAAACTGGTTTCTTGGGAAACTTTGTTGACTTCCAATCCCTAAGCATGGGAAAATTATTGGGAATGTTTTTGAACCAATGGTATGAAAAAAAGCTCTTGAGTTGCTTTCAGTTGTTGTTCTTCATATTTCTTTTGGATGATCTCTTTATCTGAATTAATGTAAAGGAAGACACCACAAACATTTTTGAAAACAGTTGTTCTTTAAGCCCTATTCTAACATGAAGTGTTTGATCAAAAAAATGTTTTTCATCAAATGTTTTCACGGGTTTTGTACATGAAAGACAATTTCAGACAGACTCACTCTTAAATGCTCAATTAGGTCATTCTAGTAATCAACAGCCCACATCTTAGAACTACGTCAACTCACACAACCTTGTCACCCCCGAAGGGGCGCCCATGTTTTTGTCTTTTCCAGGCACATACTTAGAGTTACGGAAGTGGATACCGGATCCCCTAAGCAAATAGTCCTTGGTAGTTATATGGTGAGTATCTTGGGGGCATATTCTTCCCTCACCTTGCATTGTGATTATCAGAATGTTTGGCAACTGACTCAGCTAGCCACTACACTAGGTTCGTAGTAAGGATTTCCATTCGGTGCAGCAATAATAAACTCCCTCAGGAGACCTCCCAACCTTTAGAACAAAGGCTTTGGGGATGGTTATCTTGCACACTACCGGCAAAAGAGGGTTTCCCCAAATTTGCTTTAAATTTTATAGTGGGGCGGAATAGCCTGGCTTTGGCTTGAACCCACTTGAGTCGTTCCTCTTGGGTGATTACTTTTTCCCACAAGAGCAGGCTCTCTAAAAGGTTTTATCAAAGCTTAAAAATGCATAAAATAGAATAGATGAGTTTGGCATTTTTATCACCCAGTTAAGGGGAGAGCATAGGCCTATCACCATTTAAATCAAAGCAAGCAAGAGTTCATTTTTAAGCCCAAATAAACAGTTTTCTATGCTAGGTGAAGATATTACTTCATAAAAACATGGAGTTCTTTTTAGTCCCAAAATAAAAGTGAAGTGACTATCCTAGGATTGGTTGATTTTGAATTATGTGACTACCCTAGGATTGCTTCATTCTTTTAAAGTTATTACTGTCCGCAGTCGCGTCGGATTCAGTCAAATTAAATTACAAATTATAATTTGCAACCTTTTTCAAAAGTGCACTATAACAGACATCAAAGGCACTATAGGAATCTTCAAGGGTGTTGATTGATCCCAATGCTTTTCCAGCTCTGTATGATTCACCAAAATGGCACCAAGATAAGAAGAAACACATGCATGCAAGCAAAAGTGTATTAAATCCCAAAACATGCAATTTTTTTTAAATATATGCAATTTTGAAAGTTGTAACTTTTTCAAATCTGATAAAAATTCACACCATTAGATAGCTTATGAAATTCTACCCCATTTCAAAAAAAAAACTCTAAAAAAGACCAAAAAATGACCAAGATACGACCATTTTAAGATTTCCTATGAAAATGCTGCCTGTATGCGCTGCAGGATGACTTAAGGGCACTGCGGGATGAATTATATGCACTGCAGGATAAATTATATGCGTTGCAAGATGAATTATATGCGCTGCAAGATAAATTATATGCGCTACAGGATGAATTATATGCGCTACAAGATGAGTTATATGCGCTGCAAGATAGATTTATACGCTGCAATATGCTTCAAGGGCGCTGCACTGTGTATGAATATTGCTGAAGCATGTTTTTTTTTTTTTGGTGCTAATCCACTTTTTTTAGCTATAACCTATCAGAAAAACCTGCAAAAAGATGTTAAAATAGGGGCAAGGTGCCCCACGGTGGGTGCCATTTTATGTGTGTGTGAAATATTGGATCAATTTAGATAAAATCAAACACATATTAATAAGACATTAAATCAAAAAGCTAAAAAATGAAAACACAATGTGCAAACCATAATAGTAGCTTCTTGAAACCATCCTATCTTCCTCTATCTTCAGCATTTTGTTGGTTTCCAGATAGCTCTCAGATCAGCAGATCAAGCTCAACAAAATGACAGCTAAAGAACGAGATTTAAAATGTAAACTATGCTAAATGCAAAAGCTATGCTAAGATGAGAAGATTGTTGTGATGCTAAAAATGATATGATTGCAATAAGCAAGATGAAAATATGCACAACGTGTGTGTATAAGTTGTATGTATGTAACAAAAGCTTGGATTTTCATTGGCTTTTATAGAGTTTTCAAATGGATTTGATTGGCTGAATCCATCGACGACCCAGATTAAGCTTGTATGAACGGACGACAGGAGATATTCGAAAGTGGAGAAGAGGATGGAAGATTTCCCTTTTTCTTCATTGAGTTCGAAGGGAAATTTCCATTTCAAAAGGCGAGTTAGAATTTGAAAAGGTGAGTTAATAATGAATTAGAATTAAATAAATTAAATTTATTTAATTTAGGAGTGAAGATGGAAATGGAAACCCACATAATTAAATAATTCATATTTAATTATGTTTAAAAATGAAATTAGAGTGAGGTGGAAAATATTAAATAACATATTTAATATTTTAAAATTCGAAAATGGGATGGAGAATATTCCATTATTTAAATATTCAAAAATATTTAAACTTTAGAATAGGATGATAATTAAATATAAATAAATTATACAAATTTATTTAATTTAATTAAGCGGAGGGTAGAAATGTTAGTAATTAAATAAAAAATTTATTTAATTTAAGGTAGAAGAATTTGGAAGATGAACGATATAAATAAATAATTAAATTTATTTATATGTAGATGACATTAGAGGAATTAATTAAATAAATCATATTTAATTAATTAACAAGCTTAATCATGACCATTTTTGGACATATACAGTAATTATAAACTAAAATGAAGAAAAATAGGTGTCTAGGGGTTTGAATCAAATATAGTAAGATAATAGACCTATTCTTTCTCAATTTATTCTAGGAAATGAGATCCCCACAATTAAATGACTAACAACCTTGGGGTGAATCAAGTCAAAGTGTGAATCTACTAATTTCCTCTTTTTGCAAGGATGAGGGTCTTGATTAAACAACACTTTGGGTAGAGATTAAAAATACAAAACTAACTCAAAAACACAACTTACAACTTGTATCTTGAATATTAAGCTCAATATTGATGGAAACAGTAATCAAAATGCAAATATGAGAGAGGTAAGAAGATGTGTACCAGTCACCAAAAGTGATTTTATGAAGCAATTGAGGACTCATTCACCCTATGGAAAATAGGTCCTAGCTCAGGCACTACAAAAATGGTTTTTGGGTTCTTTGCTCTTGTGCCTACACTCCTATATTTCTGATTGTTGATCATCAAAGCTTATGCTTCTTTGAGAGTCTTAAGGGAAATTCAACACAAGTGGGGGAGAAATTGTGTCTCATTGAATACCTCCAAGTTTTTTTATAGAAAATTGACTCTTCTTTTGGGGTTTTGAGATAAGGGGAGAAAAGAAATGTAAATATAAAACATAAAAGGAAATGTGCCAAAGCTTTTACAACAATTCAAACCCAAATTATTCCTATGATTGATATAAAAGGACATAAAATGCAACAATCCCTCATTGTTGGAAAGTGAATGAACAACAAAGGCTAACTTCAAGCATAATGCAAACTTTAAGATCTTTTCAGGTAGTGTTCATTGAGGTCTGATCAAACATAAAGATTTCTTATGAGTAGAAGAACAATATTTTAGAAATTACAAGAACTCTATCTCCCAATACATCATAGCACAACGAAATAACAACATTAAGAAAAACATAAAATTCCAATGATAGTCCAATTTTCCTAAGACACTATTCCACCATACAAGCATAAAGTATAGAAATCCACTACTTAAACTATCTGAATACTGCTTGCAAGACACAATGTTTCATTCAAAACAACAATATAAAGAAAGAAAGCTTGAAAAAGGCCATACATGCACAGTCTCAACAAATTATCCTCAATAGTTCGTGCTTTAATTATAAAATAAACATTGAAACAAAGGTCAGATGCTAACTTGACAATAGTTTAAACCTTAATAGATATAATATGCTAGAATAAAGTAGTTTTGTAACTTGTTTCTGAAAATAATTCTAAAAACCTTAAGAAAACTTAAAGAAAAAACTTCTTTTTTGACAAAGAAATAGTTCCCTTGAAAAATCTATCTTTTTTGTGTCATCTCCCCCCTTATATAGCCACCAAAAGAAAGAAAAACCACTTCAATATAGAAGTAATTGCCACTAGGTGTTGACAGTTGATAGAACACAATTCGATCATAGACCTTTGGTTAGGCCGCAAAAGATATTTTCTCATTAACTCTAAGCTACTTCATTAATACCCCTTAGATATTTTAATAGAGATAGAAGCTCATACATGATTAGATCCTAAAAAGAATAGCCTAGAAAAGAACTCAGTTGGTTGATCACATCACTCTGAGGTACCATCTTAAAAATGCCATCCCAAACACTGAGAAAAAGAAAAGAAAAGGCCAACCCATTCAGAAAAACTCCTCCATCAAATAATTTTATAGGTGGCATAGATAACCCACGACATGGAGATGACATTTTAGTAGGGCAAAAAATCTTGAGCTTGAAAATATAGATCCAAAGAAAATGTCTGACAAGTAAACACGTGTCCTGAACCCTCTCCTGAAAGGAAGATGAAAAGGTAAATGTTGCGTATCCACCACCTGGCTTATTGTACACCTTTCTAATAATTTTATTTGAGTGTGGGTGCACCTGATACCAAAGAAATTTATGCAAACAAAAAATTAAAAATAACTGAGGAAGTACTACATAGTTCTGGGGACTCATAGGGGTCTTCTCTTTGCAAAGATTCACACCTAGGCCTCTAGTTTTTCCTAGAGTTTCACAAAAGTGGCACACTAAGCCTCCTAATCTATATCAGTTGGTAGAACAAGGGTTCAAATTTTCCTAAATGCTTGTTTGAGATAAAAAAATCTCCTTAAAAGAGATGACACTGTATCTGGAAGAAATTTCACCCAGGTGATAATAGATCCAAGAAAGAGGCTAGATTTCACTCTCAACATCATTCACCATGGGTACAACACTCAAGCTTGGAAGTTCAATGATGGTTTGGATCTTGCAATCAGATTGCCTCATTTATTTGCTCCATTATCAGCCCATCTTCATTTGGGGAAAGAAGAGGAGGCTACTTGAAACCAACAAGGATGACAAAGTCCTTTTTGATATCAATGACTCTTTTATTTAACACCATCTAGTGATCCCTACATTTCACTGCAACCACATGGCAGTTGATGATCTCATTGGCTTTGATAGAGGTGACCTGTCAATCGGGGATTGATGCTCTTCTAAGAACTTGATTAGTGGTGATGGTCAACTTGGAGATAAAACTTTGGGAATCTACCACTTGGCGAAAACTTTTTGTATGAAGTGGTCAACCATCGGGTTGACCTTGGCATTCAGTTCCTGAATATCCCTTAAACATTGTAAGTTGGGTCCCAATATACGTATGCTAGTCGTTATTTGCTCCCAATACATGGCTATCAACCTCCTCACTATAGGGAGGGATCTAGATCCTCTTGTAACAATTAACTCCTGGTTAAAATGAGCCACTCTTACTCTGGTGTTTTCTTCTATTTGATCCTTCTCCAGAAGAGGGTATGTGTAGGATCATCATGGAAAAAGTTGGCCCTTAAGTGGTAAACAATTTAGAAAAATCAAAGTTAGGCAACTTGACATAAAAATTTGAATAAGTTATCTATATTATTTCAAAAATATGTAATAATAGAATATTTAGCAAATCGAATGTAGTTTCTAAACTACTAGGTTTATTTTAAAAAAAACTATTTGGTGAAAATTTTAAATTTCAATGCAATAGTACTTAAATTTTAGGGAAAAAATAAGAAGTAGGTGTCTTTCTAACCACCCTAACAACAATAAAATGATAATATTTTTTTAATAATATTTTAAATATAAATAGAGGTCTCATGTCCCAATGTGATGCATATTTTTTTATAATTTTTTTCCAAGTAAATAATTAGTTATGAATTTTTTATTACAACTTTTAGAAAATATAAAAACTCGCGTGTCTGACCACCTTAACTTGGTCAAAACTTCATGAAATTCATTTTTTTAATCTTATAGTATGTAAAGCATAGAATGTGACACATATTTTGGATTAAAAAAATGTGATATTGTTTGAAATCTATATATGTTTTTCAATTAGCCTACTAATCAGGACTTTAGTCGTAATTCAAATAGAAAAATGAATAATAATTATTTATGAAATTCAAATTAAAGAATAATTTATATTGGTGGAAAGCTGAGAATCTCCTTTAAAAACCCTTTTTGTTTCATCAATTTTGGGTAAGAAAATTTCGTCAACCACATACCCTAGGCATACCCATCATGTTGCTACTTTTTGGTCCATCATGATCCTGCACATAACCAAGAGTGTTTTTCAACTCATAGTTTAGTCTTTTGACTTCTTGTCTTGACTCTTCTGCCTTAGTCTAGATTCTTCAAAGATCAGAAGAATTTTGGGATCTGCCATCACTTAACTCTTTCTTTAAATTCTCATTTTCAACAAGAAGTTGAACTTGCTCATTTCGGGCATCTGCAAGCAACCTAGGCATGTCTCCTTGTTGGCCTTGAATTAGTTTCATGTAGGTTACTTTAGCATCCTTGACATAGACTTCATTTTTCAATCTGCTCACTATCCCTTTCACATTTTGCAACTCAACCTCGTGCTTCCTTAATTTCCTATCCAACCATTCATAATCAACATATACCACCCTTTGTGTGGCTTTGGCTAGGACCATTTTATCACACAAGAAAGTTTCACTTAAATCTAGGCCCACAACATGAATTTCATAGTCTTTATCTTCATTTTTCCTATGGGCTTGGAAACAAGCGGCCTCATAGTGGTCTTAAGATGAGAGTTCTTCTTTTCATTAAAACGTGATTCAATCCTCCTAGTGGCGAGACTCTCAGTACCTTGTGATAATATTTTCTGCATCCTTGTCTTTCAGGCTTGTTTGGTGGCATCAAAATGACCTTGGAGAGTCTAAGGGGCATTGAAAATTTGAGCTACAATGGGAGCACCAAGGGGCAGTGCAAAAAATATGATGGTGGTGGAAACTTCAAATGTGTGAGTGTGAGGAGATGCAAAAGGCAACGTGATTATAGAAAAAGGTGGGACACCAAACATAGCACGGGAATAAATAGTAGGGGTAAACACATAAAAAGGATGATGGAGAGGTTTTTTCCTAGAAGTAGATGGGCTGAGAATAATGAGCAAAGTAGTAGTTTTAGAAATTCCAATGGGGGCCTTTGACAAGGAAAATAACGACACAATAACAGCTATGGTGGATGATGCCCCTTCGACATGTGAAAAGGTTTCAATGAGTTTATTGATAATGGAAGGGGGTACATCCAACATTACAAGTTTAGGAAATGATAATAGATGATTAATTTTGATAGGAGGAGGCACGAGGTTGACCAAAGACGCAAATATAGGAAGAAGAAGGGGAGAAAAAATTACTTGAGCCATAGTCGCTAAAACATTTTGTAGGGCAGGCTCAACGTCTTCTTCTTGTTAGACCAGTATATTAGGGGAACTTAGGTATTGGATCCTCCTTCACTTCGTGCGATTAGGACCAACACATTTGGATCCCCTACCTACAGATTCCTCCAACATTTGGCCCTTAGTGGCGATTGAGGATCCTCTTGGGGACCGTTGGGTCCCTTTTCCTTTGCTTTAGGATTAGGATCTAGACAAGGCTTCTAGACCCCCTGGCCCCGAATCTCTTCAGTTGTTAGGTTCTCGAGGTCTAGGAATTAGGAGTGGAACTTGTTCCTCCTCGATCTTATGGCTCGTCTTGAGGTTTCTATTGTTGAAATTGACCTCCTTATCAAACACGTCCTCAAATTCCTCATCAAGCTAGAAGTTCTTGAACAAGGCACTTGGATTTCTCATTTCTTGTTGGAACCTCCAAAATTCTTCCTTTCTTTCCAACCATCCCTTACGCCTCAACTACACATTGAGATATTTTCTCATTGGAAGATTGCTTTGATATTGTGCCTATGGATCATAAAAATTGAGCCATTTTGGCCATTCTTCTGGAATGCAGGCTAGGTCAATGTATATCTTTGTACTCTCTCAAGCAAGATTTCTCCTCTAGAAATACTCCCTAAACTCATGACTTAAACTAAAAAAACCATTTGGGTTGTAATTCCATTTGTCACAAATGAGGAGTAAACCAAGTGCTGCCATTAAATTCATGATCTCATCCTCAACCTTCTGCTTACTCAGTATCACTTGAATCTTTGCAATAATAAGGGGAAGATCAAATAGCTTTTCTTTATTCCTTCCAACACCATAAATCTTGTCAACAACGGATACTTGTTGGAAAGCTTCTAATGCAAAATTTTGGTCTATCACAAATTTGGTGAGTTAGAAAACCTCCCCTGGGAAACCATGAAACATAAAAAATGTGAAATCCTCACCTAGGAAGTAATCCACTATGATGGGTGGATGCTCCATCTATTCTATAACCTCCAGAGAGAAATGGCCAATGAGGCGAGACAATAAATCTTGTAGCACTAGTCTCAAAAAATAATTTACAAATTGATAATAATCTCTTGTTCTTGAAAACATAGGGGTGCACATAGAAATCAACTAGATATAGCCTCTCTGATTTTTCCTAGACATTGGCACATTCCTCCCTATCCACTCAAAATTTTAATGTAATAATAAATGAACCAGGATGGAAGAATACCTGAATTTGGACTCAATAGTGTAGTTTCTCAGCTATAGCATCATATTCCCAGCCATCACCTTAGAAAAATCATAGCGCCTAAGCACCTTCTCTCTTTTGAGCACAAGGCCTAGGGAAAAATAAAAATGGTTAACCTCTTCGTCATTCTTGAGTCCAAAAAACTAGGTCAACATTGAGAATACAAACCATGTATCCTTCTTAAATTTCCTTCAGGAAAGAGGCCAGTGAATTTTTCCTCTTTGTGGCCTTTCCTTTGTCTCATCCTCATTGAAGCTTGTTTTCTTGAACATATCTTCTCCTAGAGCATCCATTTGTTCTTCATTGAAAAGGTTGGCACCCCAGCTCATAGGGATACATAACATATCCCATCTAGCTCTGGTTGAAATGGTAATCTTAACCCCATGGCCTTCAATGGCCTCTATATTTTTGTTAAACCTTTTTGCACATGCATCAACCAGCTATGGGAATGGATGCACAATAGGTAACAAAGACTATGGTAGACCACTATTCTAGAGCTGAAATGCAAACCCCTCTATCAACTCATGCCCCAAAATTCTTTGAAAAGCCCCTTCCATAAGATTTTTAGGGTTGGTGGATAACTGAGGTTTGTAAAAATTGTCATTGATATCTTGAACCACCTCCTTCTAGATGTGTTTGTAAGATTGAACCTTCTTGCAATGTCAAAATGGTCATTCTTTCGACACTAGGGCATTGGTGAATGAGTAGTGCCCAAGTATATCAGTATTGCTAGGTCTTTTTTTGGAGTTTCGATCTATCTACTAGAGGTAGATGCTTCCACCATGATTATATGAGAATGATGCAAAGCTTCTTTGGTAGCAACAATTGTTAGCCTTTTATTTTTAAGAAAAAACTTGCTTTTGAGTGCAATTAGTTTCCTAACTTGTGCGTGGAGTTATGAGTTTTCTACTATCAACGGCTCATTAAATGTTGCCACCAGAGTGATACATGTGGATAGGAGATTTGTATCCCATGGGAATGCCGAGAAAGCCACAAGAATGGAATTAGTACATTCCTTCCGCCACCTCTTCTTCCTTTTAATTCATTGCATTGAAAAGTGTGCTTTTTGTCATATGGAGCATGCCAAGATGACACAAGTTACTCTTGAAAAGATGTCCTCATTAATTTTTCAGAGCCTTAGCATGTTAATCCATGTCTTTTACTATTATTGAACTAGTTGGCACTGATGATGGTGAAGGACACACGTCAACCATCGACATATGAGGGAATTTACTCTCAATGACCGAATTTATTTCACAAGGTCTTCCATCAAATCCTCCATATGATTTTTCCACCTTACTCCATTCTATCTCAAAATTTCACATTGTCGTCTGGCCACAAATAGACATCTTTTTGGTGGAGTTCCCTAGTTGGCTTTTTTCTATATATAGCTATACCACATTTTGCAATATTCATTCAAACATATTGTCCTCTAATTTAGTTGGCCTTTTTCCTACTCCCTTTCTTCCATAATTCACTACTTCGTCATGATGTATACTTGTATAGGTACCCCTATTTGGCTCCTTCCATAGAGACCACAAAACTACTTTATGAGAGAGGTCACTAATGATCGTATCAAGCGCTTGGTGAAGAATTGTGACCCCTTGGTCATGACTATGTTTAAATGGGTCATTGGCATAGACTACATTACCGATGAGAACCAACTCTAGAGTAACTGCAACATGATCTCCCATTTTGTGTTCTCACTACTAGAACTAAATGTGGACAAGCCCATGATAATTGTGTTGTGCTAGAAGATTTTTGAAACCTCTCTGATGGAAGGGCTTGGAGAGATAGTATGATTGGCCATCTCTGGTATCAACATCCAAAGCACTATGGACCTCCGTAGGAACATGGACTTTGGAGAAGATGTGCCTTGGTTTCCCTTCCTTACTGAATTTCATACCTATTGGAAAAACAAGGATAGAAAATTGAGATGGGGGTTGAATAAGTTGTCACAAAATAATAAACTTTTCAATAAGCAATTAACCATAAACAATTAACACATCAGAGAGACAAAGAACAAGATTTTTTACATGGAAAGCTTGTTGGGGGAAAAACCACTGTGGATGTTAGTCCATAATATTATGCCCTATTAAAATTATAATGAAAACAATAAAGGGGAATGCACATGCATTCAGGAACCTAGAGCTCACTACTCAATTACAGAAGGGACTCACCACCCAACAATACATAATAGGATTAAAATATAGAGGGTGTGAAATGAGAAAATAACTTCTACACAAGCCTGATTATAGTTCCAATTAAGTACATAAAACTCCTTCACTTTTTACTCAAACTACTTCACACTTCGCTCGGTCTTCTTCACACTCTACTCTAAAATCAATGATATTCACACATACACGCATAGGAGCACATCCAACACACGAATTACACTTTTCACTGATGAAGCAATCACTCTTATATATTTGTTACGTGAGATTTCATCAACATATTTGCAATGTCGACCCAAATTTACAATTAAATTTTCAATGTGGATCGAAATACTATCAGCCAAAACAATGATGTGACCCAAAAAAATATTCACGAGCATGCCAAATATTCAAATTTTACTTCTCAAGGATCCACAACACATTACCACCATCATGTTGGCCAAGAATGTGAAAACTTGAACATGTGCAAGAATTTTTTTGAATACAAGCACATAGATCAATGTGGACATACCGCAAAGATAGAGAATGATCTAGAGACATCCACGAAAACTAAAATTACCAAAATTACACAATCTTAACTTAGGAACATTGATAGAGATGACTGAAATATTTTTAGACCACAACATGATCAAATCTATAAGCAGACCTCTAAAACTTCTAGTGGATGATCTAGATACTCTCAATAATAAACCCTTTAGTCCACAACAACTAGTATTCAACATACAAAACAAGATGCCTTCATACCTATACAGTTCTCTCAATATCCTTGACATATACAACCTTTAATATACCAAATGCTAATAGTTTTGAATCAATGACAACCACATATCAACAAAAAATCCATGACATCCAACAATCTCCCCCTTTGACATTGATGGCAACACATGATGCAAAAAATACCATCAACCCAACAAACTTGATTTCCCTTTGGTTATGACTTGTCTCCTCAATTGCTCTTCTCCCCTTAAAAATATTTTTCACATTGCACTTCTCCCCCTTTGAAATTAATGGAAAAGGTAACCATGACCTTCAAATACATGCTCTGAACCACATATATGCACATCTAACTACTCCCCTTGAGTAGCAGCCACAAAAATATCAATCTAGATTAGAATATAGCAATGTAGCTCATGGATTGATGCAAGTAAATTCATCTCTTATTTCTTATCAGGAGGGGTAATTACCCCTAACATTCCTCTGAGATACTCAAAATTATCCTTTAGCAATGGTTTAGTAAATATTTTTGCAATCTATTCTTTGGTAGGAACATATTCGAATCTGAATTCTTTCTCATTCACTTTCTCCCTCAAGAAGTGAAACTTGATTGATATGTGTTTTGTCTTAGAATGTAGTACTAGATTCCTCAAAATATTTATTGCACTTGAATTGTCACAATATATGGAAATAGGTTCTTCATATATCACCCTGATATCTTTCAACATCTATTTCATCCATATCACTTGAGTACAATTATTTGCAAGAATAATATATATTCTAATTTAGCAGTAGATAGGGAAATGGAATTCTACTTTTTCCTTAACCAGGACACCAACTTCTTCCCTAGGAAGAAAGCATCACTAGTAGTAATTTTCCTATCATCTACATCTCCAACCCAATTGGCATCAGTATATGCACTCAAAGTGAGATCATCATCCTTTGGATACAAAATTCCAAAGTCAACTATTTCTTTCAGATATCTAAAGATTATCTTAACAATAGTCACATGTGATTCTGTTGGATTATATTGAAATCTAGCAACCTTACATACAACATTCATAATATCTGGTCTAGTATGGGTTAAATAGAGCTATCCACCAATCATTGACCTATATCTATTTTGATTCGCCTTAGGAGAATCATCATTTTGTGTTAGCTTGCATTTGGTCACCATGGGAGTACCAACAGACTTTGATTCTTCCATCCCAAATTTCTTTAGTATCTCTCTTACATATTTAGACTGAGATATGAAAATTCCCTTGTCTTACTAGATAACTTGTAATCCTAGAAATAACTTCATCTCTCCAATCATACTCATCTCAAATTCACCCTTCATCTCATCGGAAAACTTCATACATAGATTGTTATCTCCTCCAAAAATGATGTCATCAACAGAAAATTCTATAATTAACTCTTTATCATGATCCAATTTGAAATATAATTTGCTATCAATAGTACCTTTAGTGAATCCAAGCTTCAGTAAGTATTTTTCCAATCTAGCATATTAGGATCGGGGGGCTTGGTTAAGTCCATATAGAGATTTCTTCAAGAGAAAAACCATATCTTCCTTGTTAGCTAGTTGAAATCCATTTGACTATTCAATTTATATTTCTTCTAGTTCTCCATTCAGAAATGCCAACTTCAGATCCATTTGATAGACTTTATAGTTCTTGTATGCAACATAAAAAAGAAAAAATATAATAACTTTGATTCTAGTAAAAGGGGAAAAAGTTTCTTCAAAATCAACACCTTCCATTGAGAATACCCTTTACATACCAGTCTTTATTTATTCTGGACCACTTCATCTTGTTCATTCAACTTGTTATGAAACACCCATTTAATACCAATCACAATTTTGTCTTTAGATCTGGGAACCAGTATCCACGTGTCATTCTTTTCAATTTGTGTCAGCTCTTCCTTCATAGCTTCCATCTAGTGTTCATCTTGGTAGGCTTCAATAACATTTTTAGGTTAAACATTGGAAATTAGGTAGTACTCTTCTGTAATATTTCTTCTAGTTTGCACTCCATTATTCTTATCTCCTATATTTTTTCTTTAAGAATGATTTAGCTTTACATACCTTAGAGTTTTGGGACTCTCACAAATTTATGGTTCTTCTGATCTTCCTTCCGCACTTTCACTTGTCTATGCTTCCTGACTTACTTGATTTACCAAAATGAATTGAGGTTGATTTACCAAAACAAAAGGAATAATCTAAAGTTTATTATGTGTCTAAACATTCTTCTCTTTGTTTGTATTGTTTTCCTCTGAATCCTATCAACAATCTTTGGATGATTTGGCATAATCCTCATCAACTCTGACATTTTCACTCTCTACCATCTTTCTCAGTCTTCTATTATTGCATCGGTAGGCCTTTCTTTTAGTAGAGTAACCTAAAAATATTCCTTCATTTATTCTTGCATCAAACTTTCATTTATCATCATCTCTCTTGATATAACATTTGCTTCCAAAGATCTTGAAATATTTAATAGTAGGCTTATAACCAAACCATAGCTCAAAAGGGGTCTTACTAGAATTACCATTAACATTTACTGGGTTTAAAGTGTACACAATAGTTCTTACTGCTTCACTCCAATATATCTAGGGCACATTTCCTTCTATCATCATTTTTCTAGCAGCATCCAATTTTTTTCTATTCTTTCTTTCTGCAACTCCATTATGTTGAGGGGTTCAAGGAGTAGATAACTATCTTTTGATTCCATGTTCTTCACAAAAAGAGTTCAAATCAATGGAGGTGAACTCACCACCTCTATCAGATCTTAGAAACTTTATTTTTAGACCTTTCTCATTCTCTACCATAGCCTTGAAACTTTTGAACTTTTCCAGTGCTTCACATTTTCTCTTAAGAAGGAAACCCATATCATTCTAGAGTAATTATCAATAATCAAGATAAAGTACCTTTCTCCATGAATACTTATGAATTTGGAGGGAATACAAAGGTTAGCATGTAGCAGCTCCAACAAATAATTTCAATGAAACTATTTGCTTCAGAAGGAGACTCTAGTTTTTTTACCCATTTGACACTCCTTACAAATTGTGTTAGCAAGCTTCACTAACTTAGGTAGATCTCTTATTGCTTGAGTGGAACTTACCTTGACAATGTTATTAAAATTTACATGACACAACCTCCTATGCCACAATGAACTTTCATCTACTTGAGGAATTAAACAACTCCCACTAACATTATTCAAGTGAAAAATATTAGCTTTTATCTTTCTACGAGTAACAATAATATTGATAGAACTTCCACGTATCTTGTATCTTCCATATTTGAATTGTAAATCATCGCCTTTTCCCACCATCTATCCAACACTCGAAATATTGTGCTTTAGGCGTTCAACATAAACAACATCATCAGTGTTATCCTTACCACCAAGAAAAATAGAACCTCTGCCATGAATCACACCAACATTATTGTCTCCAAATCTTACAAAACCACTATAACACTTCTCTAGGCTTACAAATTTGTTTTTATCACTAGTCATATGATGTGAGCATCCACTATCAATAACCCACTCATCCTTTTCTTCAACTTGGGCTTCAAGATATTTTTCATCTTTAGTAGATTCTATAGCCACATGACTACTTTCAATGGTAGCAATGAAAACCCATTCATTTTCATTTCTATTATCTTTATCAGACTCATCATTAGTCACTCCTTCTTCAGCAAAGTAATATTTCTTTTGGAATCTAGACTTGTTAGGCTTAGATCTAGGAACTCTTTTAGTACATCTTGATGCAAAATGACCTATTTTACTGCAAGAAAAGCTTTTAATAGGAAAAACACCTTCATAGTTACCTTTTCCTCTACCTTCTTTCTTTACAATCAGTGCCTCCAATTCTTGTACTTCTCTTTCTTTATCTTCAAGCTGTTTCAGTTCTTCATCATACTTGGATATCTTTCTGGAACATTCTCCGAGACCATATGTTTGCTTGTTACTTCCAAATATAGTAGCCTTGAATGCTGATTCATTCTTCAGAATAGATTCAGCAAATTCACTTAATGCAAAAGCAACAAGCTTACCAAACAACCTGTCTCTTGACATCTTTGTTATTGATCTGAACTCTTCAATAGCATGAGCCTTCACTTTGTAGGAGGGAGGCAAGGATCTGAGTATATTAGCCACAATTTCATCCTCATCCAAATAACCACCAAGACATGTAATACCCATCAATATTTCATTTACTCTTTGCATAAAAGAAGTTATATTTTCATCTTCACCCATCTTCAAATTCTTGTGCTTTCCTTTCAAACTTTGTCTAGCTTATCCATCTTCACCTGTGCATCTCCTTCATAGAAAGTTTCCAACTTCATCCAAATCTCATGATATTTTTGTATTCCTACCACATTTTCCATCTCTGAATCTGTTAGAGCACTCACCAAAGCTTCAATAGCTCTGATATTGTTTTCAAGATCTTTCATGTAGTGGAGGGACCATTATGAGGAATAACATATGGATCTTTTGTAATCTTCTAGAAGGCTTCACCAATACACCTTAGGTGACATTGCATCCTAACTTTCCACAGTGAGTAGTTAGTTCCTTCAAATCTCATATTGTCCTTCTTGAATGTTGTCATCTTGGATCACCTCAATCTTTTAGACTTCTTTAGAGGAACCTACTTTGATACCAATTGTTTGATAAACAAGGACAAAAAACTGAGAGGGGGAGTGAATTAGTTGTCAAAAAAAATAATTTTTTCAAACTTTACTTAACTTAATCTCAGATCTGATGAATAAACAATTAACCATAAATAATTAACACATCAAATAGACAAATAACACCAAAATTTTTGTATGTGGAAACCCTGTTAGGGGAAAAACCATGGTGGATGTTAGTCCACAATATTATACCCTTTTAAAATTATAATGAAAACAATAAAGTAGAATGAACATGCATTCAGGCACATTGCCTAGAGCTCACTGCTCAATTAGAGAAGGGGCTCATTGCCCAACAATACAAAATAGGATTAAAATCAGGAGGGTACAAACTAAGAAAATAGCTTCTACACAAGCTTGATTATAGGTCAAATGAAGCAAAGAAAACTCCTTCACTTTTTACTCAAACTACTTCAGACTTTGTTCAATCTTCTTTGCACTCTACTCTGCAATCGAATGATATTCACACATACACACATAGGAGCACATCCAACACATGAAGCACACTTTGCACCAATGAAACAGTTGATCTTATATATCCACTACATGAGATTTCATCAACAACCTAGTCGGCCAGAAAAATAAAGCATATTTGAAATCTCGGCCCAAATTTAGAATTAAATTTTCAATTTGGATCAAAACACAGTAGGCCAAAACAATGATGTGACCAAAAAAATATTCACGAGCATGCCAAATATTCAAATTTTACTTTTCAAGGATCCACAACATGTTACCATCATCATGTCGACCAAGAATGTGAAAATCTAAATGTGTGCAAGAAAGTTTTTTGACCACGAGCACATGGATCAATGTGGACATACCAAAAAGATAGAGAATGATCTAGAGACATCTAAGAGCACTAAGAAACAATAGAAAAACATCCACAACAACTAGAATTACCAGAATAACACAATCTTTACTCAGGAATGCTGACAAAGACCACAAAAATATTATCAGATGACAACATGATAAAATCTATACGCAGACCTCTGAAACTTCTGGTGGATGATCTAGATACTCTCAAGAAGAAACCTTTTAGTCCATCACAATTGATCTTCAATGTACAAAACAAGATGCCTTCATACCTACACAGTTCCACTAGGAACTTGGAACACTTCCTTTTAGAATTTTCTCAATATCCTTGACATATAGAACCTTTAATACACCAAATGCTAATAGTGTTGACATCAATGAAAACCACATATTAGAAACACATCCAAAACATCCAATAGTACCATGGACATGGATACACACCGTGTTTCCTCTCAACCAATGGCCACTTTCCTCCTGTGGGAGTATGATGTGGAGAATGTTCTCAAGATTTCTTGGAAAAAGAACTTTAGTTTCTTGGTGCAAATTCATAGTGAGTAGACCCTAGGTCCAGACTGGGCGGCCCACATGTGTTGTGTGTTTTTCCCTTGCTTGTAACCCATTAGATGAAAAGAAGAAGAAAAAGAAGAAAAGAAGGAGGAGAAGCAAAACCCAATTATGAGCCCCTTTTTGCTTCATCATTGGAGGCTGAAATTTACTACTTATCTTCTCGTTGCCTCCCTTTTAGAAATTTTTTCTCATTTCCCTCTTTTGGGTTTTGCTCAAGAGAGCCTTATGTGATATTTTGAGCCTCGTCCCATACACTATATTGTAAATTTTTTCATTAAAAATTATATAGTATAGCTTTTATCTCCTCTATGTTATTCTTGGGTTACTCTCAAAACTTTGAAATAATTACAATTTTTTTTACATATGGTATATAACTACTAATTTTTTAAAAAGAATTGTGCATGTTTATGGAAAATCCTTACATAAATACTGTTCACTAGTACATCTAAAACACTTTTCTCCATTTCTTTGAGTTTGTACGTGTTCTTTCTTTTACATGTTCTAGTTTTGAAAGGTCCCCTTCACAACACTTTGAACTTTATAGGTTGCCTTGGTTTTGTAGCACATATATTGTACCTTAGCACTAAACCTTCTTCTTTAAAGTCTAGGTAAAAAATATTTTTTTCAAGAGGTCATTTGATTGTCTAATGATGCTTAATTGTGGCTCTATGAGCTTTTTCTCTATCCTTTTCCAGCCTTGGGGTTTTTTTTGAATTTCCATACATCAACTCATATGGAAAAACCTTTAGAGCCAACTTGAGGGTAACTTGTTTTATTAGTAGGGCAACTCATTTATGATTGTTCCAATCTCTTTTAGCTGCCAACCCAACATGTTTGATGAACCTAGTTAGGTTCTTGTTGGTTGATTTTGTTAACCTTCCCCCTTGTAAATAACAATATGATGAATTTTTTGGGAAAATATTATATTTGGTAGAAAAATATAGCCCTTGTGGTTCCACCAGACCTCAAACATTGTCAGGTGTAATGGTCTTGAGCAGACACAGCCTGGCTTTTAGCTCTTTTAGACCCTTGTCAAAATTTCCTCCTGTGATATGTTCCCACACACTAGCTCTCTTTCACTTCCTTTTCGTTGAAAGGAATGTAATAGGATGCTCTTCATTTTCTTCTTCGTACTTCTGAGTGGGCACATAAACTATACCATGTCATTCATTATTCATATAGAGTAGAATTTTTTTGGAAAACTCTAGGATAATTAATGTAGGGGCTCTAGAGAGAACTATCTCTAGCTACTTGATAACTATTGTACCCTTGGAAGTTTTTTGAAGACATATGTTCTCTTTAATCATTAGGGCGACTGAGGTCACAATGCTTGTGGAATGTAGTATGAATCCTCAGACAAGATTACACTTATCCAGAAAAGATCTTATATTTGATTATGAGCTTCATACCTTTTCAAGACCTATTACTATTCTCTCTTGTGACACTGTATAGCTGGGAATCTTTCTTTGGGATGCTCCAAAGAAATATTCCTTTGGATTAAGAAAAAACCCAAATCATTGGTCTTTCAAAGAAAACCCCTTTAGATAATCAAGATGATCATATTTTCTTGATGAACCACCCAGATATATGGAAATAATTTGGTTAAACCATCTTTCTAAAGTGTTTCCCATTGCCTTTTGAAAAGCTACACTAGCATCGGAGAGCCCAAACGGTGTTTCTGAGCATGCAAATGTTTCCCACTTGGTGGTAAATGTTGTCCTTTTTTGGTCAAATTTCATTATGAAAACTTCTTTATTTCTTAGTGAATCATCTATCAAAGAGGAGATCTATGTCCTTGATAGCGTGTGGGAGAATTTCCACATCAATGTCAAGGGGTAAGGATTTTTTAGCAAAATCCTTCTTGAGTCTTGAAAGTCAAGATAAAGTCAGATATCATTATTCCTTTTCCAAACTGGGGCCATATTTAATACCTAGGAAAAAAATTGATAGGACATGTGACCTTTGATTCACCCCATTTGAAAAACTATTGTGCAACTAGAGCTTCAACCTTTGGGTTGACTATCCTTTGTTTCTATTGGAAAAGCTTGAGTCGTTCACCCAAGGAAATTTTCCATTGCACTATCCCCAAGTCAAACACTTTGAGATCATATATGCAACTCAAATCCTTCAAATTTATTTTATTCCTATGGTATGCCTTCCTAATGATTGTTAATCTTCTATTGTTTTTGACCTCAAGCTTTTTACAATCCTTTGAAATTGTGGAGAATCTTTGCTTTGTCAGGTTGGAAACTGATTCCAAATGTGTTCTAATAAGAAATGTATGATCGAAAATGCTATCTTGGATTCCCTTGTATATTGAAAGCTTCAAAACCCTTGATGAGATCCCATACCTTATGTATGTAAGATCTTATCTTCATATTTATTGTAGCCTCTTGCTTGTGGATCTAGCTTACTACTGTTTCTGAATTTATAATAGCTTGTATCTTGCATCCACTTGTTCTACTAGACTCAACCTATGGACCAAAGATTCATATTCGGTATCATCATCAAAGCATGGAAATTGAAAATGATAGGTCTTGGGGTATTCTGATCCTATTGGAGATACCAATAAGAGACCTACCCTGACACCAAACTTGCACTCGACAGCATCAAGATGTACGGTCCACACATGATTATTAGATGGGTTGTTAGACTCCTCCTGAATATTCATTAGTTTTGAAAAGACCTGATCTCTATCAAAAAGTACATAGGTGCTCAACCCTATAGCATAGAGGTTGCCAAATGGATCATAATCAATGAACTAATTGAGCAACACTTCTTCCAAAATCTGCTCACTTGTATCTTCTTCCTCTCTAGGAATTTCTACACAATATCTCTCCTACTAATAGGTAGAGGTATGGGAAACTCTGAAGCATAGATTTGCATCATCCACAATGTGTTTGGGATGCAAGGATTTAGATAGAATATTCATCTTTGCCCCGTGTTTAGTTCTCAATATCAGGTGGGACCAGTCAAGTGCTAGGTATCCACCGAGTTTGGCAGTTGAATCTCTTGATAGACACATTATGAATACTAGTGGAATGTCTCTTATTACTACTTCCTAAGTGATTGTATGGCTTGGGCAAGAGAAGAGGGTCAGGGACAAATCCCTTATCCGACCAACAGTTGGGTCTTTCTTTCCATCTAGTTGCATAATTCCCTTTTCAAGGGGTTCATACTTAATCCTTAAAGCATATACCACTTGTTTCGGCATAACAATTGTGCTAGCCCCCGAATCAATCATGTTATTATGCAACAATTTATCTCCTACTATAAATGTTAAAATAAAGGAATGAGCTTTATTCCACTTACCTCTTTTTATTGTTTCTTGCTCATGTTATTTGCATCAGCTACTACTTTCGGAGCTTGAGGGGGAAGTACAGATTGTTCATTTCCACTTTGATTGTTCAACTGAATCATGTTCACCCACAAATTTTGTTCTTCCACCTTTAATGCCTCTTGAAGTCAGGTTCTTTTGGTAGGGAATTGAAATGATGTCCCACAATGATACATTGGTAGGTGCCTTCTTCAATTTCTCTACTACATTAAGCATCCAAATTGTTTGGGCCTTATGCTTAAATGACTATATTTCTTTCATTTTTGGTAGAAAATGTTCCATCATGCCTAGAATTGGTGATTGGTTGGCCTCTTTCTCTACCAATGGTACATTATGTGGCTATGAACAAGGTTGGATGATGGGAGATGAAGCTTTCTTCTTCGAGGGGAACAATTGACATAGCTATGGATGTGGCAGAGCTTACTGAATGCATTCTCCTATGAGCCTTCTTTTCGATCATGTGTTATAATCTGATTGTAATTGTGGAATTCTATTCTTTGGGGCTTCATTTGTGAACATAGCCTCAAATTTTTCCAACCATGAGAAAAGAGCTTGGTCATGTGCAATGTCTAATTCTTTCTCCATGGAAATCCCTTGCATCTGTGCCCTAAAATGAGCATTCTCCATTTTGGATGATCCATACTCGTTTGCATTCAGAATCATATACTTACTTCTTTGTTCCACCACCTTTTGCTGCATATTTTCCCTTGGGAATTTTTGGGGCACATGGCTATCATTGCACAGAAAACATCAAACATTTTTTTCTTCCACCAAATTGTTCTAGCCTAACACTAGCTCTTTATTTAGAGTACCCTTGAGTATTTGCAATGGCATAGTGGTTGGAACTATCTAATTTGCTAATGACATTAGTTGGACTCCTCCTCTATAGGATCCTTGATATGAATTATGTTGATAAGGCGGCTTTCCTACACCATAGATGTGAGTGGTCATTTTTGAAGGCATCACTTATTGTCGTTTGATAATGACCAATTCATTAACAAAAGTTTGCATAAGATCTTTCATATCAACGATATTCATCACCATTGAGGAAAGACGTGATGTGCTTGTTTGAAAAATAGGATACTCGTTTGTAGGCTATGGGGTGACCACCTTTAATTATGTTTCAAGAGTGATTGGATTGGCTTCTTCCTAATGGCCATTGAAGATTTCTACAAATACTAGCATTGGTGGATGAGGCAGAAGCTTCCCAACATCAATCAGGTTATTCTTTGCATGTACCACCATCTCGTATGTGTCGAACAAGATATTCCCTCCAATGGAGTTTATCATGATCATGATATATGGGTTAAAGGCCTTTATATATAACATGAACACCATTGTGGTCTGAGGTGGAGTAGTCATGGGGATCCTTTGCCAGGTCTTGTGGAACCTAGTGTTGAAGTGGCTTATGGTTTCGTGTGGAGCCCTCTTGATGGTAATTAGTTGTTGCAACAATGAGAAATAGTCTCCTTTTTTCAAGAATCATTCAAACAGACATTTTATGGGCTAGTCCTAGGAAAGGATGGAACCCGAGGCTAGAGAATGATACCAATCTTGAGCCTTAGCCTTAAAAGAGGCAACTAGCAGTCTCAATGCAATGTTTTCCTCTAATATGTTATGTACCCTGCATACCTTTGCTATATCTTGAAGGTGTTCAGAAGGGGTTTTGAAATCCCCTCCAAAGAATCTTGGAATAGCCTTGAGGGCTTTAGCAGGTATGGTAGGCCATACATTTGGGAGCATGGGTGGTTGTAGTGGACTACCACTATCCCATGTTATGAAATTTCTAGGAGGGGGAGCTACATGAGCCATGGAGAAAAAATTCCTATGAATTAGATATACAAGCAATCTTATTTGGAATTTTAAGCCTTTGGGTGGAGTAGATAAAGCTCTAGATACTAGGCTCTAACTTCTTGCTCTATTACTGGGTATGTGCAGGATCACAATGGACCAAAAAGTGGCAATATGATGGGTATGTCTAGGGTATGTGGCTGGTGATTTTTTTTTAACCCAAAATTGATGAAAGAAAAAGGGTTTTTAAAGGAGATTCTTAGCTTTCCACCAATATAAATTATGCTTTAATTTGAATTTAATAATTAATTATTATTGATTTTCTAGTTGAATTACGAATAAAGTCCTGATTGATAGGATGATTGAAAAATATCTATAGATTTCAAATGGTATATAAAATTTTGAATCCAAAAAATGCATCACATTCTATGCTTCACATACTATAGGATTAAAAAAGAAGAATTGTAATAAAAAAAAAATCATAATTAGTTATTTACTTGGAAAATAATTACAAAAAAATATGCATCACATTAGGAAAAGAGTCCTCTACTTGTATATAAAATATTATAAAAAAAATATTATCATTTTATTATGGTTAGGGTGGTCAGACAGACACCTACTTATTTTTTCCTTGAACTTCAAGTACTATTGCATTGAAATTTCAAATTTTCGCCAAATAGATTTTATTTATTTATAAATAAACCTAGTATTTTAGAAACTAAATTCAATTTTATATAGATTCTATTGTTACATATTTTTGAAATAATATAGATAAGTTATTCAAATTTTTATGTCAAGTTTCCTAACTCTAACTTTTTTGAATTTTTTTCCACTTAAGGGCCTATTTTTTCCATGATGATCCTAAACATACCCTACTCCTTACAAGCAATAAAGAACATATAGTTATTCTCCTTCTAGGATTTAAGCCAGGTAACTAGGAGTACTAGAAGTAGCCTCTCGAGGATGCTCTTGTTTGCACTCTAGGCATGAAACTTCTAGATTCCTTCCTTAGCTTGATTCAAGAAATATTTCTGACTTCTAATTAGCCATTTGGAAAAATTTTGTCCCATTGGACATGCCAGAAAAATAACTATTGATCATCAAAGCTTATGCTTCTCCGATAGTCTTATGGGAAATTCAATGAGTGGGGCACAAATTTCATCTCACTAAATACCTCCAAGTTTTTTTTATAGAAATCCATCTCTTATTTTGGGATTTTGAGATAAGGGGACAAAGGAAATGTAAATATAAAACATAAAGGGTGATGCGCCAAATATTTTACAACATTTCAAACCCAAATTATTCCTATGATTGATATAAAAAGACAAAGAATTCCACAACCCCTCATTGTTGGAAAGAGAATGAACAACAAAGACTAACTTCAAGCATAATGCAAACTTTCAGATCTTTCTACAGATAGTGTTCATTGAGGTCGAATCAAACATAAAGATTTCTTATGAGTAGAAGAATAATATTTTAGAAATTATAATAACTCTATCTCCAAATACAACATAGCACAATGAAATAACAACCTTAAGAAAAATAGAAAATTCCAATGAAATAGTCCAATTTTTGTAAGCCACTATTCCACCATACAAACATAAAGCATAGAAATCCACTACTTAAACTATCTAAATAAAACTTTCAAGACGCAATGTTTCATTAAAAATGACAATATAAAGAAGGAAAGCTTGAAAAAGGGACATGCAAAGTCTCAAAAAATTCTCCTCAATAGTTTGTGCTTTAATTATAAAATGAAATTTGAAACAAAGGTCAGATGCCAACCCCACAATAGTTTAAACCTTAATAGATATAATATGCCAGAATAAAGTAGCTCTATAACTTGTTTTTGAAAATAATTTTAAAAACATTAAGAAAAATTAAAGAAAAACTTCTATTTTGACAAATAAATTGTTCCCTTGAAAAATATATCTTTTTTGTGTTGTCACCCCCCATATATAGCTTCCAAAAGAAAGAAACACTGCCTCAGTATAGAAGTAATTACCACTAGGTGTTGATAGTTGATAACACATGATCCAATCATAGACCTTTGGTTAGGCCGCAAAAGATCTTTGCTCATTAACTCTTAGCTACTGCATTAATACCCATTAGATATTTTAGCAAAGATAGAAGCTCATACATGATTAGATCATAAAAACAACAACCCAGAAAATAACTTAGTTGATTGATCACATCACTCTAAGGTATTGTCTCAAAAATTCCATCCCAAAGACTGAGAAAAAGAAAAGAAAAGGCCAACCAACTCAGAAAAACTCCTCCATCAGATAACTTTATAGGCAGTGTAGATAACTTGTGGCAAGGAGAGGATGTGTCAGAAGAGCAAAAAATCCTGAGCTTGCCAATATAGCTCCCAAGAAAATTTCTAAAAAGAAAACGTGTGTCCCGAACCCTCTCTCAAAAGGAAGATGAAAAGGTAAAAATTTTACAACGACCATGTGGAATATTGCACACCTTTTCAATAGTTTTATTTGATCGTGGGTGCACCTAATACTAAAGAAATTTATGCAAATCAAAAAATAAAAATGACTAAGGAAAAAATACTTCACACTGATTTTCACAATCAAATAGTTCGAAATAAATCTTGTAGGTGAGTTTCCATGAAATTGCAACAATGGTGACATCAAATGCAACTTTGACAACTTCTTCAATTTTTTTCTTCAAAAGTTCTTCCACCTAAACCTGGAAACATAAATCAAGAGGGAAAAATGTTTTATTTTTGGTGAATGGGGGTTTTCCTTGGTCAAACACCATTTTGGTAATTAAACCTTGAAATAAAACAATTAAACATGAAAGGAATGATGAATGAACAAATAAATTTCACAACTCACCAAACCCTTGAATGAATCTTGGAATGTAGATCTGCAACTAGCATGAAATGGCTTCAATGGATGTGGATCTTGATCTTGAAACTTGATTTGAAATAATGCCTTGAATTCTTGAATGGATGAATGAGTCTCAAATTAGTTTTTTGAAAGAACTTTTGGTGACTGGTAAACACATATTTTCCCTTCTTAGATATATATTCTATTTTATGTTTATGCAAATATTTGAGTTTAATATTGTTGTTTCGAGTGTTGTTTGACCTTGAACCCCATCCTTCAGTCAAAAGGAAATCTGAAGATTCTCACATTCATTTGATTCACCTAAGGGTTGTTATCCAAATCATTATGGGTATCTCACTTCCTAATACAATAAAGGAAATAGGTCCCCCACATATTTTAATTCCATATTTATTTATATCTCACCCCTAATTTTTGTTGTTTCAGTGATGAACCAATGTGTCCCTACAATGTACTCCCCCTAAACAACATCAAGAAGCCTAGTGTAATCTCTTAGAAAACTTGGGGAAGACACCTACTAAGATATATATCCTTAAGTTACTTTGCATACCTCCCAAGCACAAAGATATCCTATAAAAAGTACTGCAAGATACTTTTTTGCTTACTGATGTTTATGTTAACTGATTCCAAGAAATGGTGGGATACTTAGCAAACACCCACCACGCTATATTTTTTGATCAAAATTTCTCCTCACAAAAAGAAAACCAAAACAATCCTCTATACCTAGAAGTATACATTAATAAACATAAAATTAGATGAGCCCTAGTAGATGGTGGAGTGGGATTGAAAATTTATACCCTAAAAAGGGTTATGAAATTAGGTTTCTCTGAAGCATGTGTGAACTCCTCCAAGAGCATTATCATAAAGGCCTACAATGATGTTGAACGCTATTCTAAGGGTGTCACATCACTATGTATAAGAGTTGGGCCCTCTATATTAGATACCACATTCCAAGTGTTGGACCTAGATATCCCCTATAACATCCTCCTTGGCCGACCATGGATTCATTGTATGAAGGTTGTTGTATACACCTACCATCAATGCTTAAAGTTTTCCCACAATGGTACTAAGATCACAATAGCTTCCAATCCTGGTCCTTTTGAGTATTGAAACAACCTAAGTGGAACACCCAAACAATAAGTGCTAATAAATTGGGAAGGTTCATCATCCACTTCATCCCATTATGTTGATCCTTCCACCTTAACTAAAGAATCCACTTCCAAAATTTCATCTTCTGATCCCAAGATCTAGGTTAAAGATAAGGGGTGTGGAGGGTACCATACGAAGAAATCTTAAATTTTGTTAGTAGATGACATGCATCACCAAAATCCTATGGTAAGTTGCCAGCTATCAAAAAGGAACTCAAGGTCATAATTCAAGTGTCTACCACCACAACTTTCACAAAGTGGCGAGAATTGAGTAAGGAAGTTATTATCAAATAGGACACCACTACATGGTTATAAAAGGAAGAAGAAGACATTGAACCCATGAAATTCCCAATTGAATAGTATGGAAAAGTCTTCAAGATCATGAAACACAAAGGTTATGATGGACACAGTGGACTTGGTTTGCAAAAGAATGGGATGAATAAAGCTTTGCTACCATCCAAATGACCAAAGAACATAGGGCTAGGGTACAAACCATTAAAAGTGGGTTCTCCTAGAACTAAGGTTATTTCATGTGAGGAAGTGAGTGCTTCAAAAGATATCAAGAAATACAATTACTACCATACTAAGATCGACTACAATGAGTGGGGGTGGGACTCTTGCACATCCAATGACTATGACCTAGCTGAGACATTTCAAGAACTTGACCTATCTGACCCCTTGACCAAAGGAAAATATTGGATTGATTCCTTTTGGGACCCTGATAATAATTTTGTTTTTACCCTATCCACCCATTCATTGAACATCAATAATACTAATTATGGCATGCCTCTAGTATACTTGCAATTGATAGACTGGGACCAACAAGGATCACCAACCTTTGACATGTTTGATAGCGATGAAGCAATTGTTGAGTCTATGGGATTATGCGAAGGAATTCCTTATGGAGATCATAAAGCTAGATTAACCATAGATCTTGATAACATGACATACTTTGGGGAGTTTTTCCAACCCTCTAGTCACAAAGGTGAAAATGATAAAATAAAAATGGAAAGTTCTCTAGGTGAAAACTGAAAGGTGCCTCTACACCAAGGAAAAGTAAAAAGAAAGGATGCATCCAAGGGTGAAAACCTCTCTGAGGTGCCCAAGGATGGAGGGTGGACTTACTTCCCATAAATCAATAGAAATCACCCATAGTAGTAGAAAATTCTATGGAAGTAAACACAAGCATCGATGATACTCCTAAGATCATCCACTTTGTAGCGTCATTGATAGAAACAAAGTGACCAAAGTTTCGTATATTCTTCATAGAGAGAAAATTCATTTTCTCATGGTCTCATGTTGATATGTTTTTCTTGGACCCCAAGCTGGTTTTACATAACTTGCCATTGTTTCCCAATGCTAAACTAGTCAAGAAGAAACTAAAGAAATTGTATCCCTTTACATTTTCACACTTTTTTTGGACCTTTTGAACTAAATGGACTTAATTGTGCCTTATTTAGGGTGTTGTAAGGTGTTTTCTACACCTTCACATTAATCTATGGTTTTTATTAATTAATTGGGATTCTTTATGCTTTAATTGGTCTTATTTTGCATCCACAAGGCTTAATTAATGCATCTTTTTGAGGTTAATCTTGACATATACATATACCAAGTGGGCAATCATAAATTAATGATTTTTTATTATATGACCTAAATTTAGTGATCTAGGACTCATACACCACCTTGGTCATGTGGGTCCCACCTATGTTTCAGGGCCCTGATTTAGATTTCACATTAAACTAAGTCTTTCTTCAAAAATGTGTCCCAAGCTTAGCCCAATGGGACTCATATGCCACAATTGGCATATGAGTCTTGCTTAGCTTAGACCTAACTTAAATTCAAATTATTGATTGTATTTTATTCTCCTAGGTCTGATGTCAGCTTGTAGTGTTGTAATTTAAAGAAATTTGGCATAAACAAGTATAAATATAGGGTTATTTCACATAATTTTATCTAAGTAGTCCTAACAAGACCTAAAAACTTAAGTATTCATGCATTATAGAAAGTTGGTGATTACAAGAGTCTACAAGATCATTCAAGAGCTAATTATCAATTTTTTTGGAGCATCATTTGATTATCACGCATCATGTCAAATTCATCAAATATCATGTTTGTTTTTGAGCTAATATTTGTGATGTAGGGTTTTATGATTCAAACAAGAATTCAAATCAAGATCCACATTCATGCTAGCCATTTCATACATGTTTGCAGGGTCTTATTCAAGGGTTTGGTGAGTTGCAACATTTCATATTTTTTCATTAATCTTTCCTCCTTTCTATTTAATTTCAATTCAAGATTTTATTACCAAAACAGGGTTTGACAAAGGAAAACCCCTATCCACTAACAAAACAACATTTCCCTCTCTTTAGTGTGTGTTTTACAGATCTAGGTTGAAGATCCATTGAAGAGAAAGATTGGAGAAAAAATTTCAAGTTACAATTTTTCAAAGATGTCATCTAAAATTGCAAGATCACAGAAAGTCGCCTACAAGTTGCATTTCAGTGATTCAAACCTAGAGATTTGGTAGGAAGAAAGATACATCAGTGCACTAGAGGATATCAGAGTTTTAGAGCAACCATAATACTAAGAATAAATCACCACTTGTGGCGTATGAGTCCCAATAATCACATTTTTAGAAATATTCTACATATCTTGATTTAGCAGTTCTAGATTCCAATTTATATCAAAAGCCCTAATCTAGGACTAAATCACCCAGTTTGGTGTATGAGTCCCAATGAGCATTAAAGTCAAAATTTCCAATTGTAATCAACAAAAATAGTATTCCCCACTACAAGGATAGGGTTCCTATTTCACAATTGCTACACTCAATGACACCTTAGAGATCTCAATCCAATGAAGAATGGAGGGAGAGATCTAATAATAAGGTATCCTAGGATATGTTTATAGATTAATGAAGGTTGAATGAGAGGTTCACCACCAATTTTATACTTGGAAAAGACAATGGCATGAAAAATGAAATGAAAAAACCTAATATGATGCAAGCTTTATTTAAATTACTTAGGAATGCAAGAAGAACAAAATAGAAACCTACATAACATGTGTGCACCTCAAAACTTGTAGAGACTTGAATGGAGACTGGAAATTCTATAAATCCTAAAATTTTGGCTTACTAGGACTCATTCACCATTTTGGGTGAATCAATCCCATTTCTGGAATTTCACATAGGAGCAAGTTTCACGTAAAAGGGTATTTGAATCTATAAGAATTTTTGAAAACACCTACATTGGGACTCATTTTCCACTTGTGGTGAATGAGTCCAATTTGGATTTTCTAAAACTTCAAAGTTTTGATTTGCACCTCTTAGTTTGCTCAATCTACTTCTCTAGGTTTCTAGATCTGAAACTCTTATTTTGGAGTTTTAGACGACCTTTTAGTGAAGATTATGACCTTTTCAATGAGGATAAAACTTTAACACACTTATAATCTAATATTCAATGATCTCTTTGTAGTGTAGTAAAATTCAAACCCTTGCATTTTCACCCTTGTTTGGGCTTGCCTTGCTTTATTTATGTGTCTTTATGGTTTAATTCATCCTATTTTTTGTTCACAAGACCTATGAATTATATCTTTTCTTGGTTAATCCCGACATTATCCAATGCATAAATGATAATTTAATGACTTCATCTGTGTGTCCCTAATTTTTGGGTGGGGACTAAAATGCCACCTAGGTCATCTTTGTCCCCCAAAGGTCTCATGAACCCAATTTTACGGTATCTTAATTGGGCCCCTTTTTGGTGTTTGTGCCCCAAGTTTTATGGTTTGGGACTAAGACACCACCTAGGGTGTCTTAGTCCTCCTTGAGTCATTTTTGGCATTTAATTTTATATTCTGGCAATATTTAGCCTCCTTTATTGGTGATCCCATAATAGTGGTTTACAATCTTTGGCCAAACTGGACACTGAAATTATTATTTTTAACTAAATCTTCACATTCGGGCACCTATAGTGGCTAAACTGTGAGAAATTTGAAGATGTGCAAACTAGAGTCTCATCAAATTTTGTCTGTAGATTCTAAAATATTTTTTTCAAAATTTTTGGAATCAAATTGCACTTCTTTTCCATCTCCCACGAAAATAGATTTTTTTCAAAAAACAACATTTTTAAAAGTGGCGACAACGTATAATGCATAACTTTTTTTCCATGAAGGATAAAATTCTAATTCTTTAAAATTTAGATTTGTAACTCTGATATCTAGTGCTTCCACTTGGTTAGATAGTTTTTTATTGAATATTTTTTCCTTAATCAAGTTTCAAAGTCAAACGAATTACAATTCAAAAATAGTGTGACTGTATAACGCGTAACTTTTTTTGTATATGTCAAAATTTAATTTTATTCTTTTTGTTGGATCAAGGACTTCAATATCTGGTGCACTCATATTTTTCAAATTTTTTTTGATAATCTTCTATTTTTCCACATGTGAAGAACAAAGAAATTCATTTTCGATGAAAAACCTATGTTTAATAAAACTTAAAAATCAAATACATAATAAAACCAAAACATATTAAAATTATATTCATTGGATAGCTTGTTCTGAGGAATACCATAATCATTTGAAATAAATTTTAAATGAATTCATTTGATTCCCCAAAATCTAAATCAAAAGTTATTTTTTATCAGCATTTTCATAGGTGTAAAGGAGACACATTTATAGGTATGGTTTAAAACTAGCGAGGTTCTATCCAAGGGGGTTTGATCTAAGGTGATTTGATCAAACCCTCTTCAATTGCAATCCTTAAAATGGAACTTTTTAAGGATTAAATCATTATATTTTTTAAAAATATGTGATTTCAGCTAAAATTCGTTCCTCTCAAGAATTGTAAACCACTATTATGACAGCACCTTTATTTAATGAATTCATATTTCGGCTTGGTATGATGTAATTTCGAGATATTAAGCATAAGTAAGTATAAATAAAAGGTTCCTTCTCTCATTTACTCCTAACAAGCAATCTAAGCATCCAAGAATATAAGTATTCAAGCATTCAAGAGTAGATTTATAAGGAATTTTGAGCCATCATCATGACTCAAGCATCATTTCAAAGATTTTATTGCATCATGTGTATTGTTGTGCTAACATTTGTGATGTAGGGTTTTGATTCAAGCAAAGAAATTCAAGATCATTCCTTTGGTTCAAGATCCATATCCATTGCAAACAATGCACACAAGTTTGGAGAATTTATAAGGGTTTGGTGAGTTGTAGCATTGCATATTGTTCATTCACCATTTCCTTCATTATTTCTATTTAATTTCAAGGTTTAATTACCAACAATGGGTTTGACCAAGGAAAACCCCCATTAATTAATAAAAAAAAAGTTTTTCCCATTTTGCATATTTGTGATTGTAGATTTAGTTTGAAGACCTAAAGGTCACTTGGAGTGTAAAGTTGTAAAAGTTGCAAATTTGCATTAAAATTTTTTCATCTTCACGGAAACTCACCTATAGGTTGTATTGAAAAGTTTCAAAACCTAAGATCGGAAAGGAAGAAAGTGCAAACCTTGGAGCTTAGGATCACATTTAGAGTTTGCAAAAATTTAGAATGAGACTAGTATGCCACCTTGGGGATCCTAGTCCTCCCCAACATATTTTTTAGATATTCCTTCAGATCTAGTTTCGACATCTGAAGACTCCACATTTGCCCTGAGAGACAACAATAGGACTAATACGCCATCCTGGGCATATTAGTCCTCCATAACACTTTTTGGAAGCTTCTTTACATTTCCTGAATCCTCACAACATCTCCAGACTTCCTAGGTACACACATCCTAACCTTCAATTTCATAGTTTTCTATTTTATTTTACTTATCTTTCTAGATCATTTTGCATATCACATTATGTTTTCCAACATTTTCCTTTCCAAGCATTTGCTTTCTTGGTGAACCCCTTAAAGCTGAAAATCCACCACTAGGTACTTCCTAATTGAGAATTGATTCACCTTGTGAGGTTGTTAGTCAATAAAATTGGGACTCCTAGGACATGCTTGAATGATTGGTTGGAGAAAGTGTGATATTCATATATCCATTTTTCTATCAATCATTTTGGTGAACCCAAATTTTAAGAATTGATTTATGATTTGGATTCCATTAAAGTCCTTAGATCTAGATTGCATTCATTCTTCCATTGCATCTTGCATTAGTGAAATTCCATCTAGGGTTTCTTGCATTAGTGAAATTGCATTAAGGGTTTCTTATGTTTGCATTAGTGAAAGTGCATACAGGCTGCATCTTTACTTGATTGCAAAATTTCATTTCATTGAAAAATTTAAAAGTGCATTGTTCTTCATCTTCATGCATTTAAAAACATTTTTATTGCCTTCAAAAGTGAAAAATTTCATTCCATATTGCATTCAATTGCTTGTTCCTAGTTACTTTTTCTTGTACTTATTCACACTTTTTTTTTTGTTTTTGAACATCAGTATCTTGCATAGACAATCTGTAAACACTATTGACATTCTAGAATTCACTATTTTTCTGCAAAAAAAATCTACTAGGACTAAAATGCCCTTCCTAGCATCTTAGTTCCTCTCAATATTTTTTCCTCAGAAGTCTCTCTCTATTGTTTATTCTTTGTTTCAGTCCCTAGAACTTCATGTTAGATTAAAGTAATTAATTAACTTTACTCTCCTCTTAATAATTTACTTTATGCACATATATTAGTCATTTAATAATTAATTATTAAATGCACTCACCTTTAGGGTTATGGTTTCCTTTAGGTTTAGATCTCCTTTTATAAGGATTGATCTCTTGTATTCCTCTCTCTTGATTCATTCATTTTTCTGATAATACATCTTTGCACATTGTTAGAGCCAAACCCTTGTTTTGTTCTCTCTCTTTCTCTGTGACAAGTTTCTTGCATGCAGGTGTTCATTGGATTATGTGGATTTGTATTTCTCAAATCCTACATGGTATCAGAGCTAGATCTGCTGTAGCTTGTTCAATTTTTTGAAAGAATTAGAGATCTAGGTTTTGGTTTGGTTGCATTAGATCTATGTTTGTTTTCTAGTTTTTATTTGGAATAGGGGGGTTTCTTTCTTTTTTTGGTACACTTTGAGCTCAAACGGATGTCACCGTTGAGCTCGCAGCATCCAAAAACCCCTATGTTCATATAAAACATGTCTAGTTTGGCCACTGTCGACCGAAAAGGAAAAAATAAATTTTCCCTAGAGTCGTACAGCCCCAGGGCATGCCATTTGAGGTCTAAAATTTCAAAAAAAATTAAAAAAATTAAAAAAACCAAAGTTTTTTTTGAAAATTTTAAATGCTTCCAATTCAAAAGGTGAGCACCACCGGCCTGCAGCCAAGCGGCCACTAGCAGAGGCGATGACCACCACTCTCAGCTAGCGGGCTGCTAGTGGGTCTCCTAGTCACTGTCGGCTCTCCGCCTGGTGACCGCCCACCGAGCTCCGCTGATGGGCCACCACCATAGAGCCAAAGCACCACCCATGTACTGCCCGTGAGCCACCCTCCACCAACACACCACTCGTTCCCAACCCTTGGTCATCTAGCAGACCAGAGGTCTATTTTTTTAGCCCTTGAGGGCTCTGGAGGTCTTTGTTGTGTTTTTCAGAGCTGTTTCACTCAATCGGGCATAAAATGGTCATTTTTTCTCTATTTTTTGAATGAAAATAGGCATTGGAAAGCTAGATCTGAGCCCGTCCTGATGGTACAAGAATTTTTTCAAAATTTTCTAGTTTGGTTGAATTTTTTCGTAGTCAAAGTTAGATGATCATTTTGCACTCTAAGGGGCATAACTTGCTCAATTTTGCTCCATTTTTTAAAAGTCAATAGGCATCAGAAAGGTGGTTCTATGATCATTCTAGATTTGTAGATTATTTCATCAAAAAATTCTTCAGGTACATAGAGATTTGTCTCAAACATATACTACTTTCTATTGTTTTTTAGCTTTCAGTTTATACTAGGGATTGGTTTTTTGCATTGTGGGGGGGTGCTTTTTCTTGCTTTCTGTCATTTACATCAGAAAAATAGAATCTATAAACACCAAAACAACAAAAACCCTTCTGCATCTTTTGTCTAGTTCTGGAAGACCACTAAATAATAATAATAAAAAAATTCAGAGCAGTTGAGGCACAGTTCACAGCATAGCCAACATATCTATTGAGCCTCTCACACCGCATAATTATCACACTTGGAAGGGTCACATGATGACACTTCTCTAGTCTCAAGGGTTATGGTCCTGTTTGGATGAGGTTCAACCTCAATTGACTCACCCATTTGAGGTTATGCAGCATAGGAACAATATGGATCAGGCTATGGGATTGATGGCTTTGCACATTTCAGATAGCCTCCTGTTTCATCTTGAAGGGTGTCTCACACCTAGAGCCATTTGGACCAAGTTTGATGGAATTTTTGGAACTTTCAATGAGTTCAGAGCATTGCAGCATGAGGCCAAGTTAACTTCCTTGGTACCTGATTCATTTCCTTTCATTGAGGACTTTCTAATGAAGTTCAAATAGCAGAGATCTATCTTGCAGGGTTGTGGCAAGATTAAGACTGATATAAATTGCATCTTCCTGATCCTCTCCAAGCTTTGTGGTCCATTTCAAATCTTCTCTTCAACATTCTATTCCACCATGGATGCATTGGGAAACCACTTTACCATGCCTAAATTTGAGGTGTTTTGTGATCGGTTGACATGAGAGCAAGCCAACATATCATAGTTGGATGCTCTCATAGGATCACAACACCAATCATTGGTAGCATAGTCATCTAAGGGGAAGTAGAAGCAGAAATAGAAACCAAAGACCACAGAGCATTGGATATATTCTAGTTCATAGCACACCTCTGACTCACCTTCTCCTAAGGGGGAATCATCAAAGAAAGATAGACCTAAGTGTGCTTATTGTACTAAGCCAAGACATGATGTGTCCAAGTGTTATGAGAAAAAGATAGATGCATATGCAAAACAGGTTTCAGATTTGACAACTCTTCTTGAGAGAAACAATATTCATCACTCTTCTTCATCTACATCAGGAAAGTCTTCTTCTTCTTCATCATCTTCATTCCAGATAGATGAACACACCCCACATAAGGGTCATGCATTATGTGCAACCATCAGTTCACATTCATCTAGATGGCTATTGGATTTAGGTGCTTCACACCATATGGCATCTTCTCAGAACATGTTCTCATCTTTCAAGGCTACATCCTCACCACACATATTGATGGTTAATAACACTTATATGAGTGTATGTGGGAAAGGTTCTATTGAAATTGATGATGGTACATTTAGTGATGTACTATGTTTTCCATCTTTGTACACTAACCTTCTCTCCATCTATTAGATTGCTCATAGTGGGATAGGGAAAATAGTTGAGTTCACACTTGATTCAGTGCACATCAGAGAAATTCAGACTAGCAACATTGTTGCAAGAGGGACAATTGATCATTCTTCCCATTTGTATGCATTTACACACTTTGGCCCACCATCTCTAGTGTCTGAGTTTTCCTCTCTTTCTACAAGAGAGCATGCAGTATCTGAGGTGAAGTTTGGTCATTTAAACTTATGTGTTCTTCCATCTATTCATGAGACTAGTGTTGAGACTTCTACACCTCTACCTCCTATGGAGATCACATTTGTTTAGTAGGATTCCTCTTCAACTATGACTGAAATTGTTGCTCCACTCATCAAGCCATCATGTGTAGTTGTTGAGGCCATATCAGAGGATATTCCTTTCCTTGCAGATGACATTTCTAGCACAACTATTATCCCATCTTCATTGGAGATTCCATTTTAGGATCATCTTGAGTTGTTTGATTCACCATCTTGCTATTCAAAAACTCCTACTACAGTTTCATTCTTTAGTGAACATCATCTAGGACTTCTATTTTCACCTCACATCCAGGGATTTCCTCTTCCTTGATCATTGGATCTTTTTCTTCCTCTGAAGTGACACATTGTTTCGATAATTGGCACTAGGGTTCTCTCATTCTAGGCGGGCTTTGGAGTCTCTTCTCTCTCCTATGGGGGGACCATATTTTTTACTTGTGTGATAGAAGTAGTTCTTGGGGGGTCATGTTGAGTCCTCCTATCTCTATTCTTCTTTCACTCTTGTTCATCTCTTTTTGGAGAGGAGTTTTTTCCCACTGGGTTTTCTCCTTTTCTCCACTTTACAGAGATTTAGTTGTATTTGGGTACCTGATTAGGCCTAGTTGTGGAGACCCAATTTTACTTTCATGCATTGGAGTTCCTTTTCTTTCTTCTGCATTGTTTGTAGCTGCATTGTAGCTCATCTTAAGGGGGTGTTAGAGTAAAGTAATTAATTAACTTTACTCTCGTCTTAAGAATTCACTTTATGCACATATATTAGTCATTTAATAATTAATATTAATTATTAAATGCACTCACCTTTAGGGTTAGGGTTTCCTTTAGGTTTAGATCTCCTTGTGTAAGGATTGATCTCTTGTATTCCTCTCTCTTGAATCATTCATTTTTCTAATAATACATCTTTGCACATTGTCAGAGCCAAACCCTTGTTTTGTTCTCTCTCTTTCTCTGTGATAAGTTTCTTGCATGCAGGTGTTCATTGGGTTCTATGGATTTTTATTTCTCAAATCCTACACTTCAGAATCTCACTAGGAGGACCAAGATGCCCTTCCTAGTGTCTTAGTCCCTATTGAATTTGACTCTTCAATTTTCAAGATCTAAAATTGCTTTTCTATGTTTCTATGGGATGCCTTTAGTTTTTATAATTGTTGTTATTCCAATTGTCTTCATTTCAAGTGTAATTGTAAGCATAGGATATTGTGTTCATTGAATTTTTTCTAGTTTATCCCTTGTATGATATTTAGTACTTGGTGTCCTCCTGCTAATACTTTGGTTAAATGAAGTGCAAGAGTCATGGCATCCCATTATAAAACACTCATTGTGGATCTTGGGTTATCAAGCTCTCTTACTTCTCATGTTGGCATTAGTTCACTAGGTATGGACCATACCTTTGGCACCTATTTTTTATGCCTACCTTACCTACAAGTGTTGTGTCAAATGTCCAAACAATGGTTGATCATATTCCTCAAGAAAATATTATGAAAATGCATGACTACTTAGCTCATTTACAAGATAGCATGAGTATTGAAAACATTTCAAACACTTTTATACCTTCCATAGATAACCTTCTCTACATGATGGAAAGTGATGAGGGACTAGAAATTTTGTGTAACATAGCTCAAATATTTGGGAAACATCTTCCTTCCACCCCTAATGGTGCTCAATCCTCAAATAATATACAAAACCAAGGAGTTAGTAAAAATCCTCCCTCCTCAACTATAACCTCAATTCCCACCTACACGGATCCTCAAATTATCACAACAATGCAACCAACTAGTAGTATCCTTCCTATGCCAAATATTTCCACTAGTGCTTCTTATATCTATGTGGCATCCAATCTTATATCTCCTCCTGTAAGCAATCCCTTCATTAGTCCTTCCAACACATACATACCACCACCATATTCATCTCCATCACACACTACAATAATGATCCTATCATTAACCATCTCTTACAAAGTCTTTCATCCATTCAATTCCATGTTTCCACCATAAATCAAAATCAAAATGGTCCACCTTCATACTATGTCAAGAGAAACCCACTATCCTTAAGGTATAGAGGTCCCTATATTTTATAAATATGGAGGAAAGGGAGATCCTTCTAATCATGTTAATGCCTTTACTACTTTGTGTAATGACTTTATCCTTAAAGACAAAATTTTGGCTAAATTTTTCCTAGAAAGACATTTCCTTGGATTGGTTTTTCGCATTACTGAATAACTTAATTCATTCATTAAATTAACTTGTTGAGGCCTTTATTAAGCATATCTAATTTCATATGGTCCCTGAAATGACATTAGATAATTTGATGAGATGCAAGAAAAATGAGGGTGAAAAAGTCAATTTCATGCAACCAATCACTTTATTCCCAAATTAGTGTGAATATTCTTGATTCCCAACTTCAAAAGATGTTCATAGAAAACTTAAAAAGTAAGATAAGGGATAATCTCACCATGATGAAATTCGCCTCCTTATGCATTTATGTACTTCCCTTCAAGACTATCAAAATTCCATAACTAGTAGTGAACTGAAACCCACCCCCACCCATCCTAAAAAGTTTGAAGCTTCAAATCAAAACACTTACCAACATTTTAGAAGAAAAATAAAAGTTTATTTCAACTAAATTCCACCTCTCAACCTACCCAAATAGTTGGTACCCAAGTAGCCATTAAAAAGAAGAGTAATCCTTATATCTTTGGGGATCCGCAAAGGCAATTTACACCCTTAGCCAACACACTCTATAACATTATGACCCAAATTTTAAATAAACCATGTTTACCTTACCTCCCGTCTAACCCCTTGACCCTAGTAAGCCATTACCTTCAAGCTTTAGAAACAATGCCTATTGTGCCTATCACCAACAAAAAGGACATGATGTTGAACATTGCAAGCATCTTAAGCATATTGTGCAAGACCTCATTGATTCCAATCATAGCCTAATTAGAGGTGTGAATGGACAAAGGTAATAATTATGTGGCTCCTCCCAACCAAAACTTGAAAATATTTACCAATCCCATGCCCAACCATAATATTTCATTTTTGGCTAGTGAAACTAAGCCTGATGTGATGAATGTTGACAAAAATGACGAAAATATGAGCAATCATGAACAAAATCATATGGATGATGATGAAGTGATTCCTATGGATACTAATTAACAAAGTCCTATTGATACAATGATATCAGTGGTGACATCGAGCCTCATAAATAGAAAACCATTAGCATTAATTTCTCTTCAGAAGAAACAATTAAACATGCACCTAATGGTCCTGTTTACATAGCCAATAGAATCAATAACAAGCCCACTCTTGGGATTTTAATTGATCCCGTCTATGGAGAGGTTGTGATAAAAAAATAACTTTTATATGTGCATGAGCTTACTCAAGATAGATATTATAAATCAAAAGCATGGATTAAAACACGTGAGGTTTCACTCATGCTACAATGGGCTTGATCACATTCCCATCACAAGTAGGATGAAAGAAATCAAATGTATCATTCTCTATCATCTCTAATTCAGATTAGGTTCATGTCAATTTAGGCTACAAATGGCTTCGCTCCATGAATTTGGTCCCATCCATTATCCATAAGTGCTTAAAGTTTCTAGTTGGAAATGAAATATTCACAGTAAACCATAGTGGCTTTAGACCCCCATCTTCCCATGAAATTTTTTACTTAGATTATTTTTTTCCTAAACCTATGGAACCTATAAGAACCCATGCAAACTTCCTTTTCCTATCCTACAAAAATTTCAAAGTAGAATGCATAGCCAAGTTATCCCTTGAAAACTTTCCTCCACCCATGTTTGAATCTCCACCCATGCTTGAACCTCTACCACTTAAACAAAAAAATGTTGAGCCTAAAACCCTTCAAACAAACCAAGACCCATCCATGACTACTACATTACCTATTTCCTACAAGAGACCTATTGAAAAACAAAAAAATCCTAATCTTCTTCCTAAGAAAATTTATAAATCCAAAGAGAAAGTGGTTGAACAACCTTCTATGGTTTCTTCTATTCTTCCCTCACAAGAGGAAGAGGAACCTATGGTTGACAAACCAACTCCTACACAAATAAAACTTGAAGATCATAACAAAAGAAACCACAATGCCAAAGAGTGTAGGCGTAGGAATCATGCTATTCTTCAAAACATGAATGACAAAAATAACATTAAACTTGACAGAAGCAATAAAGGATGACCCTCCTCCCCTACCAAAGCAAATAGAAGTTACATCTCTAACACAAAAAGGACTAGAAACTTCTATGGATATTATCATTCGTCGTCCTATTATTGTTAACTTGGATGGTGATGAGGAAACAACTAAAATTGATGAGGAATTTAATAATGAGTTAAATTTTTTATTTTCCTCTTCCATGAGCTTAAACGACAACAACCATGGTGATCCTCCTAAATTGAGTGATTCACCATGTGTTGAACCTAGTGATTCTTCTATTACAACATTTGATGTTTTCCCTCTCGCTAGTAATCTGCATTTTATATATATTCAAGAAGACTAGGATGTAGTTGACTTGTTGGATGGTTGACTCACATGTGCTTTACTAATCTTTTATCTATTCTTTTTCTTTTTCTTTCCTTTTTTGTTTCTTTTTTTTTTTGTTTGCATGTGCGTAACATGATGCCCCATGATGTTCTATTTGATGTTTCTCTCTCTATTTGCATTCCTCTATTTGTATCTTCATTCTTCTATATGTCATATAATTTTTCCTTTTCTTTTCTCTTTTATATTTTCCTTTCATTTTCATTTTTTTTCTTGTTTTTTCCTTTTGGGGATGACACAAGGCATTGAGACATTCATGTCTCCTTCATGTTGACCAATATCTTTTTCATTATCTTTTCTTTTCCTTTCATTTTCCTTTTTTTTCATGTGTTTTCCTTTTGGGGATGATGCAAGGAATTGAGACACCCTATGTCTCTTCCATGTTGACCCAAAAGACTTTCTTTTTCTTTTTTTTCGTTCTCTTTGTGTCATTCTTCTAGTTCCATGTGTATTTGGGGAATGATGATAGTTCTAAGATCTCTAATATTATTGCAGCAAAGACAAATACTAACCTTGAATTCATAGATCCCTTACATGTTGTGGGAGGGAAACCCTCTTTTCCTTTTCATTTTTGTGATACTTTAAAGTAATTTCTCACAACATGGTGTTAGCAAGTTCTTTAAATCGGGGGCATACATTGGCATTATATTGATTCTATTTTTCCTTTTTCATATTCTTTGATGCAATTTTCTTATTTCACGTGATGTTTTTTCCTCATTGTGGTGACAATGGGAGTAATGTCCTTCAAGAGTGTGATCTATCTTAGCATATTATATTCCCCTTAGTGGTGATACGATGCACTGCATCCCTTAAGTGGTGAATCTTTCATCCTTTGATTGGTCCTCTCTTGGAGACATTAGGAACAATGTCCTCTAGGAGTAAGAACTCACATGAACTAAGAAAAATCGCTTTGAGAATTCCTCTTTCTTGATGCATTTGTGTACCTTATTAAAATCATTGAGGTATGGATTTGATATGGTCCCTTAGAGCTCACCTAGTGAAAACCTAGCTTCACTAGCCCTTGTGAGCATGCATTTTTGTACCTTATTAAATACATGGAGGTATGGCTTTCATATGGTCCCCTGGGGCTCACCTAGTGAACACCTAGCTTCACTAGCCAATGTGAGCATGCATTTTTTGTACCTTATTAAATTCATTGAGGTATGGATTTTATATGGTCCCTTGGGGCTCACCTAGTGGACACCTAGCTTTAGTATCCCTTGTGAGCATGTGTTTTATTTACATAGTGGATAGCGAGTTCCACTTGTAAACATTTTTGGACAAATAACCTAGACCTGGTCCACCACATTGGATGGCTAGTCGAAGCTTGATCCATTGTAGTTTTTCTTTTTTCTTTTTCCTTTTTCCTATCTTTGATGGTGTATGTTTGCAATCTAGTTATGGCATCATATATCATCCATAAGCATGTTCCTTTGTGCCTATGTTGGTTTTCCATAGGATCTTGATCCTAGGAGATTGGCCACCCACTTGATTATTGTCATTTTATCTTACTGGCATTTGTACATTTGAAACCCTTTTGATTGCATGGTTGGATACTTTAGTGTAAGTTTGAAGCAAGTTCATCCTCTCGCTAAAGTGGGGGCTAAATGTAGTGTAATAAAATACACACCCTTGCATTTTCACACTTTTTTGGGCCTCCCTTGCTTTATTTATGCTTCTTTATGGCTTAATTGGTCCTATTTTGTGTCGACAAGCCTATGAATTATATATTTTTTTGGTTAATCTTGATATTCTCCAATGCATAAATGATAATTTAATGACACCATCTATGTGCCCCTAATTTTTGGGTCAAGACTAAAATTCCACCTAGGCCATCTTTTTCCCCCAAAGGTATCACGGCCCTGATTTTGAGGTATCTTAATTGAAACCCTTTTTGGTGTCTATGCCCCAATTTTAATGGCTTGGGACTAAGATGCCACCTATGAAATCTTCGTCCTCCTTGAGTCATTTCTGAGATTTAATTTCAAATTTTGGAGGGATTTAGCCTCCTTTATTTAATGAATTCATATGCCAGCTTGGTGTGATGTAATTTTGGGATATTAAGCATAAGTATAAATACAAGGTTCCTTCTCTCACTTTCTCCTAACAAGCAATCTAAGAATCCAAGCATCTAAGTATTTTAGCATTCAAGAGAATATTTATCAAGTATTTGGAACCATAATCAAGACTCAAGGATCATATCAAAGAGTTTCTTGCATTATGTGTGTTGTGCTAACATTTGTGATGTATTTTTTTGATTCAAGCAAAGAAATTCAAGATCATTTCTTTGGTTCAAGATCCATATCCACACACAAGTTTGTAAAATTCATAAGGGTTTGTGATTTATAGCATTGCATGTTTTTCATTCACCATTTCCTTCATTATTTCTATTTGATTTCAAGGTTTAGTTTCCAACAAGGGGTTTGACCAAGGAAAATCCCCATTCACTAACAAACAACAAGTTTTTCCCATTTTACATATTTTTGATTGAAGATTTAGGTTGAAGACTTGAAGGTCACTTGGAGTGAAAAGCTGTAAAAGTTGCAAAGTTGCATTACAAAGTTGTCATCATCACAGAAACTCACCTATAGGCCGAATTTAGAAGTTTCAAAACTTAAGGTTAAAAAAAAGCAAGTGCAGACCTTGGAGCTCAGGATCACATTCAGAGTTTTCAAAAATTTAGAATGGGACTAATACGCCACCTTGGACATCTTAGTCCTCCTAAGCATATTTTTTAGAGATTCCTTTAGATCTAGTTTCAAAATTCAAAGACTCCACATCTGCCCTGAGAAACAATAACAAGACTAATACGCCATCTTGGGCATCTTATTCCTCCATAACACTTTTTTTGAAACTTCTTTACATTTCCTGAAACCTCACAACATCTCTAGGATTCCCAGGTACACACATCCTAACCTTTAGTTTCATAGTTTTGTATTCTATTTTGTTTATCTTTCTAGATCATTTTGCATTCATTTTTCATATCACATTGTGTTTTCAAACATTTTCCTTTCAGAGCATTTGCTTGGTGGTGAACCCCTTAAAGTTGAAAATCCCCCCTTGTTCTTTCTTAACTGAGAATTGACTCACCTTGTGAGGTTATTAGTCAATCCAATTGGGACTCCTAGGAAATCCTTGAGTGATTGTTTGGAAAAAGTATGATATTCATATATCCCTTTTTCCACCAATCACTTTCAAGCTCCAAGACACCTAGATCTGCAATCACACATGTAAAGAGGGGAAAATTTGTTGATTGTTAGCAAATAAGGGTTTTCCTTGGTCAAACCCCATTTAGGTAATTAAACCAAATGATGAAACAATGAAACAAGGACATGAAACATGATCAATGATACCTTGAATGATGTCTTTTAAATGATGCTTTTAAAATTTTCAACTGAACATAAAATGTCCATGAAGGATGTAGACCTTGATATTGAGAATAGGTGTAGAACAATGCTTGATCTCCTCAATGCTCCATCACAACAACATCTCAATAAAATGATTGATGATTGATATGCTTGACATGATGCTAGATCTTGAATTGCTGCAACAATCATTGATGAAAAAATCTAACATTGAATGCTCTCTTGATGATCTTGTAAAGTCTTGTAATGCTTAACTCTTTATTTCTTGACTTGATATCATGTATTTTTATGTTGCTTATGTGAAATGAGGATTTGAAAGATTTTTATATAGGCATTGTACTCAAATGACCATTAATTTGATCCCCAAGGATGACATGGAAGAAATTTGAATTAAAAACCCACTTTTCCCATTTAGAACCTTAAAAATAGGCCAATTGGGACTCATTCACCATCCTATGCGAATGAGTCCCACTTGGATGGGACTCATTTCCTTGAGGTGGCGAATGGGTCCCATAGGGGCTATTTTTAGTCGTAAAGTGTTAAGGAGTCAAGAATTTAAGATTATATATTGTTATTGTCAAGTTTTTGATTAAAATATTCCTTTGGATGCACAATATGGGATCATAGGGGCCTATTAATGATGATATAAAGATCATAAATGAAATAGGGCTCAAAATCCAATGTGAAAGTGCAAATAAATACACTTTACAACACTAAATTAAGGAAAAATTGGGTCTATTTAGATTAGAAGGGCCCTCAATCCCATGTGAATGTGTAAAAAACATTGAAACACTAGGTTAGATCCACCTTAGTTTACAAGCCTGCTAAATTTAATGTGAGGCTATAAATAAATACATTTTACAACTTTAAATTAAAGCAAAGTTAAGTTAATTCAGCTTAAAAAGGGCCCAAGAACTAATGTCAATGTGTAAAACAACTCACAACACTAGATCAAGGTGATATCAAGTCTAATTTTTCATTACACATTCCCAAATTAAGCAAGGGATACTATTTTGGTGACTCCATTTATCCACCACTTTAGTGAGAGGATGAACTTGCTTCAAACTCACACTAAAGTAGACATTCAAAAGAGGTTTGAGTGTACCAATGTAGATGGTCTAGGATAACAAAGATCAAGGAAGTAGTCAAGTCCCTAGGATAAAATATCCTAATTCAAACCACCATAAGCATGAAAGGACACACACAAGGTGCATAATAAGCAACATCAAGATACACAAACATGCAATGTCTATTGGAATCAAGGAACACTGAGAGGGGGGTGAATCAATGTTTTGCAATATTTAACTTTATCAATCTAATCTTTAAACCACTTCAACCATTCAACCAAGAGAAAGATTCAAAAACAAAGAAATCCTCCAAAACACCATAAAACAAGTATTTTTACATGGAAACCATATTAGCGGAAAAAACATGGTGAAGGTTAATCCACAATTTGAGTATAAAAATGGGAATGCACTTGCATGCAGGTGCACTTCCTAGAGCTCATTGCTTAGATACAAAAAAAGGACTCACTATCTTACAAAATATTTGGATTAGATCCAAAGATTTGAACTAAGAATGTAGCATCTACAAATGTTAGATTATAGTTCTAGTTAACCTCCTCAATCAAACTCTTGTCCTTCTATCTAATTTTTCTCTTCTGCTCTACTTTGCTCCAATTTGCATCACAAAATCCTTTTATGCACAAGTGAAATTGTGCATAATCACTATGCAAATCTTATGATATTCATAATATGCATCAACACACTTTGAACAAATTCCAAAATTATATAATCGATCACTTATATATATCTACGAAAAAAATTTAATCAACCATATGTCGACTTTAGTAAAACATAAAATATTTTCCAACCATTGGCTCAAATCATAAATGACTTTCAATGTGTTCCATCCAAAGTTTTCCACAACATAGTGGGGACCCAAAAAAAAATCCTCAAATTGAAAAATACCTCAAACAATTTCACCTTGAACATCTGCAATATGTCACAATCACTTATTCGTCCTTTTAGCACTATTGAACAAAAAATCAAATGTCCAAATCTCCTAACTTGTACACCAATTGATGTGATGACACAAAACTCAAGAATAAGATATTCTAGATACCCAATGAGCTTGTCTAAGATCCATAACCCAAATTGGTGACTTGATAATGCATATGAATTGAAAAAATCAACTTCGGTTAGATACCTTGTTCTTCACTCTGTCTTCTAGTATGGAAAAATACTAAAGTGTGGACTAGATCAATGACTTAGGTTGCCATCAATGACAACACCAAAAGCCATATGTCAACAATATCCCCCTTTGGCATTGATGGCAACACTTAGTGAAAAATGACTAAGTGCCAGAGCCAAAATACTACAATCCTTCAAAACTTCAAAAAGTCATAGCTGACACAACTCCCCCTGAATTTGATAAGGATTTTTTCACTTCTTTCTCTCCCCCTTTGACATCAATGACAAAAATAATTTCTATATTAATCTCTTTTGATATGTAACCAAAAACTTACTAAAAATATCTTTCATAATACAACTGCTACTTGTGTTAGAATATTATTTTGTATTTTTCCTTCATCTCCAGAAGAAACTTCTTCCATGCTTGTACTGTAATCCCGATGATTATGATTATGCTATTGTTTTTAGATGTCTGGTTGATAATCTTGATGAGAGAATCCAGAATAGTGATATAGCTTCTTCTAATATCTCTCCTTTCCTTAGTATCTCAATCAACTATTCCAATCGTCCTTCTGTTATGTCCTTCACTTTCCAAAAGGTGTCAACAATTCTGTTTCTAGTGTTTTGAAAATTTGTATGCTTTGACTTGTGCATGTTTTGCACACACGCCCCGTCGTAGGCAGGGACCCCCTTTTTTTTGCTCCTGACAGGCTACTTTGCTCCTGTCTTATTTTGTGTGCCCCATTTTCCAAGCCCAAATTGGTCATGTGCCTTCAAATGATCAAATCCCATACCCAAATTCACCTACTTGAGGTATTCAAATTTGTGGAGAAATGAGGTCCACTGTCCCCTTTTCTACCTTTGTCTTGTTCTTACTATTTGGAAACATCCGTGGACCCCCACCACTCCCGTTTCCACATTTTTGACTTTGGGAGCAACCTTTTTTGGATGTGGGATGTGTTTGAAGTGCGTAAATGAATTGCCAAGGTTTCGTCAACATTCTGTTATGTTTCGATGGTTTCAGAACTTTCCCTCTAGAATTCCCTTCCTCCTTGGCTATTTGGAAACATCCATGGACACCCATTGCTCCGATTTCCACATTTTTGACTTTGGGGGCAACCTTTTTGGATCTAGGATGTGTTTGAGGTGCTTAAATGAACTGCCAAGGTTTCGTCAATGTTCTATTAAGTTTCGATGGTTTCAGAACTTTCCCTCTAGAATTCCTTTCCTCCTTGGCTATTTGGAAACATCTCTGGACCCCTGTCACTCCCGTTTCCACATTTTTGACTTTGGGGAAACCTTTTTTGGATGTGGGATGTGTTTGAAGTGCGTAAATGAATTGCCAAGGTTTTGTCAATGTTTCGTTAAGTTTCAATGGTTTCAAAACTTTCCCTCTAGAATTCCCTTCCTCCTTGGCTATTTGGAAACATCCATGGACCCCCGTCACTCCCGTTTCCACATTTTTTACTTTAGGGGCAACCTTTTTTGGATTTGGGATGTGTTTGAGGTGCTTAAATGAACTTCAAAAGTTTCGTAAATGTTCCATTAAGTTTCAATGGTTTCAAAACTTTCCCTCCTGAATTCCCTTCCTCCTTGGCTATTTGGAAACATTCGTGGACCCCCGTTGCTCCCGTTTCCACATTTTTGACTTTGGGAGCAACCTTTTTGGGATGTGGGATGTGTTTGAAGTGTGTAAATGAACTGCCAAGGTTTCATCAACATTCCATTAAGTTTCAAAGGTTTCAAAACTTTCCCTCCAGAATTCCTTTCCTCCTTGGCTATTTGGAAACATCTATGGACCCCCGTCGCTCACGTTTCCACATTTTTTATGTTGGGGTCAACCTTTTTGGAATTTGCGATGTGTTTGAGGTGCTTAAATGAACTACCAAGGTTTCATCAATGTTCCATTAAGTTTTGGTGGTTTTAGAGCTTCATCCTGCTTTGGTTGTTTTGGAACATCCATGGAGCCCCTGTGGCCCCTCCTTCGAAGCCTGGCCCCTCTGTGGCCGTCTTTGGGATTCTATCCTTCTTTGGCCATTTTGAACAATCGTGGAGCCCTAATGGCCCAGCCTCCAGAGCTCGGCCCCTCCATGGCCATTTCTGGGATTTCGTCCCTCTTTGGCCATTTTGAACATCCGTGGAGCCCCGACAGCCTGGCCTCTGGAGCTTGGCCCCTTTGTGGCTGTTTCTAGGACTTCGTCTCTTCGTGGCCATTTTGGAACATCCGTGGAGCCCGGGCAACCCAACCTCCAGAGCCCAGCACCTTTGTGGCTGTTTCTAGGATTTCGTCCCTCTTTGGCCATTTTGAACATCTGTGGAACCTCGGCAGCCCAACCTCTGGAGCCCGGCCCCTCCGTGGCCATTTTGAACATCTGTGGACCCGCGTCGGTCTGATTTCCACATTATTGATTTTGAGGCTAACATTTTGGTTGATTTGGGATGTGTTTGAGGTCCCTAAGTGAACTGCCAAGGTTTCGTCAACTTTCAATTAAGTTTTGGTCGTTCCAGAGGTTCCTCCCTCTTTGGCTGTTTTGGAAACATCCATGGACCCCTGCCGATCCGGTTTTCACATTTTTGACTTTGGGGCCAACTTTTTGGTGGATCTGGGATGTGTTTGTGGTGCCTAACTAAACTACAAAGGTTTCATCAACGTTTGGTTAAGTTTCAATGGTTCCAGAGCTTCATCCCCCTTTGGCTGTTTAGAACATCTATGGAGCCCTAGCGGCCTGGATTAATGTTTATGGTCCAAATGAGCTCCAAATATGAATATTATGATATTTTGATGATGCATGGATGAATCTAACAAGGTTTTTGCAAGATTTGACTAACTTTTTCCTTGATTTTTATATAAAAGCAATTATGGCGTTTCATGTATGCAAGATTCAAGGAGCCTACCACGGGTCCATCAGGGCGACCCATTGAGAAAGCTGAGCAAGGAATGCACATAGCTCTTGTCACCATTCATTTCATGATTATCTTTCCTCGTAGCACCCATCAATAGGGTTGGCATTAGAAGAAAGCCTTTTCCAAGGAGGCCAAGGAAAAAAATGCAAGGGGGTGGCCTTGAAGAAAGCATAAGGTAGTTGTCTACCCATCAGGGGCAACCAATCCATTGATGCCAATCGTCGACAGACTCATTTGATCCAAGGAAGAACACTGCAAACACATCAAGCAAGAAAGCAACTTTCAGGTAGTTTTTGCTACAGTGAGAAGGGCAATCAACTAAATGATAAAATTGCTACAGTGACTGGCACTAGATGACAAAACAAAGAAAAGACAATGAATGTATTTTTAATTGTTGAATATTGTGGGGTAGGTGAAACCCTATTGTAAACAAATCTGGGTCATTCATTGCAAATTGATTCTAGCCATTCATTTGGGCTTTGGAAAACTATAAATAGGGGCTTGCCCCTCATTTGTAAGGGTTGGAGAGCTATTGTAAAAAGCATTTTGCAGCAATAGAAGACATCATTGCATAATTTTATGGATGTTCTCTTTGATTTTGCTCATCTTGCATGCATGGTTCTACTTCCATATTAGTTTTAGTATTGGTTTCTTGAATGGTTGTCATGATGGTGTTGTTGTTATAGTATTTGATGAGCTTCCAATCCATACTTTTAGCACTTGTTGATGACAAGCTGCTGTGCAAAGTTAGCCTGGGCTTCTTTTTGTCATTGCTGCAACCTAGTTCAATTGCATGTTCATGATGTGTATGTGTAATTTGAAAATCAGCAGACCTTAGAAGATTACACTGGTTTTGTGTAGCTATAGGTTTCTCTTGGTCAAGCAAAACTTAATTTAGGAAGCCTATCTACTTTAGTAGCCACCATCGTTACTATTCATTCATAGCTGAGGATTATAATAGCTTTCTTAACCCTTCTCCTCTTGTTGTTTCTTTTAATCCTTGGTTAGATTAGGATCCAAAGCATCACCATGAAGCTAAATCAGAATAAACTTGATGAGTTTCAGCTTGCTGTTTTGAGTGGACAACCACTGTTCATTCACTTCAAACACTTTGAAACTACATTTGCAAACCCAACTTCCCATGCTTTTTAACTCATCCATAAGACCGTCTTGTGATTCCAGCAAATCACATCAAACAACTGAGATATTCCAAGCACTATCAAGACCTAACATTAGAGACCTTGGGATAGTGTTCTGCAATCTGATTGTGGAAGATTGTCTTTCAAGAGAGGTAGTGCACCTATGCACTGCCTGTGTTGAGAAGTGCATAAAAAACACATCAACATGACTGTAATTCTTGAATTCTTTCTTAATTAAACCACCTTGATCCTGAAAAATGTTAAAATATTGTTCAATACTATTTAGCTCTATTTCAATTTGTTCCAACTTTTCTTTGTATCTATCAATTGCATGAGGCCATCGAAGATAATATTTGTAGATGCTATTTGTTGTGTTTATGCATTTCCTTAGCTGATTCATGTTCCTCTTTAGCTTGGTGAGTGATGGTCTATACTACTCCTTCAAGTGTAGAATTACTTCTCCTTCTTCCTTATTTTGAGATCAAGAGTCCATGATTTCCTTAATGCATTCGATCATCTCTTCTGGCCACATATTTTTTAGACTCTCTAATTTAATATGGTTGTGCACAAGATGAACATTTAATATGTTTTCAATTATAACCTGCTCATATGAAGATATGATAGACCATATGTTTGCTATTTTCTGCATTCCATTTTCCTCATGAATAAGCTACAATAGCTTTTCTTTGGTTAAATCACCTTCTTCTTCACTTTATCATGTCCTTTCCTTTTCTTGTTTTAGTTTGGATGCTTCTAGTTTTTTTCTTAGAGTGTCCTTAGTTTCCTTATTATATTTTTCATCTGGTATATCCACAATCACTTCTTCTTTTCCTTTCCCTTCAACTCTTGGAGTCTTGCATGTTGATGGAGTACTAATAACAATTTATTTTTCTCTTTTATTCTTTCTCTCCATCTCACTATTGTAGGAACAAACTTCAAGTTCCTTTATCGGAAGGGGAATACCAAATGAGCCAAACTTTCCTAGAAAACTTTTAAAGAAACTTTCATATTCTTGATCACTGTTTTCCAAATTGTTAGAATGTATGTAAATCTATTTGTAAACTAGTTCACTCTTCCCATATTACATTGTTTATTAGTTTAAAAAAATTCATAAAATACATCACAAGAAATATAACCAAAGTTTCAAACCTGAAACGGTAACCTATCATTTTTTTCAATTGTACATTCTCCATTAGCTGATCTTTCAGTAATCCACAAAGATCAACATCCTTATCTTCCATTATCATCTTGTGAGAAATGTAAAAAACACTTGCGAAAGTTGCACCTTCTCTATTTCTGAAAAAGATTTTGTGGGATATTCCGTGTGCAATGTGCCTTGTCACTAAATATCTGATTGTTGAGATTATTAATGCCCTTTGATCTCTAGTTACTCTAGTTAGGGTTTCAACTTATTTGTTTCAAACTAAATTCTTTCTCGGGACATCCCCAACTTTGCATAACCCAGTTATAGTTCCAATCACTTCTTTCAAGATATGGTAGGGTTTATCCAGAGTTATAATATCATCATGCAATCTATCTATAGTAAACTCAATGATTTTTGTGTTCTCAAAATAGGGGAATTCACTCCAAATATCCAATCTTTTTTGTTTTTCTTCTTTCAACCATTTCAATTCATTGAGCAACAACATGCTTTTCATAGCTATAATCTTCTCACTACTATACTCACCTAGGCTTAACACTCCTTTGATTTTTTCCATTTTACCTTCCATACTCATGACTTTCAATTCTACCAAAGAAGTTCTTCAACCACACAACAAATTAAATGGAAATTTATCAATACAATAGAATTACTTGATGGATTAGGCTTTCACCACTGATTTGACTTTATGCTTTCAAAAAAAATTTATAGAGTGCTTTCCTTCTTCTTTTCTTCAATATAAAATGGTAAATGAGAGTTCCAACTTAATTTTTATAACTCGCACACCTAACCTTTTGTTGTAATAAATTATTTTTCCCTAGGTGTTCTAGATACCTTCTTTCTCAATCAATGAGAGAAAAATTCTTCTGCGGACCTTTAACTCTACATAAATACTACCTTCAACTATTTCAATAGCATCTGTAAATAGCTATTGATAATGTACCGCATTCCAACACCAACTACCGACAGGGGGGAAAAGGATTTTCTTGAAAAACTCCCCCTAGGTCAATGGCCTAAAATCCATTCCTAGAGGAATTACCAGAAGCAAGTTCTGGTGCTTGATCATTTCTTGCAACATACTCTCTCTTTCTTACCCATTTCTTCTTCATTTGATCTCTTATTTTATTCACAGTCACTTTCCCTTTTCCTTTATCATCTTTGTACATATTTTTTCCTTTGTATGCCAGACCTCTCCTATGCATTTTTTTCTTTTACATAATCTTGCAATGTGACCACATTTGTTGCAATTGTAACACACAACATTTCCTTGTCTAAAGCAATCATTCCATTGATTTCTTCTTAATCTACACTTGTTAGAAATATGCCAAAATCTTTCATAGGTATAACATTTAACATTCCCTATATTGATAGAGTTGTCTAACATATATCTACATTCAATTGAATTATGACCAAACTTATTGCAATTGAAACACTAACCAAAGAATGATGGACCTCTAGATTTCATTTTACTTCTACACTGAAAAACCATATGACCAAATTTATTGCAAGAAATATTATCCATTAATCCTTTTAGCATTAGGTTATCTTATCAGATGCCTTTTTACTTTTTTCATCTAATTTCCTTTCCTGAAACTCCTTTGTCTAGATCTGGAACTTTCTCCTTTCTCATATCCAAGACCTCGCTTGTCATTTCCATTCTTTTGACCTTGAGTTAGCTCATCAAGCTTAACTGAGCTAATCTTGAACTTCTCCTTGTATTCATTTGTAGTAGAAAGTTCATCCCTGAGAATAATAATTTTTCTTTTAAGCTCTTCTTCATTTTTTCTGGATTGTTGTAGTTCAATCTCCAACTGAATGAATTCTCCATTAATTTTGATTCATTCATTAGATATTTCTTTCAAGGACTAAGCAAGATTCTCCTCATTCTTCTTTCTTTCTTCAATTTCCTTAGTCAGCTTCATCACCATAGATTCCATCTCATGCTTTGGGTTAGCATTGTCTATGGCAAGCTTTTCACATTCTTTAGTTATTTCCTTCAAGGTTTGATTCAGGTGATCATCATCCATCCTTTTTCTCTCTTGAATAATTTTTCTCTCTTTTTACTTAATTTGATCACAAAGATCCTTTCTCTTTTCCCTATATTTAATATTCTGATCCCTCAACTTCTGAATGAATTTCTTAGCATCCTTAAGATTTCCTTTCAATTCCTAGCCTTCTACATTGGAATGTTCAAGATCATCAAGTGCCACCAAAAGCTACTATTGAAGACTACCATGGTCCATTATATTCCAATATCCACCTCAAGCTATTATACTTCTTCCAAGGAACTAGGCTCTAATACCAATTGTTGGAATTAGGGAACACTGAGAGGGGGTGAATTAGTGTTCTACAATATTTAACTTGATAAATTTGATCTTTAAACCACTTAAAACATTCAACCAAGAGAATGATGAAAAAACATAGAGAAATAATCCACAACACCATAACACAAGGATTTTTATGTGGAAACCCTATTAGGGGAAAAACCACGATGCAAATTAATCGATAATTTGAGTACTCAAATATAAGTTTTTTATAGAAATGGGAATGCACTTGCATTTAGGTGTAATACCTAGAGCTCACTACTGAGATACAAAAAGAAGACTCACTTTCTTACAAAAGATTTGGATTAGATGAAGAGATTTGAACTGAGAAAGTAGCATCTACAAATGCTAGATTATAGTTTTGGTTAAGCTCATCAATTGAGCTCTTGACCTTCTATCTGACTGTACTCTTCAGCTCTGCTCTACTCTAATTCGCATCACAAAATCATTTTATGCACAAGTGAAACTGTGTATAATCACTTTGCGATTCTTTTGATATTTACAATATGCGTCAACACACTTCAAACACCTGCCAAAATGATATAATTGATCACTTATATATATTCACAACATAAGATTTAATCAACCATATGTCAGCTTCAGTAAAACATAAAATACTTTCCAACTGTCAGCTCAAATGATAAATTATTTTTAATGTGCACCATACAAATTCGGCCACAACATAGTGAGGACCCAAAAAAAAAAATCCTCAAACCCGAAAATACCTCAAAAAATTTCACCTTGAACATCCACAATACATCACAATCACTTAGTTGGCGTTCAAGCACTATTGAACAAAAAATAAAATTACTAGATCTCCTAACTCATACACCAATTGATGCAATGACACAAAACTCATAAATAAGATATTCTAGATACCTAATGATCTTCTTTGATATCCACAACCCAAACTGATGATTTGGTAATGCATATGAATCAACAAACTAAACTTCAATCAGATACCCTGTTCTTCACTTTGTCTTCTGGTATGGACAAATACTAAAGTGTGGAATAGATCAATGACTTAGGTTGCCATGAATGAAAAACAAGAAGAAATATGCCAAAAATTTCAATAACTAAAATAAAGAAAAACAAGAATAAGCTAAAATAAGAAAAATACAGATCAAGCTTCGATAAATATGTGATCACTTTGGGGCCACAGAATATCAGGTTTTCCATGGGGTAAATTTTCCAAAATAAGTGGTTTAGTGAGAAACTTGTTCTAGTGTGTTAGATTCCCACCATATAATGATAAATTCATGCCAATATGTCAACTTCCCATCATACTGACCATACCAAAGTTATCTTCCTAATAAAATTAATAAGGCACCATAATGTAATTTTTTTTGTAAATTCTTTTTTCATGTAAAAATTTTGTTAAATGGAATCTTTCTTTGTTCATATAATGGTCTTCCTCTTAGGGAGCATTATGCCTAATGTCTCCAAGAGAGGAAAAGTAAAAAGTGTTAGATTGTTTCCCATGGGATTCCTTACTCACATCATGCCATGTTCGTAGATCATACACTCTTGGATGGAATCACACCCAATGACACCACCAAGAAGAGGACACATCAAAAGAAAAAATAAAAATTAAGCCATGAAATTTGCTAGAAGATGTCATCTATATATGCCCCTCGTTTAAAGTAGTTGATACACCATCACTATGATAAATTGATTTAAATTAGCCAATGATAAATGCTAACATGAAAGAAGACATGAGAGCCAACTTGGGAATCCCTATGCCATGTAATATGTTTTTGAATTGAACTACATCATGAATAAGTATGTCATATGCGAACCAACTTAAGGAATGTTGTCCACATCCCAAGCTTGTTATTATATATACATGAAAGGTGGCCAACTAGCTAAAAGATACAATGAAAATTCACATACAGGGATAAGGATTCTTAACCCCCTTGCCCCCACTTAGTGTAGGATAAGGGTGAGCCTAGAATGGATGATGATATGTTGCTCCTTGAGAAGAGGGAATAACTCGCGATGAATGTAAAGCATGCAATAGATAGTATGATATGATCCTACAACTATTGTGTGGCAAGGAGCAACAAGTAATGCTATTTATTATGATGAGTAAATAGGGTGTCAAATTGATACATATTTAAAGAGATATGTATTAGTTTCAAATGTAGCAAAGTTAAAGTTGTCTTGGAAGAATCTTTTGTGATAGTGTTGATATTGAATGAAGGCTTTTGTTTTGAGGGATAATAACCAAGATCATTAGTTATTTCTTACATATTAGGCATTATAGGGACATGGATACCTTGTTATATAGCATCACATCCCTTCCCAAGTTGCTTCATAAGTTCAAAACCTCTTCCATAAAGCTTTTTCACCTCCTTCAGATTCGATGGTTGTTCAACCTCATCAAATTTAGTCATGTATGTTGTTGTTTCTTCTAAAGTGGTTGAAGTGGATGATTTTGAATCTTTTATTTCCATTACCAATTTCTCTTTTCCATTTTTAGACTCTTTTGTTATGATCTTGTATTCTCCCATGAATATAGGTATGAAATCAAAGGTTTTTGAAGCATCTTCCAATAACTCTATAGCTTCTTCAAAAAAAAAAATTCTTGTATGAGTTTTAAATGTGTGGTTGATGTCAAGGGATATCTAATGTGCATAATTTCAATATCCTTGTCTATGGTTTCATGATCTCTTAGTGAAGAGGAGTCTAATTTCACTTCATTATCTTTTGTGCCATAGAAAAATGGACCCTTTGCTTGACATGGGAATAATTCATCATCAATTTACTTAATGAGGACTTGATTCAAGTGTTGTGAGGAATTTTATGTACCCACACTATGTCTTGGACCCTTGGAAATTGAATAACATGCTTCTAATGTCGTCTTGTAAAAGTGTTGTAAAGCCTTGTAATGGACTTTTAGGCTTTTATAGACTTAATTAATCTATTTCTTCCTAATTCTACATTATAAAATGTGTTAAACAATATTATTACATCAATATAGAAGTTTCTTAATGTAAAATTGATAACAAACTAGTCTTGTAATGTTTCTTGCACATTCACATTGGTTCTTGAGCATTTCTAGGCTATGTGGACCTAATTTTAGTATTGTAAAATGTATTTAATCACATCTTCACATTAATTTATGTGTCCCAATCCCTATTTAACAATTTCATCATCACTAATAGGCCTTCATTAACCCATATTATGCATCCCAAGGCTTTAATTGATCAAATATCGGAAAAGATGGCAATTTAAACCTTATTTCTTGATTCCTTGGATTCTTAGGAGTTAGAATGGCCCCTGTGGAACCCATTTTCCATGCATGGAAAACTATTCCCGTCAAGATGGTACCCATTCACCATGTGTAGTGAATAATTTTTATCTGGCACCCATCTCGACCTTTGAACGGGAAAAAGTGAAATTTAAAGTTTATTTTCACTCCATGTCAGCCTATGATGAGGTATAATCAAGTACTAAGGCACAATTGTCTATAAATATGTTTTTAATTTAATTTTACATCCAACGACATCTAACAATTCAATTTATAGTCATTACTCATTATTCATTCATCAATATTTCATTTCAAGTCAAGCAACTAAGAGTTTCTCCATTAGAAGTCTTCAAGTTATCTTTCTAAAACATCCAAGGGTTGATTCTACATGTATTGTTGCAGACTTACAAGATAAATCATCATTTAAAGGTAATTTATTCCATTTTTTATGCTTCATTTAGTTATTTTTATCAATTTGGTTTAATTACCTAAATGGGGTTTGACCAAGGCAAATACCCATGCCTTAACAATAAAAAAAATGATCTTCCTTGTTTTGTTTGTATGTAGATTTATGTCTTTTGGAAGATTGAGAATAATTGAAGATTTAATTTTCAAGTTATTCAAGTTATCTCATTATCATTCAAGTCAAAAAATCAACAAAATTTAACTTTTAGACCTGAATCTAACAGTTTTAGAAGCAGAGACCTGTAGGAGACAAAAGTACAAATCTAACTCCACAAAATATTCCTTCGATTTTCCATATTTTTGTAGGTGAACTGATTCACTAGCAATGGTGAATGAGTCTCACTCGGAGGCTTGAAAATTTATTTTTTCATATTTCAGCTCCTAGCAATCAGAAATAGGTTTCTAGAACATTTCATCAGAAATAGGAATAATTCACCATGCATTGTGAATCAATCCCAGTGGCCATTAATAGAAGTTTTTAATACATTTGAGAATATTCTGGTAACACCATTCTACCTCCCAGTAACTCTGTTTAATCTCATCAATTTTTGTTTTTATTTACTTAAGTTTCTAGTTCATCTTTGCATAACACAATGTGTTTTCAAACATAGTCTAAATTGCACTTTGGAATTCATTTTTAGTCATTTAGATTAGTCCATTGCATTTATTTAAGCTCATTTACTACATATCATATTGCACACATCCTAATTTGAGTGTTTCATAAGCATTTTTGGATCTAACCTCTCTCCTTTTAGGTGAAAAACCCTACAAGAGTTAGAGAGTCCATTGGGTCCAAAAATCTATGTCACATTTTGGTAAACCAAAATTTTTAAATAATTCTATTTTATGATTTTGTGTTGTTCATTATAGATGTAGCTTGCATTAGGATTTGCATGATTCATTTGCATTCTAGGTTTTAAAACTTGCATTCATAAAAAGTGCATTTACATTGCATCTAAATTCATTTAGATTTATTGAAATTCTGAATTTTTCATTTTGGTTTGTGTATTGGCTCTCAGAATTCCTAAAACTTAGTTTGAAATTTTTGAGAAATCTTAAAAAAGGTCCATACTGGGACTTATTTGCCACCTTGGGCTAATCAGTCTCTTCTGGCCCCTAAAACAATATTTTCCAAAATTTAGAACCTTATTTTGAGGCTTCTATTTGGTGCCTTAACTTGTATATATTAATTAGCTTCATTTTTGTAGCATGCATTTCATGAAATTTAGCATTCATTAGCTCATTTCATGTAGAGTTTCACTTTCAATTTTGCATTCTCATCTTGTTATATCTCATAATCAGTTAATTGTCACCTTTGAATTCTAAAACATTATTCTTCATTTGCATATTTTCTTTTGCATTGTTACCTTTCATGTTTGTATACTAATCATTGTATCATTTTTTCATTACAAAATTCTATATTTCTCATCTTGTAAGTTCTGTTTTTAGATATCATTACATGTAAGAAAATTTTGTTAAAGGCATATGAATCTGAGGTCCTTTCCCCTTTCTTTTTGTTCATCATAGATCTCTCTCCTAGTTCACCTTTGGTGGATGAGGTTGGTTTAGCGAAAGAAACCTTGGATAGTCATAACACTTACATTTGTTCTTCTCCTATTATCTCTCACACTTGTGAAGCATATATTTTAGTGCTAGAGGAACCAATTGATGAGAGTTGTGACAATCTGAGTTGTTTCTCTCCTCTTACCTCTCTTATTAGACATGGCATTACTAGAGAAGAGGACTTCACACTAATCAATCATGATGATCAAACAACACAACTTGATGATGAGACCATAGATTCCTCTCCCAACTTCTCCCCTTGTGAGAATTTTTGTGAGGAGGATATGTTGAAATTTAAGACCTATGACAACCATCTTTATGATCCTACACCTCCTATTTTGGAAGATATTAGGGAACAAAGCAATGAAGTCATATATACTCATGCTAATCCCATTTTTTATTCTCCTAGTATCTCTCCTATTTTTGAAGAAGATAGTATGTTGTTAGAAAACATAACCAATGAGAATCATGAGAACCTTAGTTATCTCCTTTCACTTACAAAAAACTTTATTGATAAAATCAATTCAATCCTTGATCCTCCTCATACTTGTGATGAAGCTACTTTGCACATTTCAACCTTTGATAAACATATTACAAGCTCTCCTAGTAGGGTAGATAATATGGAACAAGAGAATGAGACATTACAAACACCAAATGATTGCATACAGTCTTCCTCTAATCAAAACCATTCACCCATTAATACCTCCATTAGTGGTAATGAAGTTATTTTAGATGAACCAAACCTTAATTCTCATGAACATGTGGTTTTTTTTTCTCCTAAAAACTCTCCTTCTAGGAAGGATATTATGACTCATGAAAAATATAGCATACCCTTCCAATACAATGAATAATCTCAGTTTATAAGGGATGTTAACAATATTCAACCTAAACTTACCATTTACCCACCTTTGCATGCACTTCATCCTTCCAATAAACCTAAAATTACCCTTTACCCACCTTTGCATCTACTTCATACTTCCAATAAACCTAAACTTACCCTTTACCCACCTTCACATCCCCTTCATCCCTCTAATGTCTCACAATAATCTAGTGATGATACTATTGCTCATACATATAACACACAAGATAACCCACAACTTCCATAACCAATTCCACCATCATTACCTTTGCCTAATCCACCTAGTGCTCCTCGTTATATAACCCACCTACAAAGGAGTATGATCTTGTTGAACAATTAAAGAATAATCTTTCCAATATCTCCCTTTGGGATTTACTTCAGACCTCAACAACTTCCAATAATATTTGTCAAAAAACATTAGATGAAATTGCACCTCCTCATGGATTAAATCCAAATGATGTGGTAGCTTTAATTCATAAATTGAATCACATTAATCTTTACATTACTTTTCACCAATATGAGCTTCCTTCTTTGGAGAATGCAAAAACAAAGTGAGGATTTTGTGATTACTGCTCAATAAAAATGACTCTTATCGACAAAGGTTCTTCTCTTAATGTTTGTGGTGTGAGTCTCCTTGATCACTTAGAAGTTGATAGATCACAAATCATACCTCATTCTATCTCTATTTGAGGATTTGATAATAAAACAAAGAAACCACTCAGTGTAATCACTTTACCTACTACGGTTGGTGTGGTTACTTTGCAAACTCCTATTCATATCATTCCTTATGATCTTTCATATGATCTTATTTTAGGTAGACCATGGATTCATGAGATGAATGCAGTTCCTTCAACCCTCCATCATATCATGAAATATGTCTATAACAATCAAATTTATCAAGTTGAAGCTGATCCCAAGTCTAAAAGTTACTTGCATCTTGAACAAGGAGCTAAAATTCCTCTAAACACATTCATTCCCACCTCCAACATAGAAATTAAACATAACAATTAGGAATGGAAATCTAAATTCTTTGGTGATGATTGGGGATCCTTAGAATTCACACCATCATTCATGGGAAAATACATATTCTCACTAAAGACAGACAAACAACTAGATCAACCAACCATTATGTCAATGTAAAATTTGGATAATCTTTCACAAGCATCAACTTCAACCACTTTAGTCAATGTCACAAACTCTTCAATAAACCTTGAAAAACACAATAATGAACAACCACTTGATTCCAAAATATTGAAAAAACTTTATGGAAAAGGGTATGTCCTCATGAAACACCTTGGATATAGTGGAAAAGTATGTGGTGCTTGAGAAAAAGGTATCCACAACCCTATAGATCATAACGAAAAAAAAAACAACTCATGGTATTGGTTATTCTCCTTCACTCAACATCAACACTATCACACAAAACTCTTTCGTGCCTCTATCTTATTCACATAAATAACCTTAGTTTTTTTCCCTTCCCATGTAATAGTTCAAGTATAATCAAATTCTCCCTATTGCATGTCTTGCATCCATTGCAAGGGGAAACATACCATCATCCATTCTAGTCTCACCATAGTCCTACACTAAGTGGGGGCAAAGGGTTAGGAAACCTTATCCCTTGTATGTCACTTGCCATTGTCACTTTTGACTACTCGTTAATTTTTCATGAACATATAAGAGCAAGCTTGAGATGTGAATGAAATGTCTTAAGATTTACTTGCATGTGACATATAACCTTTCATTGATTTTCATTTTTCTTGACATGACAACCTACTTTGAAACATATGACTTGGCATAGGGCTTTCCAAGTTGGCTCTGATATCTTGTTTTCTTTTTTCTTTTTCTTTTCTTCTCTACTTTCAAGTAATTTCTCACAAAATGAAGTCTAGCGATTCCTTTAAATTGGGGGGCATACAATACCATAATTTATTTGTATTCATGCTTCCTAGTGCAACCTTGTTTTTTACATGATGTATTTGTCACTTTGTGGATGACATTCGGTGTGATGTCCTTCATAAGTGTGATCTTTTTAAGCATATTGAATTCCTCTCTGTGGTTTGATGTGACACATTGCATCCCCTAAGTTGTGAATATACTATTCTTTTATTGATCCTCCCTTGGAGGCACTAGACACAATGTTCCCTAAGTGACTGACCTTGCATAAATTGAACAAGACTCCTTCAAACATTTCACACTTTTAGATTTTACATTTCTACATTTTTGGCCACCTTGCATAAGAAAACTTTCATGCCTATTGTGATGTATTATTTAAAGCTTATCATTTACATTTCCTTTTCCTTTTTGGCACCTTGTTAAAGTTATCATGAGGTATAAGCTTTTCATGGTTGAGTAGGAAGCCCAACTAGTGTCATGACTTTACCCAAAATCCACCTTTGTGTTTGTGAGTGCATACCAACTAGCGTATGTTTCTCACCTTTTGGGATTTCTCACCCCATGGATGACCTAAAGTTCCATGGCCCTAGAGTGAGAATGTTTTGGCCCTTCTCACCCCGTAGAAAAACTCAAGTTATGTGGGCCTAGATTTAGTACATCTTTTCCACCTCATCTTTCATTCTTTCCTTTGCATGATTTTGTATCTTGGGGACTTAGAGTACATGTGTATCTCTCTTAAATGTCTAATTTAGTGTGAATTTGAAGTAGGTTCATCCTCTCACTAAAGTGGGGGCTAAATGTGCCATAGAAATGGACCCTTTGTATGGCAATAATTCATGATAAATTAACTTAATGGGGCCCTGATTCAAGTGTTGTGAGGTATTTTATGTATCCATACTAGGTCTTGGACCCTTGCAAATCGAATAATATGCTGCTAATGTTGTCTTGTCAAAGTGTTGTAAAGTCTTGTAATGGACTTTCACACTTTTCTAGACTTAATTAATCTATTTATTCCTAGTTCAACATTATAAAATGTGTTCAATAATAGTATTACATCAATCTAGAAGGTTCTTAATGTAAAATTAATAATGAACTAGTGTTGTAAAGTTTCTTGCACATTCAAATTGGTTCTTGAACATTTATAGGCTATGTGGGCCTAATTTTAGTGTTGTAAAGTGTATTTAATCACACTTACACATTGTTTTATGTGTCTTGTTGGAACTTTCAAAATCTGATGATATTTTACATATTTTCATACCCCCTGAGTCTCCATGTGAAGTTTACCTTTGCCACATTTCCCCCATTTTCATGATGCTTTATCCACATTCTACCCATATTGCCCCATAGAATTTGTCCATGTCTGCATTTTCCACACTTTGGTCCATATCAGCATGAGTTTTTTTGGGTCTCCCCGACCCATTATGTTTTTTTCTACTAAAATATTTTGTTTCAGGTGTATTGGCATGACATGTTCTTTGTTGTAGCGACTGGAATTTGTCTGTTCGCAGTTATCGGCATTGCATCCATGTTGTTTTGGCAACTGTGGAGACGTTTATCGGCATATGTTGTGGCTTTCAGGGCGGTGTATTACTGAATATCATTTGTCTTACTGACTTGAACACAATGGATTCTCTTCAGCCCAACATATTGTTTTGGTGCAATGTCATGGTGATTTCATTTTGTCACGCCAATCGGTGAGTATGGGATGCATATCAGGAGGAGTCATGGCTATCATTGTAAGGTCCTGGTGAATAACCTGCAGTCTTGTTGACCTTACACATGGTTTTTCTTTGAATAGTCTTTTGGTGAGACTATGATGAATTCAGAGTAAGTCTTGATGAATGCAGTGGGATCTCATCGAATGGAATGCGAAAGTCACTCTGTCGGCATAAGGTTTATAGTGTCTTGCCAAATGACATATGGTTTTTTCTTTGGCTAGACGGGGTGCTTTTGGTGTATGGTTACAATGAGTTTCCATTGTCACTCCCACCGGTAGTGGAATAATTGATCTATCAGTATGACTTATGTTGCTTCAGTATACGTCACAGCGAGCCCATCGGGTCTTGCCAACAATATCTTATGATTTGCTTTTGGTGTGAGGATTGCTTTCTCTTGGAAATCTAAGGTTATCTCGGGGTGACTTTTGATTTATGAAGTGTCTCCCTGACTATGGTGTTGTCTTGGCGAACATGAGTGCTCTCAAGGCTTTTGGTATGACTTAGTAAACTCGATGGGACCTCTCCCCAAAAACAATATGTCACAGTGACTCAAAATGAATGAAGATCTTCGGTGAAACAAGGTCTAATCTATGAGAAGTCTCTCTGAGATCATGTAGTCACAACAATAGTGATTAAAAAAAAAGTTCTTTTTCGATGAGAAACTTCCTATGTCTTGGCGACTAGCAAAACACTAGGGGATTTTGGTGAAACGTAATTTGGTCTACGGGAGGTCTCCTCGACATCACAGGGTATGGGCGAAATAGATTGAGCATGGGATGATAGTGATATTGTTGCCTTCGGCATACTCATGAGGATGTTACAATGAATGATTGATGAAGTCTTATGCACTATGGTTTACATGAAAATTCCTAATTGCAACTATTTGCTTATATTGGAATATGAAATGATGTGCCTGTTCGGATATTGATGTATAAATAATCATTCTCAATTGTGATAGAGGGGGATAGTAGAATATAGTAGATAGAATAGATACAGTTTAGAGGGATGTTTCACAAAAAAACTAAGACTATGTTGCATGTGTAAAATCATGGAGATATCAATGGAAGTATTTTGATATGTTGCAATTTTTTCTAGTATCAGTTGTTTATCGTGTTTATTGAAAGTATTATCGAAGTTGTCTCCAATGTGATGTTCTTTGATTGTTTAAATTGGTGTAACAAGTTTACCTCGAGTTTTTCAGTACACATTTGTTGTAACTGTATGATCAATTAATTGGCTCTTTCTAGTAAAGATTAAATCCTCTGAGTTGATCATAGTAATTAGAAAATATCAATTGGATCACTAAGAAAAACTCGGTAATCATAACCTTGCATGTTTATATAAACTATAAACCAAATCATATGTTGAATAGCTTGAATTCTTGCTAGAATAGAGTACTTATCTCATATTTCTCTTGACTTCACATACCCTAAAAGGCACTGGTCTCACCATTTACATCATTCAATCTCATTCATATTTTTTACATCTGTTAACTGAGCATATTAGGATTTAGTCTTCATTTTAGTATACAATTTATACCAAGTTTGATCCATTTTGTCCACTTCCATATGCCATTGTGGATAAATTGTTGTAGGAAAGAAGATCATAGGTTAAGTTTGCTTCATTAGTTATAGGTACACCTGCATAGGTCTAGCAACACTTGAAGAGTAGAGGGTTTAATTATTTCAAACCTTGTTCTGTTACCCTAAAATGTACCAAGAGATTGGAAACCTCTTGAGGTATCCTTGCCTGCATTTCTTAGAGCTAAAAAATTGGCGACTCTATTGGGGACAAACATCAGAAAATTCAGTTGAAGACCATCATATAGAGTCATTGAAGAAAAGGATATATTTTGAGAAGATTCAGAAAGAGTGATTCCACTGGGAATAGATCAGAAATAATCATTTTCCTAATTTTGAAAAGGTAGGTGGTGACTCTTAGAAAAGTTTGATGAAGAATGGAATGTGTATATGGAATGAATAAATACACAAATGCAGGAAGTTATTGGGCCCCTCAAGTGCCTGATAATACACTTGGAAATTTCTACAATGGATATAGTCCATATCATGCACAATAGAATATGAACCCACCTATCCCTCCCCATCTATGCAGAACAATGATCAAGCCATTCGATCTGACAAGGTTTCAGCGGTACCCTTACCCTATGGATATGGATTGGAGAAGCCTTGTCCCTAAGTTTACAGGGAGTGACACAATCATTGTTGAGGATCATTTGAGGAGATTCAATGATTTCATCAAGGGTTTGGATATGCCATATGAGGATTTACATATGAGGTTTTTTATGATATCACTTATTGAAGATGCTAGGGATTGGTTCAATAGCCTACTCGTAGCTTCTATTAAATCTCTACAAGGATTTTAGGATTGAGTTCTCAAGGAATATGGAGATCTGTCTACACCAAATTGGGCTTCCCATGGGTTATTGGAGATTCAAGAAAATCAGAATTTGCAGCAAGGTATGTATCAAAACCAACAATCTAATGTTGACGAATATTTCAAAAATATTTTGGATGCCTTTCTTGGCATAAGGAGATATGAAGGAGAAGATTTAGGTTCTCTATATAATAGAATGACAAATATTTATATGCAGATACCTTCTCATTGTAGGCCTACAAGGGCCATGTTTGTTTAGCAATTTGTAAGAGTATGGGAGCCTAAATCAGTTTATTGGATAGAAAAGCAATGTACCTTTGATCTAGTGAATAAATTTATTGATGACATGTAGAGGATAAGGTATGAAGACAATGATGATATCACATATGAGTATAGAGAAATTTATCAAGCAATAGAAGATGAGACATGTGCAGGTCAATATGGTTCATATGATAGCTTACATGATGAAGATTATGATAGGGAAAACAATATGTGTTATGAGGGATCCAATGAGTATTCAAATTGTGAAAATGGACTTGTGGATTCTGATTTACACTTATGTGATTCTTGTATTTCTTATGATAATCAAGAGGAAATGGAGAATGTGGATCCATTTGATAGTGAACAAGTAGCATTTCCTACTATAGATGAGAACCATGATACATTTGATGAGGAGGAGGAGAGTATGTCAACATGTGAAAAAAATAACTACAATGATCTTAAAATTTGCCATGTTGATGAATTGGAAAATAAAATGGAAGGGGATTGTGTATCATGTCACAATAAGGAAGATTTTGAGGGAAATCATGTGAATTTTGATTTACAACAAGGAGATATTTCTAGCTCTTGTGAAGAGGGAGAAATAATAGAAGATATGGAAGAAGAAACATGTTCACTCAGTAGTGAGAAAATTTCAGATTTGCTAACTCTTGAATACCAGATATGTGCACATGAAAGTGACTCCAAAGTCATGTGTCCAACTTCCATTTGTTTGATAGTGAAAGTTCTTTGTGCAATGATTCATTTGAATTTTAGTACATTTCTCAAAATGATGGAGAAAACTTTGAGTCTAGTCAAAAATCTATTTTCATTCAAAAAGAGGTGTGTGATTTTGAAATTCCTGACTTATGTGGAGAAAATATTTATTTGCATACCAAGGATGATATAATTCTAGCTTTGATTATGCATGATATTGAAGACATGAGTCATGATACAGTGTTGTCTCTGAATAGAGATACTGAAGAGATGCAAAAAAAATCTGACTCTTTTTTCTCATACAACAATGAGAGGACAAAGTTTTTTTATTTTTCAAGAGAAGCACTTTGATTATGAATTTTTAATACAGCTGGGAGAATGTTTTATAACACATAACAGTGAGAAATACAATGAGGAATCTTGCATTAAGTATGCATGCATTTTGTATGTTGAGAATAACAGAGATTTTTCTGATGATGGAGAATACAAACTACTGAATACTGTTGGAAATTTGGTCCAAGCTGAGCATGATGATTTTCTAAAAACTTACAAAGATTGCATGAATATCTTCAAGAAGAATCTGATGAACTCAAGACAAAACTAGGTATTTGACAGAGGAAAGTGGTTTAAGTTTCAGATTGTAACAACTCAAGACAGGAGAAGTTAACACATAGAGGATTGACGGTTGCCAATGCATGGACAACTCTTGCTTATCCTCTTTAAAATTCTTTTCCATGCACAATAGTTTAGGGTTTTGTTCACCTCCATCTTGCATTCATTTTTCATCCATTCCATCATTCTTTTTGTCCATTTCTAGTTTTCTCATTTTGTGTTTGGTCTGCTCACCCAAAGATTCTTGATCCTTGCAATGATCTCACTATCATTCATCCCCAAATGGAGCCACTGTTGGAACCTTCAAAATCTGATGATTTTTTACATATTTTCATACCCCCTGAGTCTCCATGTGAAGTTTACCTTGGCCAAATTTCCCCCATTTTCATGATGCTTTATCCACATTCTACCCATATTGCCCCATAGAATCCATCCATGTCTGCATTTTCCACACTTTGGTCCATATCAGCATGAGTTTGTTTGGGTCTCCCCAACCCATTATGTTTTTTCTACTAAAATCTTTTGTTTTAGGTGTATCAAACATGAGATGTTCTTTCTTGTAGTGACTAGCATTTGTCTATTGGTAGTTATCAGTATTGCATCAATGTTTTGGTGACTATGGAGACATTTATCAGTATATGTTGTGGCTTTCAGGGTTGTGTCTTACTGAATATCATTTGTCTTACTAACTTGAACACAATGGATTCTCTTCGGCCCAACATATTGTTTCAGTGCAATGTCATGGTGATTTCATTTTGTCACGCCAACCAACGAGTATGGGATGCATATCGGGAGGAGTCATGGCTATCGTTGTAAGGTCTTGGTGAATGACTTGTGGTCTCGCCAACCTTACACATGGTTTTTCTTTGTATAGTCTTTCGGTGAGACTATGGTGAATTCGGAGTAAGTCTTGATGAATGCAGCGGGATCTCATCGAATGGAATGTGGAGGTCACTCTATTGGCATAAGTTTTGTAGTGTCTCACCAAATGACATATGGTTTTTGCTTCAACCAAACGAAGTTCTTTTAGTGTATGGCTAAAATGATTTTCCATTGTCACACCGACCGATGGTGGAATAATTGGTCTATCAATATGACTCATGTTGCTTCAGTATATGTCATAGCAAGCTCATCGGGTCTTGCCGACAATATCTTATGATTTTATTTTGGTGTGAGGATTGCTTTCTCTTGGTGATCTAAGGTTATCTCAGGGCGACTTTTGATTTATGAAGTGTCTCCATGACTATGGTGTTGTCTTGGCGAACATGAGTGATCTTGAGGCTTTCGGTATGACTTAGTAAACTCTATGGGACCTCTCCCCAAAAAAAATATGTCACAACGACTCAAAATGAATGAAGATCTTTGGTGAAACAAGGTCTAATCTATTAGAAGTCTCTCCAAGATCATGTAGTCACAACGATAGTGATTAAAAAAAAAGTTTTTTTCAATGAGAAACTTCCTATGTCTTGGCGACTAGCAAAACACTAGGGGCTTTCGGTGAAACGTAATTTGGTCCATGGGAGGTCTCCCTGACATCACAGGGTATGGGTGAAAAATATTGAGCATGGGATGATAGCGATATTGTTGCCTTTGGCATACTCACGAGGATGTTACAATGAATGATTGATGAAGTCTTATGCACTATGGCTTACTTGAAAATTCCTAATTGCAACTGTTTGCTGATATTGGAATATGAAATGATGTGCTTGTTCGGATACTTATGTATAAATAATCATTCTCAATTGTGATAGAGGGGGATAGTAGAATATAGTAGACAAAATAGATATAGTTTAGAGGGATGTTTCACAAAAAAAATAAGACTATGTTGCATGTGTAAAATCATGGAGATATCAATGGAAGTATTTTGATATGTTGCATTTTTTTCTGGTATCAGTTGTTTATCGTGTTTATTGAAAGTACTATCGAAGTTGTCTCCAATGTGAAGTTCTCTGATTGTTTAAATTGGAGTAACAAGTTTACCTCCAGTTTGTCAGTACACATTTTCCGTAACTATATGATCAATTAATTGGTTCTTTACAGTAAAGATTAAATCCTCTGAGTTGATCATATAGTAATTAGAAAATATCAATTGGATCACTAAGAAGAACTCGGTAATCATAACCTTACATGTTTATACAAACTATAAACCAAATCATATGGTGGACAACTTGAATTCTTGCCAGAACAGAGTACGTATCTTAGATTTCTCTTGACTCTGCATACACTATAAGGCACTAGTCTCAACCATTTACATCATTCAATCTCATTCATATTTTTTACATCTGTTAACTAAGCATATTAGGATTTAGTCTTCATTTTAGTATACAATTTATACCAAGTTTGATCCATTTTGTCCACTTCCATATTCCATTGTGGATAAATTTCTATAGGAAATAATATCATAGGTTAAGTCTTCTTCATCTGTTATAGGTACACCTGCCTAGGTCTAGCAGCACCTGAAGAGTAGAAGGTTTAATTATTTCAAACCTTGTTTTGTTACCCTAAAGCATACCAAGAGATTTGCAACCTCTTGAGGTATCCTTTCCTGCGTTTTTGAGAGCTAACATGTCCCAATCCTTATTTAACATTTACATCATCACTAATAGGCCTCAATTAACCCATATTGTGCATCTTGAGGATTTAATTGATCAAATACTTGACAAGATGGCAATTTAGAACTTCCTAATTCATTGGCTTCTTGGGAGTTAGAATGGCCCCTGTGGGACCCATTCACCATGCATGGTGAATCAGTCCCTTCCAGGTGGGACCTATTTTCCATGTGTGGTGAATGAGTACTATCTAGCCCCTATTTTGACCTTTGAGCAGGAAAAAGTGAAATTTAAAGTTTATTTTCACTCCATGTCAACCTGTGATGAGGTATAATTAGATAATAAGGAAAAAATTTCTATCAATAGGTGTTTTTATGCTCATTTTACATCCAACAACATCTAACAACTCAATTCATATCCATTCTTCATTATTCATTCATCAATCTTTCATTTCAAGTCAAGCAACTTAGGGTTTCTCCATTAGAAGTCTTCAAGTTTTCTAAAACATCCAAGGGTTGATTCTACATGTATTTTTGTCGAGTTACAAGATCAATCATCATTGTAAGGTAATTTATTCCATTCTTGTATGCTTCATTCAATTATTTTATCAATTTTGTTTAATTACCTACACGGGGTTTGACCAAGGTAAACACCCATACCTTAACATTTAATAATTTATCTTCCTTGTTTTATTTGTATGAAAAATTAGATCCATTGGAGGCTTGAGAATCATTGAATATTGTGTTTCCAAGTTATTCAATTCATATCCTTCTCATTCAACTCAAAACATCAACAATAGGTCACTTTCAGACCCAAATCCGACAGTTTCAGAAGCAGAGACTTGTAGGAGATAGAAGTACAAATCTAACTCCATAAAATCTTCCTTTGATTTTCCATATTTTTGTAGATAGACTGATTCACCACCCATGGAAAATGAGTACCACCTGTAGGCCTGGAAATTCATTTTCTCATATTTTAGCTCTCGATCGTTAGAAACAGGTGTCTGAAACATTTCATTAGAAACAAGACTAATTCGCGCTGCATGAAAAATCAATTCTAGTTGACATTAAAAAAAGTTTCTAAGACATTCCAAAATATTCCAGTAACATCATTCTACCTCTAGGTGCACTCTATTTAATCTCATTAATTTCTCTTTTCATTTGCTTAAGTTTCTAGTTCATATTTGCATTACATAATGTATTTTCAAACATAGTCTAAATTGCACTTTAGCATTCATTTTCAGTCATTTAGATTAGTGCATTACATTTAGTTAAGATTATTTACTGCATATCATATTTCACACATCCTAATTTGAGTGGTACATAAGCATTTTTGGATATAACCTCTCTCCTTTTAGTTGAAAAACCCTACAAGAGTTGGATAGTCCATTGGGTCAAAATATCTATGTCACATCTTCATCTAAGGAAGCCATATTACTATTTTTTGAAATATTTGTGTCAATTTTGTGGTTTTCTTGCACCATGACACCTTCTCTAGTAGGAAATATTTTATGAAATTCAAAGATAGGTTCTAAAATAAGTTCATCACAAGTAAGGGGGTTATCAATGATGGCATTTTCTTCTTCAATATTTTTTTCCTAATGATTCTCATTAATTGGATCTTGTAACACCATAATATCTTCTTCACCAATAGGAGAGATATTAGGAGAGGGGGAAATTTGATTGTTGTCCATAATTTTATCCTTTTTCTCTAAGGTATCATTCTCTTTTCCTATAATAGCTACCCTAGTAGGAGAGATTTTAGGAAAGTAACAAACACAAGGTTCAACACAATTCATTGTTAGATGTTGTAAAGTAGCTTCACAAAAAATAGGAGAGGCATCAAGAGAAGGATAACTATGATTTTCATGTTTACCAATGATTGGAATTTTTTGTTCAAATAGGTCTTCCCAAATGGTAGGGGCATTAGGAAAGGTAGGAATAAGATTCTCATGAGTCTTAATAAAGATATCTTCTAACACTAAACTATCTTCTTCATGTCTATAGAAGATATTATGAGAAGGAAAGGTTTAATTTTCATGATTATCCATATTTGCATCCCCATATCCTATAATGTCTTCCCAAGTATGAGAGGTGGGATTTTCATAGCTCCTCACTATTAAATCTCTTAATATCAACATATCCTCCACACAAATGTGTTTTTCATGAAAATTCACAATTTTATAGACTTATTCACTAAAATATTTTCACAAGTAGGGGAGGTGTTGGGAGATGAATGGAGATTAGGTAAAGTAGTAGCCATAATCTCAGCTTCGTATGCCATAATATCTTTCCAATGGGGAAAACAAACAAGAGTTTCATGATTCTTAATGGTTGTATCTCATATCACCAAGATACCATTGTCACTAATAGGAGAGGTATCAGGAGAAGAACAATTATGATTTTCATGATTGTCAATGTTTGCATCCTCTTGTATCAAACCTTTAGTGGATGATCTAGGAGAGATGAAGTCATCAAGGGCTTCATCTAGCATGTCAATGTCATCACTATTAAAGGGTTTGAATGATATGCTTTCTCTAAGGTTAATAATTTTTTGTGTTTGTTTCTTTTGATGTTTTTTAGTGTTTTGTTTGCATTTTATAAGGAATGCTTAATGTAATCTAATCTAATTGAACTATGAATTAATGCTGAAATTGAAAAGCAAAAAAATATAATTCTATCCACAATTGTATTGAAGGTAAATTATGCTACTTCTAATGATTTCAATGCAATAGAAAGTAGGAAAACTAAAGAAAAAAAAAATCACAACAAACCAAAGCTTTAAAACAAGTAATTTAACTCTATAAAATGCAATTTAGAATATGCAGAGGGACTGAATTTCCCAAGGTGGTGAATGAGTCCCAGTGATGATTTTTTTCAAAATTTTATGAATTTTTTAGTTGATTTTTATGCTTTTTTATGTTTTTTGATCTATGTCTGAGATGCAAATGTAGATTTTGAATGATTTTCTATGAAATTAGATGAAAAAAAAGCAAGCTAACTGAGCTTTCACTAGTGCAAAATTTGAAACCCTAGAATGTAAATTAACTAATGCAAATCCTAATGCAATGTCAATGCAATCTATATTAAGGATGATGATGGAGTCTAAATTAGAAAGAAGGTATTCTAATTGTACATTCACAATTTATACACTCAAGAACACCTTATTTCTGATTTGGAGTCTATCATCATACTCTAGGTGACCTTTTAGTGAATATTATGACCTTGCAAATGGGGAGACAACTTAAAAAGGCTTATACAACCTAATCTTCAATGATCTTTCAAGCTCCAAGACACCTAGATCTGAAATCACATATGTAAAGAGGAGAAAAACTTGTTGATTGTTATCGAATAGGGGTAATTAAACAAAATGATGAAACAATGAAACAAGGACATGAAGCATGAAACATAGGACATGAAACATGAACAAGGATACCTTGAATGATGTCTTGTAAATGATGCTTTATAAATCTACAACTCAACATGAAATAGTCACGAAGGATGTAGATCTTGATCTTGAAAATAGGTGTAGAACAGTGCTTGATCTTGGATCTTCAATTCTATATCACAAAGCTAGCTCAATAACATGCTTGATGCTTGATATGCTTGAAATGATGATGCATATTTATTTTCTACAATAATTCATGAATAAATCTACCCTTGAATGACTTCGAAATGATCTTGAATACTCTCTTGATGATCTTCTAAATTCTTTGAATGCTTAAATCTTGCTTGCTTGACTTTATATCATGTAGGTTTATGTTGCTTATGTGAAATGGGGATTTGAAAGCTTTTTAATATAGGAAATTCATTGAAATGACTATTAATTTGATCCTCAAGGTAGACATGCAATAAATTTGAATTAAAAACCCACTTTCCCCCATTAAGAACCTTAAAAATAGGCCAAATGGGACTCATTCACCATCCTGGGTGAATGATTCCCACCTAGATGGGACTAATTCAACATAGGTGGTGAATGGGTCCCATAGGGGCTATTTTTAGTGGTAAATTGTCGAGGAGTAAAAAATTTAAGCTTATATATTGATCTTGTTTGTTTTTTTATTGAAATATGCCTTGGAATGCACAATATGCAGTCATAAATTCAATAGGTCACAAAACACAGTGTGAAAGTGTAAATAAATACACTTTACAACACTAAATTAAGGAAAAATTGGGTAGATTTAGCTTACAAGGGCCTTAAATCCAATGTGAATGTGTAAACCACATTACAAAACTATGCTAGGTCCACCTTAGTTTACATGATTCCTAAATTAAATGTGAAGGTGTAAATAAATACAATTTACAACATTAAATTAAAGCTTAAAAAGGTCTCGAGACCTAATGTAGATGTGTAAAACACCTCACAACACTAGATCGGGGCGATATCAACTCCAATTTTTCATTTCACATTATAAAATTAAGCAAGGGATACTTTTTTGGTGAGTCCACCAAAATTTTAGGTTTTCATTCAAGCCTCTTTAGTTTCCATGTCCACCTCTGTTCTACCTCAGTCCTTTATTCTACATTTTGATTTCATAGTTTAGGTCATATAGTTAAGTCTTACATATAATTAGATCTTGTGCGTTACTTGTCTTTCCAAGCCCAAGCTTTGTGGTGAACCCCTTTTCACTCTTTGTTCATATCCTAGGAGAAAATTTAGTAGATCTCTTTCCCTCATTCTATCATTGGATTAAGATCTATAAGATATCCTTGAGTCAAACTTGAGTGAAATAGGACCCCCTAATTCCATCTACCAAAATATTTGGAACCCTATTTCCTCATGTTCATTTTGGTGAACCTAGCCTTTAGAACACCTTTATTTCTAATTTTGAGTGCATCATAGTCCTAGATCTACCTTGTATTAAAATTGCATTAGGTTTTGCATTAGTTAAATTACATCTATGGTTTCTAAATATTGCATTAGTGAAAGTGCATATAGGTAGCATTTTTCCTCTTGCATCATTGAAATTCCCTTGAAATGTATAATTGCACTTATTCTATACATCATCCAAAATAGAAAACATAACATTCACATAAAATTTGCTAAAATTGATGCAAAAACCAATATCTGGGACTCATATGCCCCTCTAGGTGATTTAGTCCCAGTATAGGTGGTTTTTCTTAATTTCTAGGTATTTTGTGTTGAATTACCAACAGTCAAACCTTTAAAAAACCATAATTGGGACTCATATGCTCCTTTGGGAAATTTATTCTTGTTTCATATTTTAAACTACATTTTCCAACATTAAAAACTCTATTTTTGTGCTTCAGTTTGTTGTTATTATATTTTTGTTTCAATTTACAAAGTTTTTGTTTTATTCATTCCATTGCAATAGAAAATAACATTAATCTTGTGTTAGTTGCATTCATCTTCCATTCATTAATTACCCCTTGCATGAGCTTTACTACTTGGTGTCCTATTGTTAATACTATAGTGAGATAAAGTTTGAGACTCGTGTCATCCTGTGATAGCACAATTATAATGGATCTTGGGTTGTCTATCTTTTTCACTACTAGTGTTGACACTAGTTCACTAGGTATAGACCATACCCTTAACAAATCTTTTCCTTCGAGTAGTGTGATAAATTTTGAATTAATGGTTGCTAGTATTCTACAAGAAAACATAATCCAAACCCACAAAGACTTAGCCAACCTACAAAATCAAGTGAGTATTGAAAACATTTAAACCACTATTATCCCTACTATAGATAACATACATCGCATGATTGAAAGTGAAGAAGGAGTTGACCTTGTTTGTAACATAGTTCAAATTTTTGGAAAACATCTTACCTCCATAACTAGCAATTCCTTACTGTTGAACAATGTCCAAAGTAAAGGAGGATCTCAAATTCCTCCTCCTGCAACCATTGCCTCTATTCCCACCTATACCAATCCTCAAGTTACAACAACGATGCAACATACTAGTAACATCATTCTTACCTTGGATATTTCTGCTAGTGTTCTTAGTACCTTTTTTGCATCGCACATCATATCCCCTACCACTTTACCTCCCATAAACATTCCATTCACATTTCTCTAAAACACATACACACCACCCTATTCACCTCCATCTCAAAATGAAAACAACTTCTTATCCTTGGAGATATTGATAATGTCGATGCCACAAGGTATAGAGGTGCCTAGATTTGATAAATATGTGGGGAAAGGAGATCTTTCTAACCATGTTTCTTCTTGTACTACCTTATGTAGTGACTTTATTCTTTAGGATAAGGTCCTAGCTAAGCTTTTCCCTAGATCCTTGAAGGATACTACCTTAGAATGGTTTTCTTCATTATTAAACAACTCAATTCATTCATTCAATGAACTTGTTGAGTCAATTATAAAATATTTCCAAGTGCATATGACTTGTAATATGACCTTAGCTGATTTGATGAGATGTAAGAAAAAAGATGATGAAAAGATTACTGACTTTATTTCATGCTATCAATCACTTTATTCCCAAATCTACGTAAAGATTCCCAACCCTCACCTTAAAAGGATGTTCATTGAAAGCTTACAAACTAAGATACAAGGTAAGCTTACCATGATGAATTTTCCCTCTGTACATTTGTGTATTTCCCTTCGTGATTATCAAAACTCGGTTAGTATTCGTGACAGAAAACCCACCTTTAACCAAACTGGAAAGTATGAATCCACAAACCAAAATAATTATCAACCTTTTATAAAATAGAATAAAGGATTTCTTCAACTTAATCCCCCTCAAGCAACTCAACATGTTGATACCCAAGTGGCTACTATAAGGAAGAAAACTCCTTTCAAATTTGGGGATCCAGTTAGGAAATTCACTCCCTTACCTAATACCCTCCATAACACAATTTGACAACTTTTATAATAAAAAATGATCACCTTGCCTCCCGTTAAAACTCCTAATCCTAATAATCCTTTACCTCCAAAATTTATATGGAATTCTTATTTCCATTATCATCGACAATTGGACATGACATAGAAAATTGTAAGCATTTTAAACATCTTGTGCAAAACCTCATTGATTCTGTTTGACTTTTAATTGGAGGTTTTAATGATCAAGGAAATAAGTCTGTTTCCCATCCCAACTAAAACTTGCAAATATTTACCAACCCTATGCCGAATCATAATATTTCTTTTGTCAAAGCTAGTGAGACTAAGAAGAATGATGTGATGAATGTTGACATGGATGATGACAACATGGATACTATTGAACAAGATCGTATGGATACTAGTGAACAAGGTCCTATGGATATGGATACTATTAAAAAAAAATTAATTGCATTGATCGAAACTCAACCTTGTAAGGGCTGAACTTAAAAGCCTCTTGAAATTGCTTTCTCATCTAAGGATATCAGTATAAAAGCACCTAATGGTCCTCTTTACGTAGTTCACCAAATCAATGACAAGCCCATTAATGGGATATTAATTGATCCCATATGTGGAGAGAATGTGATCATTGAGGAATTCTTGTACATGAGCTCTATCACAAAATATATGACAAACTGAAAGCATGGATAGAAACACATAATGGTTTGACTTTCCCTATGATGAGATTGATCACCCTTCCTTTAGAAATCAGACCAAAATAATTAGATGTCTCATTCTCCATCATCTCAACATTAGACCAATTCCATGTGAAGCTTGGTTACCCATGGCTATGCTCCATGCAAGTTGTCCTGTCAGTTGTGCATAAATGTGTAAAGTTTCCCTTTGACAATGAAAGTTTCATTATACACCATAGTGGATTTAATCCTTTGTTTTCCCAAGGGAAATTTTCATTAGATTTACTTTGGCCCAAGCCTATGGAACTTATTAAACCTCATGAGGAATTCTTTTTAAAATCTTATGAAAAATTCAAGGTGAAATGAATAGTAAAATTGTCCCTTACCAACATGCATCAACCTATGACTGAGCCTCCTATCCTTGATGAAACTATTATTGAACCAAAAGACATTCCAAACAACCAAGAACAACCCATGATCGATCCTTTTACTATTTCCTACACAAGACCAAGAGATAACGAAAACAATTTCGTTATGGCTCCTAAGATGAAAAAAGTCTACAAAGATCTAGAAAAAGTGGATGAACAACCTCCTATAGTTCCTTCTATTCCTCCCCTTAGGGAAGAAAAAAAGCCTATGGTTAATAAACCCACTCCTATAGAAATGCAACTTGAAAAATGTACTAAAATAAATAGAAATGGTGGAGAGAGTAGGCATAGATGTCATGCTCTTTCTTGAAAGTTAGATGAAGAACATAACAATATTTAATGACCTCGTGCACACCTCAAGGAAGATTATGTGGATGACCTATTAGCTAAATCATTAACAAGGGGTGATCATCTACAAGTCTTAAACATGATTTTTAAGATGCTAGAAGAATATAAAGTATGATTGAATCCAAAGAAATGTGTGTTTGGAGTAACATCAAGCAAGATCCTAGCGTATTGTTGTGCCTTCAACACACACACCCTGTTCGGAATGGGGACCCTCTTTTCCTTCACCTTGCCGGGTCATTTTGCCACTCCCTCATTTTTTGTGCCCTCATTTTGGTGTCCTAAATTGTCAGTGTGCCTATAAAATCTCATCTTAATTTGACCATGTTTAATCCCCTCCAATTTTTCTAAGTCTTGGTTCCTTGTGGAGTTTCCTTGGCAGTTTGCTTCTGCCAGTGGCCTCGGGACTTGGCAGGCCCAACTTGCTAGGTTTCCATTGCTAGGTTTCCATCATGTGTTTGTTGTCCTGAATGGCCAAATGCCTTCACCTTCCCACACCATAGGACTCAACTTCCATATTTCCGCCCTTATGACTTGTGTTGAAAATAGACTGCCTTTTCCCTTTCCAGACCCAAACTCCCAAAATTCTCTGCTCAGAGTTTCATGTTTATTTCACCTTTTCCAATGGCCAACCTATGTCAATGTCCCATCCTTAAGACCTTGGAATCCTCTTTTCCGTTAGTTTCTAAATGATAAAATTGAAGAGGCTATTTAGCCACATCCTTCCGGCCCTCGGGCCCTAGACCTCCTACTGTTGTTCGAGAATTTAAACTCACCAAACCTCTTGTCATCCATATAGGAACTAATGGATCTATTAAATGTTAATTAGGAGTATAAATATCTAGTTCAACCTATCATTTTCATATGTCAAGTTAGCCATAGGAGTTCAGAGCAATTTCTAAGGAGTCTAGTTCCCATTTCAGTCACTGCCCTCGCGCCCGTTGCTCTCGTTTGTCAATCCTTCGCAAATTCCACAACTTCCCTCGCTGGGATTTTGAGATGGGTTGGTTGTCCACCTTTCCCTGGGGTTTTTGTCATTTTATGCTTAAATGATAAACAAACATGGGATAAAATTACTTTAATTTGGTAAAATAAGATAATACCTAAAAAACCCATGTGATGGAATTGCAAGAAAACCTCTAAGACATCCTCTAAGGAAAATATAGAACTTTACCTTGTTGGCGTTGTTCTTCACACAAGGAATTCATGCCTTCCAAACCTAAGCCTTCTTCTCACCACTAAAAAAGTTAGAAAATAAACATCAAATGACCAAATGGCAGGATTCCCTTTTGGTCCTGCGACCTTAGACTTCTCCAGACAGATTGTTGTCAGGACTTAAACAAACTCAACCTCCATCTATGTTTCCTGAGCCCCCTCCCATAGGATTCCATCCCTAGGATTCCTCGTTGCTTTCACCTTTTCAAAAAACATGATGGCACTATCCACCCGCGGCCCAGAGCCCACCTCGCCTATTGTCATTTAGGTTAAACCAACAAAATGAATTGTTTTGTCATATCCTTAGGCCCCAGTTCAAAAAGTTATGTTCACAAAATTCCTTAGCAGTTTTGTCATTTCCAAACGGCCATCAAGAAATTTCCTTATATCTCCTAGACCCCGAGAATATGTTGGGTGTAATTATTGATAAATGATAAACTCAAGTACCCTCACCTACCCCAAGCCCATGCCATCGAACTTCCACCCATGAAATTCCATCCTAAAAGGGAAGAATGAGCCTATCCTTCCATCCTCTAGGACTCACCGTCCTAATTTCCCAAGACTTAACAAAGAAATCTAATGTCCAAACTCGATGCCCGATCCAGTCTGCAAAACCGCTCCTATCAGACTTCCATTCAACGCTCGTCGTTCTAAACAAAAATTCGCTAATGACTTCCTACTCCTTGAGACCCAAACACTTCAGAGTTAAGGAAAAACACTAACCTCCCTTCAGCCTCCCAGGTCTCGGATCATGGAATTTTAACCCTAGAATTTTTTTCCCTTTGCCTATTCCAAATGGAAAAGCCCTGACAACTTTCCTTCCTTGTATCTCCAGATGCTCCAATCAAGGTCCAAATGAGCTTTGAATTGAAAACCAGTTTCGACCCACATGCCTAAAGTCAGCCCTCTACTGCACTAGCCTTTCAAACCATCAAAATCTAAGGTTAGGAGAAACCACCCAGATTGACTTATCTTTTTTTCCATTTAGATGACATTCCTACTAGGGAAGTTCACCCCCTAGGCCCAAGCTATCAAAAATCCCTCCAGAAAATTGCAAATGGTATCTTGAAGTAAAATTTATATTTTATGAATGATATATCATCTAACCAGACTTCATCCATGGGATTTTTACTAACATCTATATTACTGTGAGTGGTTGTTCTCATCTTTCCTTTGCCTACAAGATATATGGAACTAGGTGTAAGATCCTCGAGGGCAGCTTTAGTGAAAGGTAAAGGGAAGAAGTCAGGAAAGGTTTCTTGTGGGAAAGAGGAGAAACAACAGATGAAGTACCATTTCCAAGGAGAGCCTCTGCACTCAAAAATCATTATGGACTGGAAGGAAATTATAGATACCAATATTGGTCACGTCGATATTGAGGAATTCAAATGAAGGGCCAAGATCCATCTTAAGACTAACAATGCAAGATTGATCAAATGCAATGGAATTGCTAAGGCCACGGGTAGGAGGATGTTACCACAAAATCCTCATTAGAGTAATGGGCCTTCCCACTGCAACATACTTTCAAGAGTGGATGATTTACTTCATAGAGAAAATTCCCTATGGGCAGAAGGATGTTACCACAAAAGCCTCATTCTACTTGAGAGGCATAATAAGAAATTGCTTCCACGAGTAGTTCATGAATGTAAAGAAGACCTCCAAATTCTACATGGCCTACTATCTTGTTTACTCACTGGCTGAGCAGAGACAATACAATGGGTTGTTCAAGGCACCTGATGAAGAGTCAGGTCGAGCATTGAAGGTTTATGATAGATACCCCCAGCTCTAGTTAAGAATTTTTAAGGAGTATTTTTGAGTGAATGACGCCTTTGTGGGTCACATTATAAGATTACTTGGGGGAAGTTTTGAAAGGAGGTTCTCTCACAGTGCTTAGGAATTCTTAAAATAGTCTACCTTCTTGTTTGTTTAATACCCCAAGTTCACCTACATTCATGGCCAAGGTTACACAGAGAGGCTGAACAAGCTGCTTTGGTATCCCAATGACTCCAATATACTGTTAGTGCTCTCCCAACAACTGCAACATGTACATTCGGTCCTCAGCAGTAGGAATTTGGTAGGGATCCCTTATCCCTTAACTTTCAGCCAAGGTATGTACAAATTGCAAACCTCCCAATGTGTTGGGAATTCTGAGAAGGAACTAACCGAATATCATTTTCACCTACACACTGCTTGCCTATGAATGGACCCATATGGGCATGTAAGGAAGGCACTTAAACTAGGGTATGCTTGTTTGCATCATGTAGAAGATTTCTGGGCAAATTTCCAAGATGATAAGGAGGTATGCACAATACATTACATGCTAATGACTATGTACTTTGTAAGAAGGGTGAATTTGTTTCCCATACTTGACATGGTTGAAGAAGATGAAAGTACCATAATGGACCCCAGGTAGAGTGTAGTCACCAACTTTCCAAGACCGATGATAGATTGGGCTGAGCAAGAGATTGATGACCTCAACATTCTAACCAAGATCGTCGAGGCTCGCACCAAGGAATGGGTCAATGGACGAGTAGCCCAATTAAAGAAATAAGGGGTTGTCCTAACATATGAAGGAATCAAGAGTGAACCTAGTGCCATATATGATATTTTTGCTACAACCTCAATAGGAGAAACATACAAGTCTCCTTTGCTCACAAGATCAAGGAAAAGGAAAGAAATAGAGGACCCAGAGCCAGATCCAAAGGTGTACTCAAGGAAATATTTAGAAGATATGCTTTCAAAGAAATATAAAAGGATGGGAAGCATCACGAGAATGCCTATGATTCAAGAAGAGCCCCTTCATAAGGTTGAAGAAAGGGAGATATATCAACCAAAAAATCCACCTACTACCCCTGATTCTTTCACCCTTTCATCTATTTCCCAAGCCATTATTGCCACATCCCCACCTATGGTTGACATCTCAGTTCACCTCCCCTCTTCTCTGGCTATCGAGTAGGTTGTGATGATCAACTTCTCCACTGTCGTAACTTTCACACTTTCCTCCACCTCCATGTCTCCCACCACATCACTTCCATTGGATACATAAAAATACCAATGCTAGCACTCACACTTCCAGAGGTGTTCTCACGACACATTCAAAATGTTCTCTCTGATATTTCCCAAATATTTTTGGATCCCACCATATAAGATTCCTTAGCGCAGGTCCTTGCCAGTGCTCTACCCTCAAAACCTCCAATGGGACCACCAATGATGGAAGAAACAATGCAAATATCTGAGAAGTTGGAATATTAGGAAAGGGAAACTTCAAAGGCATTGGAAGAGGAAGCAAATGAGTACCATGAACACCTAGAAAATGAGCATTCAAAATTTGATAGGGTGGTTTATGAAGAAGAAGAAATAGGATCTTTCAAAAGTAGTGATGAAAGAAATCATGATACTAATATTATACAAACATTTGATGGTGATTTGGAGGAATAGCTAGCCAGGAAACTAGGGGATGTTAGGGAAGAAGTTGAAAGGTCACCTCCTCATAAGGAAGGGAAAGAAGGTGACATAATAGAAGAAAATGTGAAACTTCCTCTAAGGGAACAACCAAAAGATGTGCCACCTCCTCGTAGGGAGGAGGAAAATGTAGAAGAGGATAAACCTGAAGGTGAATATCAAGATGACAAAGGCCTTGAAATTGAATTGCCCAAAGAGAATAGGCATGAGAATGAGCTGAGTGACAAATGAGAAGAGGAGGCTAAGAGGGAAGAAATTCCCAAAGAGTGCCTACCCACCAAATCCCCAATCAAACACATAATGTTGATATGGGATTCCGATGAAGATGAAGAAGATATGAAGGAAAAGGAAGAGGATCCTAAGGAAAATGAAATTGAAATTATAAAAGATGATGGTGATCGTAGGTCACCTAGGGGAAAGGCTCAAATTATTGAATGGCTAGAGAAGAAACTTGAGGAGAGGGCTACTGCCCTGAGCAATCCAAGAACAAGACTAGAAGCTATCTTAGCTAGGGCACATATCACTACTAAAAAGAGAAAAAGGAAAAATTCAAATCCAAGGTGACAATGGATGTTTCTAGATTTAGGATTGTTCAAGTTGCTACACCAGTAGTGGGAATGGATGGAATAAGCTATAATGTCTCTACCATTGACTTTGGAATGGCTACTAGAGAGCGAAAGGTAGAACACCTCCAGGAATATATTGCCATAGTGGTATAGCTAATACAACAAGGAAAAGTTTCAAAAGAGGAACTAAAGGTACAAGTGGCTGACCTAATGGCATACATTCATTAATGGTCCTTAATGGAAGAAGTACCTACCACATCCGTGGCTCCACCACACTTGTTGTCTAGGGCACAAATTGACAAGCTGGAAAAGAGAGAGTTTTGACAGGACTACAAAAAGCTAGTTTCTATATGTTCGATACATTGGAAACATGGGCATCGGTTGGGTTGTCCAAAAAAAAAACTTCTTATACCTATAGCAATCTCTTGAGAGTACAAGGAAACTTTGCATTGAATTCCATGTGAGATATGAGTCCACCTACCCAAAGATCAAGGCTATTCTCAAACAGCCAAGTGCAAAGGGGGAAAATGAGATTGCATTCAAGAAGGATGATCATTGGCTCATGGATGTATGGAAGTAGGACTTTGAGAACAAAAAAGAAAGTTTGGAGTAGTTTCTTGATAAATTGGATCTGACTATTGAATGGGTCAAGGAAATCAATGCAAATTGCACCCGATATTTGAGGCCGATGAGAGGATATGACATGCCTACAGTACAAATAGATTCGAAGAAAATAAGTCCCCACTTTTAGAAAAGGATGGAGGATAGAATTTTGGAGGAGATAACCACAAATTTCATGATCTTTGCCACCTATGTCTTCACCTAGTTAGAATTGTTCAGGGACCAAACTACCAAGTATGGCGGAGATTGGGAAAGGCTTACAGACAACTCCAAGGAGTGGAGTTATCAATTTCTATGATTTGAGATTTTGGCAATTGACAAGCTCCAACCGGTAATTCTAAAGTTCATGGAGTATGCAACTTTGAAGAAGCAAGAAGGAAACCCTATTATTAATGAAGAATTCCTAACAGAGTAGTTGAAACAAAAGAGAAATCAGCAACAGACAAAATTTCTATAGTGCAGTCACTGGAGGAAAAAAATAGGGATACAGACAAAGATGTATTTTAAATTGTAATATATTGTCGGGTAGGTAGAACCCTAGGTTGTAGTGAATCTTGGTCACAAAATGAGATTAAATCTTTGCCATCCATTCTAGTTTTTTGACACTATAAATAGGGGGTCTCTCATTTTCAAGAGCAGAGTTGAGTTGTTGTAATGACATGCTGTAGAAATTTCTAATGAAAATACATCAACTTGTTGCATTTTCTGAGTTTTTATACATGTTTCACAATTGAATCTTCCATAGTTAGATGCTCTAGTTAAATTTACATTTTTTTTCTAATTAGTTTTAGATTTCTTAAATAGATTTAGTGATGCTATTTTGTGACTATAGAAATTTCTATTGTGTTGATGCCTTCTAGTCCATACTTTTTATTATTTGCTATTGGTGAATGGTCTTCTAAAGTTAGTTTGGGCTGAAATAAGAAGCTGCTCTAAATTTTTATCTTCATTAATGCATGTATGTAGTGGATGAATGGTGAAATATCTACAGACCTTAGAAGATAGAACAAATTTCATGAGACTGTGATTATTTCTCGTTAAGTGGAACTTTGTTTGAAGGAAATTGTCCACAGTAGGAACTCCATGATTACTATTCATGGTTAGTTGCAGATCTAGGAAACTCTTCTTCTGCCTACTATTTTTCCTTCTTTTTAGAAGTAACCTAAGCTAAGGTTCATTACATATTCTAAAGTCAAAACTTAAAGAAAACACTGGAGTTTCAGATCGCTATTAGAACCTATAGCAAAGTGCACCTTAACTTCCATCTCAAAAAATTTAGACTCTAAGATCAACTTCACATTCAGCTAGGTAAGCTTGCCCTATGATTACTAGCAAAATCACATCAAATATCAACTGAGGAATTCCATGCAAGTCATGACCTCACACCTGAGAGACCTTGGGGTGATTTTCAACAACTTGTTGTTGGAAGTCTCCTTTCAAGGGAGGTAGTGCATTCATGTACTACCTATGTTGAGAAAGTGTGCAAAAACACCCATCAACAGAACTGGCGCTAGAAGAAGGGCATTGTGAAGTTGAATCGAACTAGATCATTCTCCCTAGAAATATTTTAGAGAATTCTAAGGTCAACACCAAACAAAGGGGAACTTCAAGAGATGTAACCCCCCACCAAGGAAAAATAAACTAAGGGAGGAGAGGTTGCTTCTTCCTCTTCCTCCATCCCATTCACTTCCCTTCTACCTTCACCTCCATTCACCCCTTTTCCATCCTCCACCCAGCCATATCAAACTACTTTTCCACCTTTTATCTCTAGCATCCAGGGATTTGTCACTCTCCCTACCTTTCAAGTTCAAGGCGCAGTCCAAACAACCACGACCTAGGTGCACTCCCAGCCTACTATCCAATAGTAGGTGTTGACCCAAATTGTTGTCCCTTAATAGCAGGTACCACCTCTACCTCTTTTTGTGGCTTGGTTAATGCAAAATCCTTCGTCGTTGCACTTCAATGCTTATCATGACATACCCAAGAATCTGAAGGGATTTTGCACAAATTTCAATCCTCATGACCCACAAAGGATGGTAGAAGAACACATCAAGATATTTAAAACAAAAATTACAAATATGCAGATCAGTCATGAAGATGTTGCATACTACCTCTTTCCATATTCATTGGGGGAGAAAGCTTTTTACTAGTATATCAATTTTCCTAGATGGTCCATTACTTCATGGGATCTCATGAAGAATTCTTTCCTACAAAAGTATACAATTTTGATTAGCCCTTAAGAGCTATATTGATAGTTTATGTCTATCTAAAGAGAGATTAATGTACCCATTGGCTCTTTTAATGATCATTTCCATCACGCGTTTATGAGACTTCAAGATCCATACATACACAATGAAGTTGCAGCACTGCCCGTCTACTATACAACATTGGATAATCTCACATCAACATTGGTGAAAAGGATGTGCCTTCAACTTACTATGCTAGTGAATGCTTATGCAGAAGCTGTTGTCGCTAGTGTTGACTTAAGGCATAATATCTCTAGTTTGTTGCCTTCTTTGGGTCTAATAGCCCATCCAATGTAGGTTCATGGACTTAACCAAGCATTTTCTCATCAAACACCTCTCATGAACCAAGTAGCACAACTACCCATCATCCTGTACCCTAGACAACCAATGAATCATGCACCTCCCATGGCTTCCTACTTGTAGCCTCAGCAACAAATGAACTATCCTTAGGCTCCCCAATAGTAGCAGGTGTACTCTGAGTAGCCACACATACCATTATATTTTATGGGACTATAATTCCCTCTAGCACATTAAAACTAGCCAATCACCCCACCTGTCTTCCTCCAAAATCAAGTGCTACAACTGAGCAATACTGAAAAGGAAAGATTGGAAGAGTTGAAATAAATGATAAAGAAAATATCTACAAAGATGATGAACCTGAGAAATTAAATATGAGACCCAATAAATATGAGTTGAAATAAATTTGAGAAAATAATGCTATAGGCCTCCCAAGGCAACCTTTAGGCTAACTTTAATCAGGATAGTAGAGACAACAAGGATGGTAGGGATAACCATGAAGCCGACACCTCTTCTGGGAAAAAATTTGAGAGGAGAGCTTCTCAGAGGTAGAATCACACATGGAATATGAGACCCAATACTTGGGGTGTTCCTACTCCTCTGGATCAACCTGGCAACAATGAAAAGATGACTAGTGGAGTATATCTCATTGAGGCCGCTCTATCTAGATGGTGCTGGATTCACAAGACAAGTAGACACTTTGAGTTGGATTGTCCTGAATTTTAGATAGTTGCTAAAATATTCTAAGTGGAGGTCCAAAATGTGATTGATAGAACTTGTTGTAGGGAAATTATCCCATTCGAGCCTTATGACTCTTCTTGCCTCATGGTCAACCAAGCTCCCTTCCCACAGAGCAACTACAATGAGCCCAAGAAGGGGGTCACACTCATCCAGAATGAAGAAGTACAAGAGATAAGTAATGAAGAACATTATCAAGGATTTTTGATTCAGTAGATAATGGTCTAGTAGATGAGGAAGAAGATCATGTAGACGAAGTTCATATGTTTCACCAAAGATCAAATCCCTACTTCCTTAGTAATAGGCAGGCTCATGGACCCTTTCGTACTTCTACCCTACCAAATAACTTTAGTACTCCACCTGATCCAAATACTAGAAATAATCCTAGGCTTGCCCATGTGCCCACCCATTATTTCAACAAGGATAGGTCACAACATCATCCCCAAAACTAGTCCCAAAATCAAACTCAAGGCCAATCCTAGAACTAGTCAAGCCAAATGAAAACCCAACTTGCTAGCTCTGCCATTAGTTGTGCCTTCGATTCTAATATTGAACAAATGGGTGAATATGTAGCTAAAGAATTCAAGAAGGTAAAAATCAATCTATCTACCTTTGTACTACTCAAAGTCTCTACCGTAAGGCATGCCTTCTTTAGGATACTTAATGGAACCCCATCATTTGAAGCAACGCTAGAAACATCAACCAAAAGGGTCACCTTTGAAGAACCTAGGCAAGAACCTGTGATCCAAAACCTCATTGGGAAAAAGCAAGATACTCCCTCCAATCAACCTACAAGTAAGTAACCTACCAAAGAACCAGATTAGAACCATAGGCAAAACCCCAGGGATCCACCCACTGGGAAATTTAGGGATGGGGCTAGTGACAAAAACAAGGCTCAAGTAGCCCAAGTAGATACTCTCATGGGATTCTTCCAAGGGAAATTAGAAATTCCGCGCTTTCTCACCACCATCTAAATATTAGGAAAAAATCTACATAATCGTTTTATTGACTCTGGAGCATGGACCATCATCATGCCCTTGGTTGTATGGAAAGCCCTTGGGATTACCTCTATGCCTTCAAGGAAAAAGGTGAATCAATTGAATGAAACTAAGATAAACATTGTGAGAGACATGAATTAGATCCCAATGTAGATTGCCATGGACCTGAGGGTGCAGTACGTCATTGACATCCAAGTTGCAGATATCCCCGATGCATATGGAATCATCTTAGGATGGGACTTCACTCGTACCTTGAACGGATATGCCACCAAATTTTTTTTACATATGTGGCTACCATGGAAGGGACTACCCAATCAAATCTGTATTGAGCGAGAGTCATGGATGAACTTCATGATCACTAAATATAACAAATTGAACAAGGTGTTATTTGTTGAAATTGAGTTGGGAAATTATTGTCCCTTTGCTTATCAAGAAGAGGCATAGGTTGAAGAAGGAATGGTGGATGAGGTCTTGCTAGTGCAATGCAACCCTTCAATTGATTTAACTCATACACCTCATAGCACGAAGGTGCTAGTAGAAGCCGATGGTGAGGAAACCCCCAAATAACACGTTGGGATAAAAAACAAGTTGATCTTGGGTGCAAGAATGAATTTCCAAGAGCTCCTACTCCCAAATTGGTGTAGGATGCATGGTGCGTCTCTCTCCAAATTTCAATGCTGCCTATGCCAAATAGTAGTAGAACATGTCAAGAAGTTAGCTATTCTTGAGAAGGAGATGCCATCGAGGCAACCAACCTCCGCCATACCAAGATAGTATCTACCTCAAAAGCCATAAGTGACAACTTGGAGCCCAAAGGTAATGATTGACTTAGTTGTATCGGCATCAAAGAGCCTTCCAAATTTTGGAAATTATGCTTTGATGGGTCCAAATATAAGCAAAGAGCTAGCACCGGATTTGAACTAGTCAGCCCTATAGGTAAGTTTTTTTTTTTTTTCCCATAGACTTAAATTCTATTGTACCAATAATGTAGCAGAGTACAAACATTTAGTCCTTGGTCTTCTGATGACCTTGAAGAAAAATGTTAAGATGCTGCAAATTTTCGGTGATTTCGAGTTGGTTGTCAAACAAGTCATAAAACTATACTCATATCATGATAGAAAATTGGAAAATTATAGGCATAGGGTTTGGGACCTTTTAGAAGGGTTGGACACATTTAATATAAATTTGATCCCTCATGCTCAAAACTACACAACTGATGCTTTGGATCAAGTAGCCAACATACTGCAACCACTATCCTTTTCAGGTCTCAAAAAATTCACTATTGAGCTGACTTCTACACTGTCCATTACATATAACTTCACTCACTTTCAAGTCTTCAATGATGATAAGCACATCCTCAAATTCATCATGAGCTCTGATGTCTTTTCCACCCAAATAATTGATGAAGTTGATCCAAAAGAAGCTGAATTGGACATAGAAGGGGTAATTAACCTCATAACCAACACAATTCACTAAGGGATGGTTCAGCTAGAGCACATTTTTTATTTATATTATATTAGGGATCAAGATCAACAAATGAAGAAGGAAGCCATAAGCAACCAATGTGATGCTCACAACATTAGAACCATCGAGGAGGCCAAGAATGGTTTTATTGGAAAAGTATGTACTATAGAAGAAAAGAAAGGGATTGTGGATGCTTTATAGAAGTATCATGATGTGGTGGCATGGAGCTATGAAGACCTTAAGACTTACAACACCTCTATCATCACGCACACCATCCCTCTTAAGATAGAAGTGTGACCATTCCACCAATGACAATGCCCTATAAACACCTTGCTGGAACTAATCATATAAAAAGAAGGTCAAAAATTAATTTAAGCCATAATTATCTTCCCAGTTAGGTATTCTACTTAGGTGGCCAACTTGGTCCTATTCACAAAAAAGAACAGAGAAATTAGATTATGTGTGGACTTCCACAATTTGAACAGAGCTTCAAAGAAAGACAATTACCCGGTACCTTTGTTGGATGAGGTGTTATAGATCGTCAATGACTCCCAAATGGTGTCCTTTCTTGATGGGTAGTCTAGATACAACCAAGTTATGGTGCAATACAAAGATCGCCATAATACAACATTCACCACCAAGTGGGGGACCTTTTCTTACAAAAGAATTCCCTTTGGGCTCATTAATGATGGTGCAACCTTTCAATGTGCCATGGACATTGCTTTCAAGGATCTGATTGGGAAGTGTATAATCATCTATATGGATGACTTAACTATATTCTCTAAGAAATAGAGTGATCCTGTCTCTAATCTATGCAAGGGTATGTGGAGGATTATCATGGAAAAAATAGGCCCTTAATTGGCAAAAAATTTAGAAAAATCAGAGTTAGGCAACTTGACATAAAAATTTGAATAAATTATCTATATTATTTCAAAAATATGTAAGAATAGAATCTATAGCAAATTGAATGTATTTTCTAAACTAATAGGTTTTAAAAAAAAATCTATTTGGTGAAAATTTGAAATTTAAATGCAGTAGTACTTAAATTTCAGGGAAAAAACTCGTATGTATGACCACCTTAACTTGGTCAAAACTTCATGAAATTCAATTTTTCTTTTTCTAATCCTATATTATGCGAAGCATAGAATGTGATGCATGCTTTGGATTCAAAAAATGTGATAACATTTGAAAGCTATAGATTTTTTCAATCAACCTACCAATCAGGACTTTAGTCGTAATTTGAATAGAAAATGAGTAATAATTACTTATTAAATTCAAAATAAAGAATAATTTATATTGGTGGAAAGCTGAGAATATCCTTTAAAAACTCTTTTCATTTCATTAATTTTGGGTTAAAAAATTGTCGTCAACCACATACCCATCATATTGCCACTTTTTGGCCGATCATGATCCTGCACATACCCTCAAGGTGTTTTAGAGATGCAGGGAGTTTGGATTCTCCCTTAATTTGAAGAAGTGGATCTTCAAAGTAATTGAAGGTAGATTGCTTGGACATGTCATTTTAGAGTAGGGAATCTCTATAGATCCTGAATGCATCCAAACTTTGCTAAAAATTCTACCACCGGGCAGTAAAAGGAGATGAAATCTTTCTTTAGGAAGACCAACTTTGTGAGAAAATTCATCACAAGCTTTGCTAAAATTGTTAAGCCACTTAACACTATGCTGAAGAAAGATGCCAAGATTGAGTGGACCCCCAAAGAAAAGCAATCTTTTGAAGAAATTAAGCTAGCAATTGTTGAGGCACCTATACTGGTCAGCTCGAATTATCTGAAGCCATCCGATCACCTTCATAGAAAAACAAGTATGTGCCCTCATCAAGGGAAATGAGCATCCGATCACCTTCATGAGTGATCCTTTGAAATATGTTGAGTTATGTTACCACAACATAGAAAAACAAGTATATGTCCTTATCAAGGGAGTGAAGAAATTCAGACATTAAATCTTGCATAATAAAGTATTCGCTATAGTTCCTGACCCATTCATGAAGACACTGTTGATGTGAAATGAATTGGGTGAGTGAAGAGCCAAATGGGTCATGTTATAGTAGGAGTATGATATGGAAATCCAACTGATGAGGTTGGTGATAGGACAAGTACTTACTTGAACAATTGTTGAAGTAGCAGCATAGGCTAGACCCGAACTCACTATGTAGCAATACCAACTAGAAGATGTGTCTCCAGGAGAATGGTATGAGGACATTGTTCATTATTTTATAAATCACAAGTTCCCGCCTCACCTATAGGGAGTTCAAAAATGTGCTCTTAGGTTGAAAAGAAATAGTTTCTTGCTACAAGGATCCATCCTATACAAGAAGAATCATGAAGGTGTCTACTTGAGGTGCCTTGGAAAGGAAGGAGTAGATTGAGTCCTGAAAGAGTTCCATGATAGGTTTGGGACTGGCCATGGATCTGGACCTTCTACTAGGCATCAAACACTAAGAGTCAGGTATTACTGGTGGATAGTCTTCAAGGATGGTCATGGCTATTTTCGATCTTTCCACACATACCAGACTCCTACCACCAAAGAGAAGAATACTTTTGTCCCACCACAACCTATTCTAGAGGTGAGGCCATTTACACAACAAGGTCTTGATTTCATTTGTTAGGTAAGCCCTTCATCATCTATAGGACATAGGTACATTATTATCACTACTAATTATTGCACTAGATGGACATAAGCAATTGTATGTAGGTAATGCACAACTAAGGTAGTTACAAATTTTTTAGAAAGTTTCATTCTAAATCACTTCAGTTGTCCTTATGTAGTGGTATGTGATAATGGACCTGCATTTGCATCATTAAAATTTATTGGTTGGGATTTTGATTATGGGATAGCCCTTAAATTTTTATCCAATTACTACCCTAAAGGAAATGGCCTTGTTGAATCCACAAACAAGAACCTGATCACGGTGATCGAAAAATTTATCAATAGGAATCCCAAGGACTGGCATACCTAGCTCCACTTTTCCCTGTGGGCAAATCACACTCGCCATAAGGCTTCCCTTGGTGATTCACCATTTTACCTCGTCTATGGTTGAGAGCTCGTATTTTCTATCCACCTAAAAATCCTCACCCTCCATTTTATCAACAACTTTTATGAAGGGGGTGACCGTAGAGAAGCTCGGTTAGCTGAACTTTTGCATTTAGAAGAAGTATGATACTACACTATAGAAATTTTTTCCAAACACTGGGGCATATTCAAACACTGGTTCAATCGTCAAGCCTAGATCAAGGCCTTTAGAATCATAGATTTAGTCCTATACTAGGAAAAGGCCCATGAAAAGAAAGGGGGACATAAAATTTTTGACAAGCTTTGGCTTGGCCCATTTCAGATAGCTAAAATTCTAGGAGACAATGCTTTCCGCTTAAACACCTTAACTAGTGAGGACATCCCGTTGCTAGTCAATAGGCAGCACCTAAAGCATTACTTCCAAGCTTGAGCTCTATCAGGCTCTCCTCTATAAATATTTGTACATATGTTAGGTTAGGTTTCCCTTTGGTTTGCTTTCATTTTTCTATTTTGTATGGCTATGTTCGAGCTTGTCTCCCAACTGTTTTGTTTCAAAGAGGGTGTCCTTTGTTTTGCTGTGATGGTCGTGCTTGCCCTACGAATGGTTCAAATTTTTGTCCATACTTAGTGTTCTTTGGGTAAACACTCATTCTCTATTATTGGTCTATGAAGGTTTCATAGGAATTTTTTCTTCATTTGAACTTTTCCTTAGGACTTGACCCTTGGTTGGATCCTTTTATGCACATCTCAGATCTTGCACAAAATGCATGTTAATTATTTCCAATGAATTGTAAAATGGCTACTATAATATCTTGGTAAGTGAAAAATATTAAGTCCACTCTAGTGGCCATTGTGGTTCCCAAACCCATCATAGGCTTCAATGCTTAGACAGTTGAGCAAAAGATAAAGAAAAGAAGCATTGAAAAAAAAATCAAAACAAAAGAAAAGAAAGAAAATACTAAAATCCATCAACCATATGGGTGTGCGGGTAACTCTACCAGGGCTATGGACACTCAATTGGTAGTAGAGCAATATCTTTGGGCTCACAACGAAAAATCCATTGGGGCTATGGATGCCTGACTGGTAGCAGGGAAATGTCTAGGTTACTTTTGGTGTTAGATGGTTCATGTAGCTTGCTCGGTTGGATTAGTCGCCAATTGTCACAGTTTCCTCAAAAAGGAATGAATTCACTACACACACACTTTTGAAATATCTTGTGGATTGATCTAACTAAGGACCCTATTCTCCTAGTTCATGTTTGGATATCGGCCCCTGGTCTATGAAACAAGAGATTCTAGGTTTAGAATCAATGCTTAACCTTAGAATGCTTGGAATCATTCCCAACAGAGTCACCATTTGTTGTGCCTTCAACATACATGCCTTGTTCAAAATGGGGACACTCTTTTCTTTCACCTCGTAGGGTCGTTTTGTCACTACCTCATTTTTTTCCCTCATTTTGGTGTCCTAAATGGTTAGCCTACCTCTAAAGTCTCATCTTAAGTTGATCGTGTTTCATCCCCTCCAATTTTTCCAAGTCCTTGTTCCTTGCGGAGTTTCCTTTGCAGTTTGCTTCTTCGAGCAGCCTCAGGACTTGACAGGCCCAACCTGAAAGGTTTCCCTTGCTGGGATTCCATCATGTGTTCATTGTCTTGAACGGATAAATTCTTCGCCTTCTTGCACCCCAGGACCTGGCTTCCATATTTTCACCCTTTTGACTTGTGTTGAAAGTGGACTTCCTTTTCCCTTTCTGGGCCCGAACTACTGGAATTCTATGCCCAGAGTTTTGTGTTGATTTCTCCTTTTCCAACGGCCAACCTAGATTGGCATCCCATCCTCTAGACCCCATAAACCTCTTCATCATTAGTTTCTGAATGATAACTTTGAAGTGGTTGTCTGGCCATGTCCTTTCAGCCCCAGGCTCTGGACCTCCCGCCGCTGTCTGAGAATTTAAACTCACCAACCCTCTTGTCATTTGTACGGGCACTAATGGATGTATTAAATGCTAATTATGGATATAAATATCTCGTTAAAACCTATTATTTTCATATGTTAGGTTAGCCAGATTAGTTCAGAGCAATTTTTAAGGAGTCTAGTGACCTTGTCACCCACCGCCCTTGTAGCTATTGCTCTTGTTTGTCAATCCTTTGCAGATTCCACAACTTCTCTCACTAGGATTTTGAGGTAGGTTCATCGTGCACCTTTCCATGGAGTTTTTGTGATTTTATCCTTAAATGATAAATAAACATGGGCATAAATTATTTTAATTTGGTAAAATAAGACAATACCTAAAAAACCCATGTGATGGAATTGCAAGAAAACCTCTAGGGAAAATCTAGAACTTTACCTTGTCGGTGTTGTTCTTCACAAAAGGTGTTCATGCCTTCTAGACCCAAGCCTTCTTCTCACCACCAAAAAATATAGAAAGAAAACATCAAATGACCAAGTTCGGTGGAATGCCCTCTTAGGCCCGCGACCTCAGACTTCTCCCTGCGGATTGCCATCAAGACTTAAACAAACTTAAAAAAAACTTGGCCTCCATCTATGTTTCTTGGGCCCACTCCCACTTGATTCTATCCTTGAGATGTCATGTCACTTTCTCCTTTTCAAATGATGTGACGACGCCGTCCACCCAAGCCTCAGAGCTCACCTTTCCTAATGCCGTTTAGGTTTAACCAACAAAATAAATTCTTTCATCATATCCATGGGCCCCAATTCACGAAGTTCCATCCACAGACTTCCTTTGTAGTTTCTCTATTTTTGAATGACCATCATGAAACATCATCCTATCTCTCAGACCCTAAGAATCTATTGGGTGTAACTATTGATAAATGATAAACTCAAGTGCCTTTGCCTACCCTGGGCCTGAGCTGTCAAACTTCTACCCCTAAAATTTCATCTTGTCTCGGCCATCCTAAAAGGGAAGATTAAGCATGTACTTCTATACTCTAGGACCTGCTGTCCTAATCACCTAAGACTTAACAAAGAAATCTAAGGGTCAAACTCGATGCCAGGTTTGGTCCACCAAGTCGCTCTTGTCAAACTTTCGTTCAATGCTTATTGTTCCAAACGACAATTGACTAATGACTTCCTACCCCTTGAGACCCAAAAAATTCATAGTTAAGGAGAAATTTTGACCTCCCTTCAGTCTCCTGGGTCTTAGACCCTAAAATTTTGTTTCCCTTTGGCTATTCTAAATGGAAAAGCCCTAATAGATTTTTTGCCTTGTACCTATGGATGCTCGAATCGAGATCCAAATGAGCTTTGAATTGTAAACGAGTCTCAACCCATGTGCCTAAATTCAACTTTCTGCTACATGAGCCTTTCAAACCATCAAAATCTAAGGTTGGGAGAAACCACTTAGATTTCCTTATCCTATTCACCGTTATACAACATTTCTACCAAGGAAGTCCGGTCGCTTGGGCTTGAGTTGTCCAAAATCCCTCCAGAAAATTGCTAATGGTATCTTGAAGTAACACTAACTCATTTGATTGCAAAAATCCAATGAAAATTTATGATGAAATATGTATAATTTGATGTATCATCAGGTGCTTGTAAACTTTGATGTGTAATTTTCAATTTTTTGAAAGTTTATCCCCGACATTCGTCGAAATTTCGACGAACCTGGGTTTTGTCAAAATTTTGACAAACCTGGGTTTCGTCAAAATTTCGACTACAAATTTCATCAAAATTTTGACTACCAATTTCATCAAAATTTTGACAAACATGAAAAATAGAAAAAAATCAAATTGTGGCCGACATAAAGAAAAGTGAGTTCCCTGATTTATTGCAACAATGTTTTTCTCTACTTGAGACAGTTTGTGGAGAAATAAGGACAATTTTCTTGGGAAAAATATGAAAAAATTCAAGAAGATATCGCCAGGTTGAGGGTAGTCATTGTAGTTTTGTAGAATTTAGTTGTGAAGTTAGATTTGTAGTTCCAGGTTTGAAAATCATATTTTAAAGCAACATCTCATCAAATTTCATTTTTAGAGGTTTAGGATTTTCAGAAATTCATGTCCATATTTTGTTGTGTGGAATCACCATAAGATCACAACCAAGGAACATATTCTTGTGACTTTAATTATGTGATCCGTAACTCTATTGGTCATGTGGCATAGTTGTGCTATAAAAAATATAGGATGCATTAATGTGTGACACAATTTTAATGTGGCTATGTTGTGATAGAAATGGAGGCACTCATATAATGTAGTTAATTCAAGTTGTATAATGTAGGTGTCAATCATCATTAGGTGCATTTAGGTTGTCTTAAGTTTAACAGGTTAGGATGTAATTATAGCATGATTGAAGAGTGATTACCTCTTGTTGCAATAAAGAGCCTATAACTCTGGTTGGTATGCAGAGTGGTTGTGTTATATCAATTATGTAGTGCATTCAAGCATAGTCCATGTTTAATGGGCTATTCTAGAGAGTGATCAAGATTTTCTAAACCTTATGAATGCTACTTAAAAGTGTATAGCTTAAACTACAAACCAAGTTTTTTACATAGTTTAATGCAATCTTGGGTTACCGCAAACTATAATAATGTGATCTGCTAATAACCATTATGGGAAGTATTAAAGCAACACCCATGCTATATAGGATACATTTCCTTGATTAGGTTTACATGCGTTAATGACCAAACACAAGCTTCCTACACACTCTAGGATATAATGCAAGATCATACCACAACTTTGTCAAGACAGCTAATTTTCTGACCCAAGATTTAAGGTTGTTTTTTAATACCAATAGAAGCATTGGTAAGAGCATGATTAGGGTACGAACCCTAGGCCTCCATAGAAACATAAACAATAACTATAGCGGATTAGTGATGTTGCAATACCAGGAAGATTGAGACATTGTAGCTAATAAAAAAATCTTACAATCTAAAGATTGTAGCCAATAACAAGCACACTATGTAGCTTAGTGACATTTGTTAATGCAATCTATGGTAAGAAGAATGTTAGTCACTTGAGATGTAACAGTCAAAAAGAGGTTGAGCAATGACAAGATAATAAAGCTCAAACCTTGCATAGTAAAGTGGAGATTTTAACAGTGAGTTTCCTTACCCCCTTGCTAACCTTAAGGGTTTTTCAAATGCTTTTGGTAGTGTTAGACAAGGAAAATGCAATCAGGGAATGACTATCCAAATGAAGTATGAGTTGTAATCATAGGTTCAATGTTTCTTCTTAACCAAATGTATAATGGAGGTAGTGGATTGCATGTTTGACCAGTGTTTTGAGACTCATTAAAGATGGGAGAATAGTGAATAATACCTTGTGGACTATAAATTAGTGTCAATAAGGTTGAAGGATCTTAAGAACTACAATACCATGAAACAATGACTCCCTAGTAAGTAGGAAGTCTACAGGGTATAGTTTTATTTTATAGAAGGATGCTCATGAAAGGAATCTTCAAGTGATAGTGAGTGAACTATTTGAGAGTGTAGTAGAGGGTGCAATACCTATTCTTAAAGGTAGTTAGCAAAGTAATAAATGTGAAAGAAAATAAAATCATACACAAAAAAAGATTCACAATGTTATCTTGCATCATTCCTTGAGTTTGAAGACAAAAATCTCATTGTATCTTGATGAAAGTGGTGACCTTAATGGTCAATCACTAGAAACAATGATTTTAAAACATGCTATTGTGCTTATGGAGGCAACATTTTAAGCAAGGTAGTAAGTGGTGGTTTGGAACAATGGTAGGTATGAAGGACTTGCTTTATATGCATACTATGCAGTCTAGCTTAAGACATTATTCTTAGAAGAGATTGAAGGTGGATTATGGAACTCAAGGGTTACCATGAAAAGGATTAAAGCAAAGACTGAGATCTATTTAAAAGCCATGGTCATAAAGATATTAAAGATGTCACATGCAAAACCCTAGTAGCCGGAGTAATGAATATAGTGCCAAAGAGGATAGTGTGTTGGGGAAGATTTAGGAGATCTCCACATTATCTAATGATAGGGAAATACATCATTTATTTATTTTTTTAATTAAAATAAATCATTCTAAACCCTATATAAGATACATTGATACTTCAAAAGCCTCTGAAGGAATTTGAGATTATGCAAATATATGTGAAGTGAATACCTAGATTTCTAATAGTAGTGGGAACAATGTAAGATTTTTTGAGCAGAGTAGGAATGAGATAAGTAACAATGAATCCTATGCCTCCTTTCATGCACATCTTCTCAACGTTCTTTGTCATTCTTTATGGAAACACTTCTCCATTTTGGTGGTCTATGCTTGAAAATAATGTTCCGACGAAGGTTTTAGAATATGTTTATTAAAATGAAAACTCCATTCTGGTGGGCTACACTTGAAAATAAGAATTTGACAAAAGTTTTAGGGTATGCTTATTAAAGTTTTAGAGTATTTTGGAGGGCTATATTATTGATTCCTTAAATTATTTATTCAAATGGATTGTGACTAAATAAATTACTAACTATTTAGTCATTTTAATTTTTGTGACTAAATAATTTTTAATCAATGAACAAACTAGTAATTTATTTACTCATTTATAGCTGAGTTGTAAAAAATGAGCAGAATTTAGTCATTTTTAGTTGTTGTGTCTAAAATTTTTAGTCACCTAGTCATTTATTTTTCAAATTCTACTAGTGTGTGCTTGCTTGTGCGATTAGGGCTCTCTCAATGTTGAGGGCCCTAGGGATAAGCTCATCATAAGAAGTGACACATTGCATCTTTAACTAAGAGGATAAATCCATATTGACATTAGCAATGATGATTTCGACTTGTTGCTCCTTAGGACTGGGTCACTTGCTCTTACTAGCTCACTACCTCGATTGTTGTATGAAGTTTGTGATCAAGTTCAATATTCTAATTTTAGGAGTCTTAATGTTTGGAAATCATAGTAAAACCAGAATTTAATAAGTTTTGGAATTAGCATTTTAAAGTGTTTTTTGGGGTCATTAACTTTAGACTATCTTCTCTTTTGCAAGGGTGGTTGCATGCCAAAAAAATTTGGTGTAAAATATCAGAATTATTAGATTTTGTTACCTTTATATAAATAAAAATTATTTGAGTGTGAGTTTGATATTTTTTGAAGATCTAAATAGTCAAGCTTGGTAAAGAAAAATCATGTCAGATAATATTAGTCTAGAACAAAATGAAGAGAAACTTGATAGATTGTGGGCTAGATTAAAAGGAAAGGGTGATGATAAATGTTAGTCCTTGCAATAATTGCAACGGATTAAAAATGAGATGAATTTTAATCACAACAACTGAGAAACATTGTACAGGAAACATGGTCACATTGGAGGGGGGCATGCTTATTGTCCATTGGTAAGTTGTTCATTATATGTGTTTATTTTGATTGAATTTGTAAACATTTAGATTGTTTTAACATTATATATATATAATCACTTTATCATGATCATGGTTTATTTGTGTCTATCATAATTATAAAGGTGGGGCACCCTAGGGCAGATGATATGGATTATCATAGCCTAGAGAATGTGGTTTTGCAAGTGGACGAACATGGAGCTGTGAATATCAAAGTTGAAGTTAATGTTCCTATGCAAGAAGATGATCATGCACCAAAAAACATAGTTCAAGATGATGGTACAAATACATTTATCCATGACACATTTAGTAGTAGAGTTGATCATGATGATTAAGATGACTTTGATGTTCATGATTTACCTATACTTGATAAGGCATACGAGCCCCTTTATGAAGGCTCCCAAACAACTCTTCTCTCTATTGTATTGTTGTTTTTGAACTTGAAGGTTATGAATGGTTTATCAAACATATAAATCTCATGAATGTTAAGATATGTCATATATGCCATCTTTTTTCATCTATTTTAATTGTTATTAGTTCATCACTATTAAATAAAGGATGAAATATGTACCATTAATATTCTTGATATTAACAAATTATTTTTTGTTGTAGATTGATTGGTGAATTTTTTTTACCACCATCAAATATTTTACCTCACTCATACCGAGTTTTATCTTCCATTATGAAAGATATCATAATGGAGTATCAAGCAATAGATGCATGTCCCAATGATCATATTATATATCATAAACAACATGAATTTGCAACAAAATTCCCACAATGTCATATAAGTAGATATCGAATGTATCAACTAAAAATAAGGTTCCTCACAAGGTTCTCCTTTATATTCCCATTATTCCACGTATGCAATGATTATTTAGGTGTGAAAGCTTAGCATAATTTATGGATTGCCATGCACATAATAGAAGTGGAGATGACATTCTTCGAATGCCTGTAGATGGTTCTTCATTTAGGGACATGGAGGAAAAATGGTCACACTTTAAAGAAGAACCTAATAATCTTAGGCTTTCATTGGGAGCAAATGGTGTCAATCCATTTGGAGAGTTGAGATCTATTTACTCAGTGTGGCTTATTTTTGTTACAAACAATAACATGTTCCTCCATGGATGTCAATAAAGAGGGAGCACATAATGTTGTCAATGATTTTTCTTGGTATTTTTTTACATCAATTTTATTTAACATGGTAACATCTCATTTGTCTTATTTGTTGCATAATGACTTATATTTTTTACATTCAATAGTCATGTACATTAATTTATATATATTGCAGTAAAATGGTTATAATAATTATGTAATGTTTATGTTCATTCAACTAGGTAAGTACCATGTTAAAGATATGAATGTATATATTGAGCCTCTTATCAATGAGTTACTAGAGTTATGGAATGGCATCACTATGTGTGACGTCTCTAGACCAATAGGACAAAGAAAATTTTAATTCCATACAATGCTTGTAGGGAAAATTCATGATACCCCAGGGCTAACACATTTTTGTGGTATGTTATAACGTTCGACTATACTTTAAAAATATTTAATTTCATGAAGTAGATATCATGCATGTTTTTAAAACAATCTATTCATTATATATAATTATAAAAATTGACATATTTAATCCAATTACATATGATCTTGTAGGTCTTCAAACAAAGGGAAAATTTGCATGTCCAATTTGTGGTCCAAAGATGAAATCTCATCATTCAAAAAGTTTAGGAAAGCAAGTGTTTGATCAGTATAGGCACTTCCTCCATAGAAATCATAAGTATCAAACTACTGAAAAACATCTTTTCAATGGGAAAGAGGAGACTACATCAAAACCACAAAGAATGACACCTCGCCTATGGAAGTTGGAATATAATAGAATTAATCGTCAAGGTTATACATTGGATCAAATTGAACATTTATCTATCATATATGATATGTTTTGAATTTATATTTGTATATTTTTTGTGTTTACTCGTTGTAATTGTGAATGATTGTCATTGTTAATTTTTTTAACTTATATGCTTCATGAAGGTCATCAAGGCATTAATGGTTGGCTTCCATAAGCACTAAAAAGTTATCCTAGACAATTTAGGAGGTTGTCCTACTATGAGCACCTACAAATTGTGTATTTGTTTGATACAATACATATTGGAAAGAATATAATATAAACATTATGAAAAATATTCGATGGAAGGCATGACAAAGAAAAAATTGTCAAAATTTGTAGTAACATTCAGGAAGCCAATCATGAAATAAAAAATATCATTCAATTAAATAGCAATGGAGAGAAAATTAATAGAAGTGTCCTTCCTTGGTTATTAATAGAGCAGCAAAGCAATGCTTATAAAGAAGTCATACGAAAAATTCTATTTCCCACAGGATTTGCTGTGAACATAAACAATATACAAACAAAGAAAGGTGAATTTGGGTCAGGGATGAAAATGCATGATTGGCATACCTTGATTAAAGTAATTATTCTGGTATATTATATACACTTGTATAATGCATGTAATTTTCAATGTATTGTGTTTACTACTTTTGGAAAAATAATGAAAAGATCATATTATAATTGTTGTAGTACGTTCTACCTCTATCTCTCCCAGACAACTTTGACAACAATGTAAAGCAAGTTATATATGATATTGGAAAATACATGAGGTAAGTAGTGATATTTTTTCAATTCATTATATACATATTATAATTTCTATTTGTTTTACTTGTTATGTACTATATTGTATATTTTTGTCAATATCTTGTTAATATATTTGCGTCTTGAATCACTTGTAGATGGTTGTCATCTAAAGAAATCCATAAAGAAGATATAAATTATTGGAAGACAAAATTTCTCATCTAATGTGAGGAATGCAAAAATTTCTACCTTCAACATTTTTTAATGCACAAGAACACTACCTCATACACCAAGTTGAGGAGATTGAATTGTGTGCACCTGTACACACAAGGTCAATGTGGATGGTTGAGAGGCACTTTCAATTTTTGAAGGCTTTGGTTAGAAAAAGAGAACATCCTAAGGGTTCTATGGTGGAGGGATATATGGTATACCATACCATGGTATACATTAGTGAATATCTTCCTAACTTTGCAGCAAAGATCCATGCAGATCACATTTGGGATCCCAACTCCATTAACAAATTCGAAGGGGAGTACCTAATGGGGAAAGGTAGATTGAGGAAAGTGAGAGGTAATTATAAGATGGTCATGGAGATTAATTGGAATACATTTTACATATGGTTTTTATGTATATTGTGCTTATTTAATTTTTAATCTTCAATATACATCAATTATAAATTAAGGTCATATAATATGGTATTTAACTAATTATACGTCGTTTGTGAATTTCTTTTTCTTTTATACAGTTGGTGGAGAGTGGGATGCACTACATTTGTATGTTTCCAAAAATCTTGATTGGATGATGGTATGAACTGAACGATGTCAACAATCTAGTTGCGCATTAACATGGGAAGGTGTGGTTTCATTGGTTAAAGAAGCTCATCGTAATGGAGATTACAATGTTACACAAAGGGAAATTGATTTAGCATATGGTTTAAGAGATAAATAGGTACGTATAAATATATTAATCACCCATATTATTTAATTATTTTCAATTATATTGATGTATATATATGTTGAGATTTTTTTCTTTGCATACATTTGGCCAAGAATAAATATGTTTATCAACTGATGATATTGCAATAATTTTTACATGTTTGACATATTGCAAGTGAAACACCACAAGGCTATGTGGTGTAATGGCCATAAATTTTGAATCAAAATGTTGTATGACATGAAGAAAACTTGTGATTCTTGTATAACTGTAATCTTTCTAGTGACTAATGTTTCATCTAGAAGTGGCATACATCCAGAAGTCTTAGAAAATTGATACTATAGGATTTTGGATGATATACTTGAGTGTGACTTTAAGTCCTTCAGATTAATTTTGTTTGTCATCCTATGGTACAGGCTATGATTGAATGAAAATGATCCTAAGAGAACTATCCTATGGTACAGACTATGATTAAACATGATAATCAATTTACCATGGTTAATACAAGGTTGATTGAGCGAGTTGGAAATGAGCCCTATGTTCTTCTAGGCCACTGTGAGTAGGTATTTTACTCAAAGGTTCCAAGTAAACTGGGTTGGTCATTTGTTGTTAGACATGGTCCAAGAGGAAGGCCAGTAAAGTATAATGTGGTGAAAAAAGAAGATACTAAAGAACTAGAAGATGATGTAGATGATGATCAGGATCAACAATTAGTTGATGATGTTCCTGACGAAGATGTCAAATAGGAGGAACTAGATCATCATGATGTAGGATTTGATGTTCATGAAGATGATATCTGTGTGGATGATGACATTATCAAAATTGATATTGATGATGATGATGATGATGATATGAGAAATCCTTACAATGTCGAATCTGGATTGGACGATACAGTCAAAGAGTTGGATGAAGAAGAAGATCAATGACATTGAAATGTATGAGTTATGTGAATATATTATCTATTTGATATTAATTTCTTGATATAATTATATTTGAATTATGTGGTTACATAATTAATTCATGATGTTTTTAATTTTTATCGTTGATTACATAATTAATTTAATGATGCACTTTTTAATGTTTCAAAGGTCAAAAAATCAAAACATTTCAATAGTGATGTTAACAACTTTGAAATTACTGTGTTTTATGTTTCATGTGACCATAAAAGATTAAAAATTCAGTTGTAGAGGTGGTTGTTCATTGGTTGATGTGTAAAGGCCTTTAAAAGGAATAGAGTGATCATTGTAATGGTTGTTGATGGTTCAGGATTTAAAATACAAGATCTTGACATTTGAAAATCTGTGTTTTTCTTCAAAATTTCTTTATTTTTCCTATTAGGCAGCATTGCACGGTCACATGTAGCCATATTTTGATGTGAAATAAATTCCAAGTCATGAAGATATGTGTTAGATTTGATTTGAATCTAATTTGATGGCTTAAGGCATTGATTTGAGTTAGAAAGATTCATTTCTTTGCATATAGCCCGATTACCCTATTTTTAAGGGTTTTGTAGTCCAAAGATGATATAAAGGGGCTCTTACACTTTTTTTGATTATTGTAGCTTGTGTAAGAGGGCCCATGGATACCGTTGAAATTTTAGGATGCATGAATAGGGTGTAGGATGAGAAATAAAGAAGGTATAGTTGTCCTCAAGAGTTTTGTGAAGAAAAGAATGTGAAATGAAAGGTACTTTTTGGCCCGATGCTTGCTTGTTCCTTCATTTTCTATAAGAAGGATTTCAAGGCCAGTAGTATGGGTTAGCAAGTTAGATATTTTTTGGTCAATTCTAGGTAGAGTTGTAGAGAAAATTTTAAAGTCGATGGTTTTAAGGAAAATGCAATTTAGGTTTTTAGTCATTCTATAGCAGGTTTTGAATTCATGGGGATTTGATGTTTTATGATAGTACTAGAATTTGACTTGAAATGATTAATTCAAACTCATGTCTCTCCATTGTACATGCATATCTAAATTTTGAATAAGATAATCAAGGGTTGTCTCGTTCATCTCACTCTTGTGCTATGTATGATTTCTGTTTTGGCTTTAATTCAAGGAATTAATTAAAATGCTTGAATGGGATTGTAGGGGGATATGTTCTGTATAAGGATTTGATAAGAAGTATTGGGTTAGATTACATGTTGATGAAATTGTAAACCAATGTTCTCAAGAATCTTATATGTTATGTGTTAAATCTTTCATAAACCCTTAGATGTTTATGAATTTGACTCCCTCAATGGATATATGGCATTGATGTAAGTTGTACTAATTTGTATGGTTCATTATTTTGTTTTTCTTTACCTAGCACTTGCTACAAATTGAAAACAAATGACTATTCTACACTATGGAATGTGTTGTAGTTAAATCATGCTCCAAATAGTTGATATTACTAATGAACAACCAATTCTATTCAATATTATGATATTATGTTGAGCTATTAAATGAGATTATTTGTTGTTAATTTTGTTTATGATAATGGTGCAGAGGTTGTAAACGCATAAAGTGATCACCCTCCCAAGTCTCGGAGAGCCCAAAGTGTAGGAGGTCTTTAAAATTCTCATCAGTTGGTCCAAGTCCTTCATGCTACCCATGATTGGAATTGATAATTCCATAGGTAAATTAGAAGACCAACCTGGTTATAGTAAAAACAACCAACAGGTAGAGGGGAGGGAGATAAGAGTGAGTGAGAGAGAGAGATAATTGAGAGAGAGAGGGGGGGTAGGAGGGTGAGACGAGAGAAAGAGAGGGAGGGACAGATAGAGTGGGAGAGAGATAGAGGGTGAAGGGTTAACCATAGAGGGTAGAGGGTTTAAGGGTTAATGGTTTAGGGATTAGGGTTAAAGGTAGAGGGGAGAGAGAAAGAGGGAGTGAGAGAGAGAGAGAGACCTGAGAGAGGGAGAGGGGGTAGGAGGGAGAGTCTTGAGAGAGAGAGAGAGGGAGGGTGTGGGAGAAAGATAGAGGGTGTTAGCTCTCAAAAATGTAGGTTGAATGCCTCAAGAGTCTGCCAATCTCTTGATACACTTTAGGGTAACAGACAAGGCCAAGAGAAATTTTAAAATCACATACCTCATCCTGAATGGAAGCAGACTTCTGACCAATACCAAAAGCATCACCATCATTCCAAGAAATACATAGGGAGTCATAAGAATATTTACACAAAGATTTTTCACTATCAAAACAAAAGTAAGCTGCAGACAAAACTTCAAGATCATCATCATGTGCACATCCCTAGTATTCAGAAGTAAACAAATTTGCAATCTATTCACAACTAAGTGAACAAGTCTCTATATTTTCATCACTATAATTATACTCCTCACTTTTGTCATCATCAAACAAAAATCCAATACCATCAGAGAATGGGAATAAGAAACATCATCAGTGCAGTTATTTATTCCATCATTTTGCTTGTCTAAAATTATTTCCTCCTTTTCATAGAATGGATTTGAAAATATCTAAAACTTACTCATTGACACACCTTGGAAAAAAATCATCTAATCTTCATTTAACTCTTCATCATACAATGAGTTTGAAAAACTTTGGAAATAACTTTCAAATGTCCAAACCTCATCATGATCAAATGTATCTTCATAAATTTCAACTGCAGCCAGAGGTATTGTATACTTACTATCTGATGAATCAACATCTCCCATTGTCTCTTCATCTAGATCCTCATAAGAAGTAGAAGAATCCCTTGACTGCAGATCAAAATACTCAGGATTGTCAACAGAATAAGAATATTCACTGGATTCCTCACAACATGCACTTCTTTGACTGTGACAATCTATTGTGCAAGAGAGATGCCCTGCACCTTCATCTTCCTTAACCTAGTGAAAAGTATATGAAGCTAGATATACTATGTGATCTTCTTCGTTATTTTCCATCTGCATTCCCTCTTCTTGCATTCTTTGGGCTACAACACAATAATCTAGGGAATGTGGCATATCAAAAAATTCACAGAAGTAATTGTTACTTACCATATAGGTTCCCTTTGTCAATGAATCAGAAGCTTCCTTGTTTATAGGCCTAGCTGTTAAAGGTGTGTTGTTCTTCTAGTCTGTATTATAAGGCATGTCATGCAACCTTGACCTTTTGTTCCTATATGTGTTGCTTTGCTGAGAAACCTTAGGAATATCTCTTTTACTGATTATCCCAGCAGCCTTCCTATTGTTTAAAATTATTTGTGCCATCTTCTGTGCTTCAACCAAATCTCTTGGGAATTTATTTCTTAGCTCATATCCAGTCTTTGGATCAAATTCATTCAAATAAATACTCAATGCTACAAAATTTGAAAACTTTGATCCAGGAGGTATTCTATTTTGCAACTTATTGAATCTCCAATTAAAATCATAAATTGTGTCACTTTGATCTTTCTAAATGTGCGTTAATTCATGAAGAGTAGCATCTGGTACACCTAGATTCCCAAATTTCTTGAGGAATTGATCTTGAAATCCTTGGAGAGAATCAATAGAGACAGCTGGTAGGTTGTTGAACCAATCCCTATCATTTTCAAAAAGTGATATCATGAATAGCCTCATGCATAAATCTTCGTATGGCACATCCAAATCTTGGATGAAAGCATTGAAAATTCTTAAATGATCTTCAGCAGTGAATGCATCACTCCTTGTAAACTTTGGGACAATACCTCTCTAACTGCCATCCATTGGATAAGGGGATAATTGAATCCCATGTAAATCAAACTGTCTGATCATTATTGTATGCTGATGAGGGGGGCCGCTATGTGGGTACTGATACTTTTACATCAGACCATAGTGTTGTGTATGATGATATGGCATATACTACTAACTATGAGGAGCTCCAACATGACCTCCCCAGAACTAAGATCTTCTTTCATTCATGTTTGGATAGCTGCAAAATATTCTTTTAGAGTCGCCACCTACTTTTCCAAAAGTAAGAAAATCATTATTTCTGATCTTTTCCCAGTGGAATCACCTTTTCTAAAACTTCTCAAATTACAAATATTTTCTTCACTGACTCTATATGATGGTCTTCAACCAAATTTTGTGATGTAATCCCTAGTAGAGTCACCAATTTGTTAGCTCTCAAAAATGCAGGCTAAATGCCTCAAGAGGCTACCAATCTCTTGATACACTTTAGGGTAATAGACAAGGCCAAGAGAACTCAACCTTCTACTCTTTAGGTGTTGCTAAACCCAAGTGGGTGTACCTTTTGAACTGAGCAAACTTATCCTCTGATCATCTTTCTAAAATGCTTTTTCCAAAATGGTAGATGACAGTGAACAAAATGAAATCAAACTTGATAGCTATCTTTAGATCTAAATCCTAAAATACTTAATTAATAGATGTAAAGAAACCAAAAGAATTCAAATAATGGAATTGCAGAGACCAGTGCCTTGTTGGGTATGTGGAGTCAAATGAAATAGAAGTGGGCAACTTATTCTGGTAGAAAATTAAATTGCAGGCATATGATCTGTTCATAACTTGTATAAACAATGCAAGATTATGACTATTAAGCTCTTCTTTAATAATCCAAATGAATCTTCCTAATTACTATGATCAACGAAAAGGATTTAATCTCTACTTGAGAGAACCAGTTAATTAATCACATAAATACAACAAATGTGTATTGAAAAACTGAACATAAACTTGTTATGCCAATTTAAACAACCAGAAAAAATCAAATTGGAGACAGCTTTAGCAATACTTTTCAATAAACTCAATAGACAATTGATACCAAAAATAACCTACCACACTATTTGATTCCCATTGAATTCACCCTTTTAAAAACATGCACATAGTCTCTAGAATGAGAGAAAATTATTCTACTGTAGCCATCCCTAATCTACTGTATCTCTAAATATGATCATAATCTATTACAATTGGGAGTGTATATTTATACACCAGCACTAGGAATCATATCATTTTGAATTCATGTTGGTCCCCGTAGAAATCAAGCCCAAATCATGTCGGCCGCAATAGTATTTATAAATTCACATATGTAGGCCCATAACATTTAAATCTCTATTTTTTTTTGCCAACCATTCACCAAGATAATCCTGAAGGTGTGCTGAAGGAAAAATATCACTTATCGATGTCTGCCGGTGTTCCCCTATTCCATCGTGACCATCCGCATCATAGAGATATCAAACAACCCTGACTATGTCTCACCAAAAACACCCTACTGTTACATTTGTTTCAGTCGCTGAGACACAAGAATCCCTCTTACCGATGAGCACCTTGTTTAATTCAGTGTCACCATGACATTCAACCATCAGAGAGATGCTATAGAGAATACCCATTGTTTCACCAAAAGTCCACATGAAACACTTTGGTCACTGTGACCTATCGACATTCTCATCGATGCACCATCTATCCCATATATGTCGATGTAGCTTCCATTTTTCAAGGAGACCTCACATAGACTATACATTGCTTCACCAAAACACCCCGAGCACATACCAGTTCTCCAAGACAACATAAAACTCTCGCAGAAAGCCACATATTCAACTTTGTCGGTAAGACTGAAAACACTCGACAAGACATTCTGTCAAAGCAAGATAAGTCATACCAATATAATCCTTTAGTTGCCAGTCAGTGTGACAAGGTGAAATCGCTATGACCTTGCATCGAAAGTAATGTGTTAGGATGAAAAGAATACTCAATCTGCTTGTTAGTAAGACTCCTCCTGATACCCCTTTTCAAAGAGACACATAGTCAGCAAGACCTATTAGAGGGTAGAGGATTTAAGGATTTAAGGGTTAAGGGTAGAGGGCTAAGGGTAGAGTGGACATACTTAGGAGAGAGATAGAGAGAGATACCTAAGAGAGGGAGTGGTGCTAGGACAAAGAGACTTTAGAAAGAGAGAGGGAGAAAGGGTTAAGGGTAGAGGGTAGAGGGTTTAAGTGTTTAGGGTTTAAGGGTTTAGGGTTTAGGGTTTAGGGTTTAAGGGTAGAGGGGAAAAACATAGAGGGAGTGAGTGAGAGATAGAGAGAGACATAAGAGGGAGAGACTTGAGAGAGAGAGAGAGAGGGTGGAGGCTAGAGGGTTTGAGGGTTTAGAGTTTAAGGGTTAGGGGTTTAAGGTTTAGGGTTAAGGGTAGAGAGGAGAGAGATAGAGAGTGGAGTGAGAGAGAGAGACCTGGGGAGAGGAGGAGAGGGGTAGGAGGAGACTTGAGAGAGAGAGGGTAGGGGTAGAGGTAAGATGGTTTAAGGGTTTGGGGATTAAGGGTTAAAGGGTTTAGGGTTATGGGTAAGAGGAGAGATAGAGGATTGATTGAGAGAGAGGGAGGGAGTGGGAGAGAGAGAGAGATTAGAGGGTTAAGGGTAGAGGGAAGGGAGATGAGAGTGAGTGAGAGAGAGATAGATACCTGAGAGAGGGAGAGGGGGTAGGAGGTTGAGACTTGAGAGAGAGAGGGAAAGAGGGAGGCAGTGGGAGAGAGATAAGGGGTAGAGGGTTAAACGAAGAGGGTAGAGGGTTTAAGGGTTAAGGGTTTAGGGTAGAGGGGAGAGAGATACAAAGAGAGAGAGAACTGAAAGAGGGATAGGGGGTAGGAGGGAGAGATTTGAGAGAGAGAGAGGGTAGAGGGTTTAAGGGTTAAGGGTTAGGGGTTAATGGTTTAGGGTTATGGGTAGTCATGGAACTTCAAATTTTTGTTCTCTATGTTTTATTTTATCCTGCCTTGTGTCTCTAGTCATCTATGTTTTTTAGGAAGAGCCTAAAAATGGGGTTTTACCTTTGTATTCATGTAAAATCCTAGTGTTCATCTTAGACCTTGGATGAAATCTATTTGTCCGTTACTTTTTGGGAAGGTTTTAAAATGACTTCAGCCCCATCGCTTCATCTAGGTTGGGCCCCCTTTTGTTTTATTGTTTTATTTCCTTCACCTGACTTTATTTTTTGAAAGTCTTTTGTTGATCCCATGTTCCCTCATTAAAACAACTTATGTCATTATTTTTCATTGTCCTAGTGATGTCCCCTTATTCCTTTAGGGTAGAGGGCCCAATATTCGTGCAAGCTAACTTTCTTAGCATGTAGCAATTGACTGGAATATTGTATAACCTTCAATTTTTTTTGAAATGTAGATTGGTCTCTTATTTATCTATAACTAAGGTTTGGAGGTGCGAATCATCATGTAAATCACCACATCGAAAGATCTTTTGAGAAGTGTCTAAAATTTGAATTTTTAAATGTTCAACCAAAACTTAATCATGGAACCCCTGATAGTTGAACCAAAATTATCATTTGTTCCTTGTAGAATATGATATTTTTATTTAAATTAAAATTAATATACAACCTAATTGGAACAAATACTTATTGGTAACCATAAATATTTGATATCTCTACCTTTTATATTAAACACATATGGCCTAATAGTTGAACAAAAAAAATCTATTTGTTGTTATAAAAACAACACATAATTATTTAATATACAACTTATATTGAACAAAAATGGACCAATAGTTGAACACTAAAACTTTTTGAAACTCCTTCACATTTAATGGGAAAATATATGTTATTTATTGTTCTCACCTTTATATTTATACAGTGGAGAGACATGAGTTTGAATTTATCATTTCAACTCAAACGCTAGTACTATTATACAACATTAAATCCCCATGAATTAAAAACCAATTACAGAATAACTCAGAACCTAAATTGTAATTCTCTCTAAAACCATCAAAATTTACAATTTTCTCTGCAATTTCACCTAGAATCGACCAAAAATCATCTAACTTGCTAACCCATACTTCTGGCCTTGAAACCCTTCTTATAGAAAATGAAGGAGCAAACATGCATTGGGCCAAAAAGTACACATGTCACCAGCCAATTGTCACACCTGATGATATTCCAAAAATTTTTACAAGAACCATCACCTTGGAGAATATTCTTGTTCATCATGTCAGCTAAGAAAAGTTGATGCAACAACAAAAAACCACAAGAAACCTATGCCAAGAATGCCATTAAAGAAAAACCGGAAACCATTGTAATCGTAGCATCTGATTTACCACTTGTTAGTAGTCCATTCCTTTTACACTTCCTCAGTCGACCAATCAAAATTAATCACCTCATTCACCCTTGTATTATAAGGTGTTTATTTTACCGCTACCTGATTTGCATCTCTTTCAAAAAGCTTCCAAAAATGAGCAGGTACTAATGATTTTATCCATACAACTCACCAACAAGTCATAATCTGACTCATCACCAATTAATTTAATGTGATCATTGATGAATTCACTTGCTTGATCCTACCACTGCTAGAGTGACCTAATTTTCCCTTGATCATCAATTATATTTGGTAACAATGTGTTATCCTAATCATTAAAATTCTTCACCAATTCCCTGATCTTCCTACTCAAATCATTTGGTAGGGTTTGAAAACCTTGTAATGATTTAACCAACACTTTAATAGGATTTAATGATTGTGGCCTATTATTTGTATCAAACCTTGAAGCCTTATTCATGACATCCAAATCACTGGCCCTAGGGATCCAATTTTCAATCAATGGTATCACTACTTCCTAATCCCTATTAATATTCTTTATTGCATCTAACATTAAAGAATATAAAGAATGTATAGATAGCAATTTACTATCAACCTTTTCATTTAAATGCCTCAAGACAGTAGTAACAATCTCATTTTTCTTTGAAAGAGATCCCTCCTCACTTACCTTGAATGATGTTTGCAATTCATCAATTCTTTGCAAGAGCTACTTCTTTGTAGGATCAATAGAGCACTTTGTTTCTTCATCAATTTGTTCTAAAGGAGGGGTGAGAGAAAGATTCTGCCTGGGAGACCCTGGTGTGGAAACAATTGGAGAAGTAGGAGGCATTGACCCTACTATAGAAGGTAATGTACTACTTCCTGGAGCACTTGATGTCTCCCCAATCTATTTATACCTAAACCTTTCCACCTCAGTCATCAACTCAACATTCCTTTATTGCATCTTGTTGTATTCCTCAATCAAAAGGTTATACTTCTCCATTAGGCTCTTCTTTTTAGCCTCCTCCCTTTCAACAGTCTTTTGGGCCAATTTGACCACATTAATAGTAAAATTAGCGGCCTTAGTGGTTAGGGTCTTTGAAGCTCCCTTTATTATTAATCCTCTAAAATTTGGATTAATATCTGTAACATTTGGCTTTCTTGCTTGAGGGGCCAATGCCCAAATTCTCAAAGTTTCATATCCCTCACTAAAGGCTGAATCTTGTAATGCTCCCTTAACTTCTTCTTCAAAGTCTTGCAAAGGATGCTTGGACTTTAATATAGCATTAAATGCTATAACATCTGCAATTTACCATTCAAGCATAATCAACACACTAGCCTGACTCACCAGTCTTCTTCCCTCTTTAGGAGTGATTTTCTTAAATTCCTCCATTAATTCAACTTCTACTTCCTCATCATTATCCTGGCATGACTTGTTAGGCCTTAGTTCTCTTATCTTCTTACATTTCTCTTATTATTATTCAAATTTCATCCTCCATACCAATTGTAAGAATACAAGAGTTTTTACAAATGTATTGTCATCTAGAAACTCCTTACATTCCATTCTTGCATCTTGTACACTTTTTCCTCTCATATCTAAATCAAATAGAACCAATTCAACTGGCATAGGAGGGGAAGGCATACCAACCTACATGTCCTGATCAGTAACAATAATTTCATCCATCATATCCTCCTATGATTTTTCAATTCTTTGTCTTTTAAGGCTTGGCTTAGATGGTGGTGATGAGGGACTATCTTCTGGTGATGATTCTAAATCAATGATTTTAATTTCCCTAGGCACTTTGAATTTTGGACCTAGTTGTGAAGGAAACTTAATTATTTGCTTTCCTTTTCTGTCTGCTTCCTCTTCATCATTGCTATCATCCTTTTTCCTCCTATAAATAGACCACCTTTTTGTAGGATGGTATGTTGTCCTTGTTTCAATTGGCCTGACACTTTGTTCCTATACACCTAGACTCAATTCTAAATTAATCTTTTTGGTCCCTAATGTTCCCATAATTTCCTTGAAGTTCTCCATTAGAAATTCAATCTTCTTATGGTATGGATTGAACTCCAACAATGGATTATAATTCAGATCCATCTTATGCACAATATCTAATAGATTATCATAAGTTATCCATTTCTCCTTGTTCAACTCCTACCTATTTAGATCAAATTCATTTCTGATCAAATCCTCAAGAAAGTTGAACTCGTGCAAAAAATTTCTAGTCTTTATTCTTTGTCTAGAAAGGGCAAAGAAACCCTTAGGATCATGCTTCCACTTTGTACCACACCTCAAATGGTAATCATCAAAGAATTTCTCAAAATTTACTTAGACTCCTTTTGAAAAGGAAAAATAAGACACCACTATATAATCAGGGAAACATGCTCCTTTACCCCTCCCTATGAGGTTTTCCTCATGGATACAACCTATTCACCACATAACTTCTGCAAACCTCACTCTTGGTGGTACATTGTATGGCAGTATATGGGGGGTTCCTTGAAAACCATACACTCTCAAAATAGTGTTTACTGGGTATGGGATAATGTCACCCCAGTTATGCCAAACTTTCAATTATGGCTTCCTCCCTTTTGGCTTGAGGAAATCATGCAATTCCTCAGGGATCCTAGGTACATTCACCATAAATCTAGCCCTCAATCTAAAAGCAAAGAAATTATCAAATTTCACATAACTGATGCTTTCCTTATTGCAAGATACATCTACAGCCCATAATTGTACTGGCAATCTTTCTCCATCAACTGATTGCCTTAATTCCATCTTTTCAGAGAAAAAGTCATCATTCTTGATCAAGAACATATGCATCAGCATAGAATACCAAAAGAATTAAGTGCTGGTATCATTTTTCTACAACTTTGACAAACCTTCATATATCCTCTCAGCCAAGAAAGAAGCAAAGTCATATGTCACAGAGAAGTTAGGGTGTTGTATTTTCACCCCCATAAACATGTATGCAATAGGCATCACCCCACCAAGACTGAAACCCAAAATATGACACAATGAATAGAAAGTGGCCAAGAAATTATTTGCAAAATAGTTTAATTTGAAAGGTTCCTGGTCACTAGGGCTGATATGAAATAATGAACCTCCTACCCTAGCCAGATGAGGTGGAAGAAACTTAGCTCTAAAAAGAGACTTCAACTTTGCATATTCTTGCTTCATTTCCTCAAGATTGATAGGAACCAAGTCTTCACTCGTTTCACTCAAGTCAAAAATCTGTTGGACCTCTTCTCTATTGATGCTCATCAGAACCTTCCCATAATTATCACTGATTACCAGTGTGATAGGGTCATATCTTACAGCCATTGCCCTAAGTAAGTCTATGTCAGGGAGCACATTTGGGACCACCATCTTTCCCAAATCATACATCCAACCATTTGAAAAGGGGTGAGGAAAATTCCTCTATCCATACCATAATATGAACATTTCCAAGCCTATGATAGGAACCCTAGCATCGACAATGTTAGAGAAATTATATACTAACCCTTCCCCCATGATTTTACCTCACATTAGAACTAATCCCTTCTTCCTATCATTCGTTGGGAAGAGAAATTGATATAGGAAATCATCGTACAAGTTTCTTTTTAAATAGTCAACTTGGCTCGAATGTTGCTTTGGCAGTGCCGTCTTGGACAAACTAGGGCCTTTTTAAAATTTCACACTTTGAATAGCTAGGACTAACCAGAGATAGGAAATTAAAGGAAAAAACATGAAAAATTTCTCACAACTATAATTAAACTATATCCCTAACATGTTTATCAACAATCTCAATGAAAAGCACAACAAATATTTTCCCAAATTGAAGTGCAGAATGACCAGGAAGCACATAAATTAACTCATGGCTTTGTTTGCAAAAGTCCAAAATTCTAGCTATAGAGATTCACAACTTCGCTTTCAGCTCTGAAACTGCTCCACAAAATATTTGAATACTTTTTGATACAAACAAAATAGGAGAATTTATTTTATCTCGATCAAATCATGCTAGCAAATGTTTCATCAACCATTAAAGGTCACTTGCACGATATAGGAACGAATCCAACCATATTTGATGCAGATTTAAATTTTAGCCCTCCACGTGGCAGTTACCCACGATATCACAATCAGTAAAGATCCTACAACTTTGGATCATGCGATGGCGGGAAACCATAGATCTTGAGCATTCATGATCTTGTTCCTTCAACATAGTTGCCAACCTTATTATTAACCATTGAGCAACTTTTTCATCAAGATTATAACATATCCACTGATTTAAAACATGTGCACCTCAAAAACACTTTAGTAACCCACCTATTAATGTATTAAGGATGGATTAATTTACCATAGTATTTCTTGCATTCCTTTGGATTCATCAAATGAGACACGTAGTGCTCGACCGTGATATCATGATCAGTAAAAACCTTGCAACTTTTGATGACACGATGGCGAACAATCGTTAAGATCTTATCACAATTTATCGATGGTCAACCAAACTTATCACCTTTGGCCTCACCGGATAGGACACATGGTGCCTACCCATGATATCATGATCAACCAAAGCGGTGTGGTGGGGAGTGGCTAGGATTAAACGATAGTTGATCAATGGTTGCGCGTACTTCATCCTTCTCCAAAAAAAAATTAGTAAAAGGAAAAGGGGACATCACTAAGTGGATGGTAAACAATGACATAATGTTTTTTAAATGATGAAACATGCGGCCAAGCAAGACTTAGGAAAATAAAACCCTGCATAGGAAATAAAATATTAAAACAAAGGGACTCAACCTAGATGGAATGATAAGAAATAAGTCATTTTAAAACCCCTCAAAAAGTAACATTGAAATAGATCCCAACCAAGGTATAAAATAAATACAAGGGTTTTATATGAAAATAAAGCTAAAATCACCAACCCAAGGAAAATTTTGACACCATGAAAGACCAGTAACACTAGGCAGGGTAGGAATGGAACATAAGGAGAAAAAATATAAAGTTCCATCAGAGGGGAGAGAGATAGAGGGAGTGAGTGAGAGAGATATACCTGAGAGAGGGAGAGGGGGTAGGGAGGGAGAGTCTTGAGAGAGAGAGAGGGAGGGAGTGGGAGAGAGATAGAGGGTAGAGTGGAGAGACTTAGGAGTGTGAGAGAGAGAGAGGGGAGGAGGGAGTGATTACTGGGAGAGAGATATATGGTAGAGGGTTTAAGGGTTTAGAGTTTAAGGGTTAAGGGCTTAAGGTTTAGGTTTAAGGGTGGAGGGGAGAGAGATAGAGAACAAGAGAGGGAGAGGGGGTAGGAGGGAGAGAGTGGGTAGAGGGTAGAGGGCTTTAAGGGTTTGGGGTTTAAGAGTTAAGGGTTTAGGGGCGGGGAGATGGGAGAGAGATAGAGGGATTCAATGAGAGAGAGAGAGGAGGCGGAGAGAGAGAGAGTACATAGATGGTAGAGGGTTTAGGGGTTATGCCTAGGGTTTAGGGTTTAGGCCTAGGGTTAAGGAGAGATAGAGGAGGGAGGAGTGGAGAGAGAGACCAAGAGAGGGAGAGGGGGGGTAGGATATTGGAAGATACTTGAGAGAGAGAGAGGAGGATCAGGAGAGATGAGGGAGAATGGTTGGCGTAGAGGTAGATGGTTTAAGGGTTTAGGTTAAGGGGTGGAGGGAGGAACAGAGGAGGAGTGAGTGAGAGAAAGACTTGAGAGAGGGAGAAGGGGTAGAAGGGAGAGACTTGAGATAGAGTGAGTAAGTGAGTGAGTGAGTGAGAGAGAGACCTGAGAGAGGGAGTGGTGCTAGGAGGGAGAGACTTGAAAGAGAGAGTGAGAGAGAGAGAGAGATAAAGGAATGGAAGGTTAAGGGTTTAGTTTAAGGGGAGAGAGATTGAGGGAGTGAGTGAGTGAGAGAAAGACCTAAGAGAGGGAGAGGGGTAGGATATTGAAGATACTTGAGAGAGAGAGAGGGAGGGAGTGGGAGAGAGATAAGGAGGAGAGTTAAGAGTAGAGGATAGATGGTTTAAGGGTTTAGGGTTAAGGGTGGAGGGGAGAGAGATAGAGGGAGTGAGTGAGTGAGAGAAAGACCTAAGAGAGGGAGAAAGGGTAGGAGGGCGAGACTTGAGATAGAGTGAGTGAGTGAGTGAGAGAGAGACCTTAGAGAGGGAGTGGTGCCAGGAGGGAGAGACTTGAGAGAGAGAGGGAGGGAATGGGAGAGAGATAAAGGAAGGGAGGGTTAAGGTTAGGGTAGGTGGTTTAAGGGTTAAGGGTTAAGGGTTAATGGGAGAGAGATAAAGGAGTGATTGATTGAGAGATACCTAAGAGAGGAGAGGGGGTAGGATATTGAAGATACTTGAGAGAGAGATGGAGGGAGTGGGAGAGAGATAGAGGGAGGGTTAAGGGTAGAGGATAGATGGTTTAAGGGTTTAGGGTTAAGGGTGTATGGGATAGAGATAGAGGGAGTGAGTGAGTGAGAGAAATACCTAAGAGAGGGAGAAGAGGTAGGAGGGAGAGACTTGAGATAGAGTGAGTGAATGAGTGAGAGAGATACTTGAGAGAGGGATTGGTGCTAGGAGGGAGAGAATTGAGAGAGAGGGAGAGATAAAGGAAGGGAGGGTTAAGGGTTCAGAGAGACCTAAGAGAGGGATATGGGGTAGGATGGAGAGAATTGAGAGAGAGAGATAGAGGGAGGAGAGTTAAGGGTAGAGGGTAGATGGTTTAAGGGTTAAGGGTTTTCAGTTTTAGGTTAAGGGTAGAGTGAAGTGTTGGTTTTGTTTTAAAATGTAACTAGGTTGGTCTTCTAATCTACCTATGGAATTTCCAATCCCAATCAAGGGCAGCTTGAAGGACCTAGACCAATTGATGAGGACTTTAAAATATCCTTCTACACTCCCGGCTCTACAAGACCCAGGAGGGTGATCCCTTAATGTGTTTACAACCTATGCACCAATATCATAAAAAACATTAAAAATAAAAGATAATCTCATTTAATATCTCAACATAATAATATAATATCAAATATAATTGGCTATTCATCAACATTATCAACTATTTGGAGCATGAGATAACTACAACACAATACCAAGGTAAAATAGGTCATTGATTTGTGATTTTTAGCAAGCTCTAGGTAAAGATGAACAAATACTTAATCATACAACTTAGATCAGTGCCATATATCCATTGTGGGAGTCAAATTCATAAGTATTCAAGGGTTTATGATAGATTTAACACATAACATATATGATCCCTGATAACATTGCATTGCAATCTCATTAATATATATTCTAACCCAATACTACTTATCAAATGCTTATACAAAACATATCCACCTATAATCCCATTTAAGAATTTTAATTAATTTCCCTTGTCAAAAAATGATAGGAAGAAGGGATTGGTTTTGATGTGAGGAAACACCCTAGGGGAGGGATTAGTATATAATTGTTCCAACATAGCCTGATGGAACACTAGATATTTTCTCATGCTTGGGAAACCTTTCACCAAAAGATGCCATGAATTCACCTTACCCAAAGTATGCTTTAGGACCTCCATGCATACAAACACAAGGATTTTCATTTATCATCTTGCAGTAGTGGTACCTAAGATGATCGTACTACCCCTCCCTTGGACATTGCTCTCTTCTTACAATTGGATACATCATTGCTCCTTTTGAATTTTTCAAAAAGATATGATATGATTTCTAAGCAATGCCTTATTGGGTCAATGAGATCACCAAAATTCTAGGACTTGTGAAATGAAGGTATATTATTGACACCTATCCCTTTTCTATTCAATTTCTAGGAATTATTAATGACCATCCAAAGAGAAAATGAGATAGTGGCAACAACCATTTATATTATTTATCTCACTGTAATCCATTTCATGTCTATACTCATGTTGTCACCTAGTTTAGATTTATTTTTTCAAATTCATAGATAACATGAAGACAAACCTGTAGCCCTTAATGGTACTGCTCTTATTCATGACTATGCTCTTTTCCCTTGAAGCACCATGATTTATGATGGTTTTTATGTTGAATATCTTCATTAAAACAACCCTGTGCAAGTATATTCCTTCACTATTATAACCTATTGTTGGAATGGATAGTCAATGGTATGAAAAGGTAAAAATACAACTATGATATGCTTCCTTCACTACTTGTTGATTGTTGATTGTTGTTCATATGCACTTGTACCATTGTAATGCTTGATGTCCTACATGAACCTACATGGTTTTCTTGTAGCATAACCTCATAGTTGTTCATATACACTTGTACTATGGCCTTGGCTTCCAAAATGAGACCTCTACTAAATCATAACTGCTTAATTGTCATTTGTAACTTTTTGTTTCTTGTATGCAATCATGATGACCAAAACCTCTACATGAAAGGTTATGAACATAGCAATTGTATCTCGATCAAATGATATGAGGGTTCCATTACTATCATAAACCTCTTGTAGTTACATGTTTTCAATAGGCATATTATCTATGTCAACTAGAGCTGATGTTTCTTGAATGTCTTTTCCTTTTATGCCTTTCCTTAAAACATCATGCATTGAATGTTATCTAGAAACTTTTTTGCCTAATGTTTGATTGTGAAGGCCTTGAATAGAGCCTTGTGCAACTTTATATTTTATTTTTTTGTTGTCCTTCATGATACCATTGTAGCATGCATTGTTGGTTGTCCTTATCAATGACAATGACCTTTACCTATTGCATTTACTTTCACCATTACACCCATGAATGAATAATATCAATCCCCTTTACCTCTTGTAGCTCTTACAAAGGTGTTGTCCTTGTACTTGTATCATGACCTTGATTCAACCATTGCTCTTCTTTTTTTGTGTAATAAATACATATATTCTCCTCATTTTATCTTTATTCGACAACCACCTATCACATATGTGGGTGACCTAACAAATCACCTTCCTATGTGATGTGTGACTGTCCAATAGGGTTATGCTGAGAGGGGCTTGAAAAAAACTTGAAATGCTTCCTCATTGTTTAAAAGATACATAATTGAACTTGATGCATCTATGAAGCCACTTCCTTTATAAACAGATCATGGATCTTCTTAAGAAGATTGAAGGAAATATCAACACAATATGTTGCATCTTTTGAATTTGTCCTTTCTTGTCCTGTCTTATGTTCCTTTCCTATCCTCTCTTATGTTACTAGTCTTTTATGGTATTGGGAAAATCCTAAGGTTGGGGTTTTGTCTTTGACTGAATCCCTCTATGTGTCTCCCCTCTACCCATAACCATAAACCCTAAACCCTTAAACTCCAAACCCTTAAAACCTCTACCCTCTACCATCTCTCTCTCTCTCAAGTCTCTCCCTCCTACCCTCCCTCTCTTAGGTCTTTATCTATCTCTCATTCCTCTATGTGTCTCCCTCTACCCTTAAACCTAAACCCTAAACCCTTAACCTTACACCCTTAACCCTTAAACTCTAAACCCTTAAACCCTCTACCCCATATCTCTCTCCCACTCCCTACCTCTTTCCTCTCTCTCTCTCAAGTCTCACCCCCTACCCCTTATGCCTCTCTCTCTCTCACTCACTCTTATCTCCCTCCCCTCTACCCTTAACCCTCTACCTCTCTTAGGTCTCTCTCCCCTCTACCCTTAACCCTAAACCTTAAATCCTTAACCTTAAACTCTAAACCCTTAAACCCTTAACCCTTAAACTCTAAAACCTTAATATTAGGTGTGTATTAAAACATTATAAAAGTATATATATTTTTAGTTCTATTAGTAATTTAATGATAAATGACGATGAATGGGAAAACCTAAGGAACTTTAATATTTTCAAATAAAAAGTTAGAGTTCAATTAGGATTAGTGTTCACTTAGGGTTAGGTTTAGGGTTCAATTAATGTTCAATTTGGGTTAGGATTGAGGATGAGGTTGGGATTTAATTAAGGTTGTGAATTCAACAAGAGTTCAAATCGGGTCAAGGTTAAGGTTAGGGTTGGGGTTAAGGTTCAATTAGGATAAGAATTAGTGTTAGGGTTAGGATTAGAGTTCAACTGTAGTTCAAAGTTAGGGTTATGGTACAATTAGGATTATTATTCAATAAATGTTCAATTAGGGTTAATACTTAATTAAGTTTAGTTTTAAAGTTCAACTAGGGTTTGGGTTAGGGTTTGATTAGAGTTAGGTTTAGGGTTTAGTTAGAGTTAGGGTTAGGGTTAGGGGTAGAATTCAATAATGCTTAGTGGTCAATTAAAATTAGATTTAGTGTTCAATTAGGGTAAGGGTTAGAGTCCAAATAGGGTTAGGATTTATTCTAAGATTATAATTAATAATTGTTTAATTAATTTAAAATGAATATTTATTTTAATTTAATTTAATTGTATTAAATAATTAGTAAAACTAAATAGATAATAAATATTTTATGGATTTTAAAAACTAGAATTTATATTAATTTTATTTGTAATGTCAAATATTAAAATTTTAGATTGAAATACTTAATTTATTTAAAATATTTATAATTAACGTTGGCTTTATGAACTAATATTAAGACATTAATAAATATAACCCTAGTAATATGTTATTAGGATTAGGGTTAGTGTTAGTATTAAATTAGGGTTAGAATTATGGTTCAATTGTGTTAGGGTTTAATTAGGGTTAGTGCTCATTAAGGGTTAGGGTTTAAATATGATTTAATTGGGGTTAGGGTTCAATTAGGGATAGGATTTAGATGGGCTTAGGGTTAGGGTTAGGAAAAGTGTTTAATTAGTCTTAGAGTTGAAAATAGGGTTCAATTAGGCTTAGCTTTAAAATTACAATTCAATTAGGGTTAGAGTTCATTTAAAGGTAGGATTATATCTCAATTAGGGTTATGATTCAATTATGGTTAGGGTTTTGTTGATGGTGATTTTGGCACCACAACATTGCAAGAAAAATACTGCTATTTTGCTTCTCCTAAAAGAGAAAGGCAACACACAGATGTCTTAACTCCCAAGGTCTTTGTAGTTGGGTCTCAACTATGCTGATGTTACTCAGTGGCTGATGCAATAGTAATATTCAAGGGGCCTGCTGGTGTTGAGATTGTGGACTGTTGTGAGTTAAACATTAATTTAAATCTACTCTAACTAAGGTTTTCAAAGAAATATAAAAAGATAGATCAGGGTTTTGAAACAGAAAAGAATAATAGTTCATCCAATCTTAACCAGACTTGTTAACTTTAAATAATTCCTAACTAAAACTGTAGGATTGAATTAACTTGTGACTAACATACAACTTCATTCATCCACAGTGTTGATTTCAATAGCAGATTGCAAGTTACCAGTTAAACAAAACATAAAATCAAACCTCATTCCTTGAAAGCTTCACAAATAGAATGATTAACTTAAGACAAACACTATTCTGAAATACAACATGAAGTAGATTAATATCTGGTTGCCCCTACTGTCAGTGAAACAGATAGGAAACATTTACAAAGTTGGCACAATCACTAGTGTACAAAAAATCTATGGCTCCAAATTGCTTCCGTTTACACTAGGGAAACTGAAAGATACATTAGTCTATTTTGATTCTAACTCCTAACTGAGAAGACAAAATAATCTCCTATTACAGAGAATCAAGATCAACTTCTATCCCCTCTACTAACTCTATTGGCTATTAACTAGAAGTTCTAATCTAGAAGTGCTTACACTAAAAGTTCTAACCTTTTAAAAGAGGCACGTATACCTTATATACATAATGCACCAACTTGAATGAGTTATCCCCTGCACTAGGGTTTACAAAATATCTGCAGACTGTAGGAGAGTCGGCTCTCAGATCTTTTGAAGAGAGTCAATGTGCATTCAATTTGGAAGCCTTGCTATCCATGCTCACAAAGGATCTCTATCCTTAGGAGAAGTCCTTTTGATCCCTGGGTAGTTGTTGCATTTACTCTTCTGTCTCGGTGTCCATCTTCAAAGTCCCTCTACAATCTATCTTGAATGCTCAAAATATCCTTATTAATATTGGCCTACCTCCTATCAGTAGTGGCCACAAATGTCCCTATGAGTCATTTTCATGTTGCCGAGACTCCTTTGTACTGGCAAGACCTTTTGACAATTTCCTTCACTCTCCCTGAGCTTCCTCCTTGTCGAATTCTGCTATCGCCAAGACCTTTCTGTGGTCTTACCGATAAAACTCTTTGATTGTGCCTTGTCGGCGACTCTCATCCATTTGCTGAGACTTTTCATCGAAGCTCCTCCACTCGTTTGGAGTCTCCCGGATGCGACTTTCATCAGCAAGAGTCACAGTGATGCCACACTCCTCTCCCATGCTTATTTCCTTTCACTGAGACTTTCCTTATTAGAAATACCCTTCTGCGACCTCCCCGTGTTATAGTAAAGACTAACCCTTTGGCAAGGAATATGTCGATAATTTCTCTATGTCACCAAGAATTTCTCCAATCGGTGAGATCTCCTATAGATACCTCATGTCTTACCGATAGACCCTAAAAGTTTACCCCCCTCTTTTTTCACTGAGACACACCAATTGTCTCAGTGAAGACCATTGATAGACCCCCATTTGCCTTGTCAGTGAGACATACTGATTCTGTCGCCAAAGAGCACTGATAGAATTCCTTTGCATAGGTTAGTGAGACATTAGGCTCTCGGCAAGACTTTAGCTTGAATTCAATATCTCTTGTTGAAGCCTTATCCCTGTCAATGGTCAGTAAGACCAAAAGACTCCTGCTGAAGTGTTTGATCCTTTTTCTAGTCAGTGAGACTTTCTTTCTTCACCGAGACTTCTTGGTGGGGAGATAAACTTATGGCGATATAAGAACCCATTTGACAGAGGTCGGCAAGACCTATTAATTCTCTCACCAAAGACACCCTTGTTGGGGAGACATGGAGCCTTCGGTAAGACCACATGCCAAATCTAGTATGTTTGGCCGAAGTGTTTGCTGGTGGTGCGATAGTCAGTGAGACCTAAAGACCACGCCATGACCTCTTTCTGAAAGAAACCTCTCCTGCCGATAGGAATTTCCATGTCGCTGAAAGGATGACACCTATCTTGCCGATAGATCCTACATGTAATTTCCACTTGCCATGACAATCCTGAAGTCTTGTCGATAGGCAACACAGATGCACCCCAACAAAGAGCACTGGATGTCGGCAAGACATCTGCAGGGTCTTGCCGACTCTTTCCTTAGTTAATTTTCATGGCTTACTGGATTGGGGAATGCATTTTGGTCGAGCTCCTTAGCGAATATCATCAAGTGTAGGATTTTAATCCTACAAAACACATGCTTCCATTAGTCATCAGAAGGAGATAAGATACATCATCATATGATAAACTTTGGCTCATGATTACTTCATTGAATACTTAGCAAGAAGGGAAACAAATTGAGCTAAAACAAAACCAGAAGAGAAACTCAAGCAGAAGACAGAAGCAACCCAAGAGCAAGGTAAATAACCCAAAACAAAGAAACCAAAAGAGAAGGGGGGCCCATTTTCATCCAAATCAAAGTGGGGTGGTTATGCAAGGCATAACAAGTTTTGGGAAATTATAATTATCTCACATATATGAGTTTGGGGTTAGAGCTAGGATCTTGATTTAATTGAGCTCGGGCTTAAGGTTAAGGTTAAGATTTAATTAAGCTCAAGGTTAGGGTTAAGGTTAAGGTCGGGGTTTGATTAGGGTTGTAATTAGAGTTAAGGTTGCCATGAGAACTATGGTTAGTGTTAAACTAAGGATTATGAATAGCATTAGAATTATGGTTAGGGTTAGAATTATAATTAAGATTATAATTAGGGTTAGGATTATAATTATAGATAGACTTAAGGTCGGGATTAGCATTAGGGTTAAGGTTAGGTTAGGTTTACCAATTAATTAGAGTTAGGGTTCTAGGATAACACTTGGGTTCAATGATAGGGTTAGGGTTGGGGTTAGAGTTAAAGTTCAATTATAAATAGGATTAGGGTTAAATTAGGTTTAAGGTTAATGTTAGATTAGGGTTATGATTCAATCTCAACAATAATTCTCACTCTAACTCTAACCCTAAACTTAATCGTAAAACTGACACTGACACGATTTTTAACCAGAACCCTAACTAAATATATATATAACCCTAACCTTAATTCTATAACTAAAAGTAATTGTAATCTTGTCTTTCATGTTGTGCTGCAAATTCTACTAGCATATATTTTTTTTTAATTAATATATACAAAATACCCCTTCTCCCTCTCTTAGGTCTTTCTCTCACTCACTCACTCCCTCTATCTCTCTCCCCTCCACCCTTAACCCTAAACCCTTAAACCATATACCCTCTACCCTTAACCCTCCCTCCCTCTATCTCTCTCCCACTCCCTCCCTCTCTCGCTCTCTCAAGTATCTTCAATATTCTACCCCCTCTCCCTCTCTTAGGTATCTCTCTCACTCACTCACTCCTCCCTCTATCTCTCTCTCTCTTTAACCTAAGAGCCAACCCCTTAACCCTTAACCCTTAAATGAAGCCCTCTACCTCTACCCTTAACCCTCTATGTACTCTCATCTCTCCCTTCACTCCTCTCTCTCTCCCTAAATCCCTCTATCTCTCTCCCCTCTGCCCATAACCCTAAACCCTTAACCCTTAAACCCCAAACCCTTAAACCCTCTACCCTCTAGCCTCTCCTCTCTCTCTCTCAAGTCTCTCCCTCCTACCCCCTCTCCCTCTCTTAGGTCTCTCTCTCTCACTCACTCTCTCTATCTCTCTCCTCTCTACCCTTAACTCTAAACCTTAAACCCTTAACCCCAAAATTCTAAACCCTTAAACCCTCTGCCTCTATCTCTCTCCCAGTACACCCTCCCTCCCTCCCTCTCTCTCTCTCACTCCTAAGTGTCTCCACTCTACCCTTAACCCTTAAATCCTTAAATCCTCTACCATCTATCTCTCTCCCACTCCATGCCTCTCTCTCTCAAGCCTCTCCCTCCTACCCCCTCTCCCTCTCTCACTCACTCCCTCTAATGGAACTTTATATTTTTTCTCCTTATGTTCCATTCCTACCCTACCTGGTGTTGTTGGTCTTTCATGGTGTTAGAATTTTCCTTGGGTTGGTGGTTTTAGCCTTATTTTGAGATAAAACCTTGTGTTTATTTACACCTTGCTTGGGATATATTTTGATGTTACTTTTTGAGGGGTTTTAAAATGATTTATGTCCTATCATTTTTTCTAGGCTAAGTCCCTTTGTTTTAATATTTTATTTCCTCTACAAGGTTTTATTTTCTTAAGTCTTGGTTGGCCCTGTGTTTCATCATTAAAAAAAAACTTATGTCATTATTTACCATCTACCTAGTGATGTCCCCTTGTCCTTTTAATAATTTTTTTGTTTTGTAGAAGGATGAAGTTTGCGTGACCGTTGATCAAGTATCGTTTGATCTTAGCCGCTCCCCACCATCCTACAATGACCCCACCACACCACTTTGGTTGATCATGATATCACGAGTGGGTGCCACATGTCCTATCTGGTGAGGCTGAAGGTGATAAGTTTGGTTGATCATCAATAAATTGTCATCAGATCTTAACGGTTGCCCACCATCATGTGATCGAAAGTTGCAAGGTTTTTACTAATCATGATATTACAGGCAGGCGCCATGTGTCTCATCTAATCAAGCTGAAGGAATGAAGGAAATATTGTTGTAAATTAATCTAGCCTTAATACATTAAAAGGTAGGTTACTAAAGTGTTCTTGAGGTGCAAATGTTTTAAATAATCAGATATGTTATCATCTTGATGAAAAATTTGCTCGATAGTTAATAATAAGGCTGGCGACTATGTTGAAGGAACAAGATCACGAATGCTCAAGATCTATGGTTTCCCGCCATTACATGATCCAAATTTGTAGGATATTTACTCATTGTGATATCACAGGTGACCACCATGTGGACTTCCTTGGCAACATATGGTATGGTGGGCCCTTATTGCCATGTTGGCAATTGTGTCAGCTTCTTTTGAAGATGGTCATTTGATGATTTGATCTAACTAAAGGATTGACGGCTAAAATTTAAATCTGCATAAAAAATGGTTTGAGTTGTTCGTGCAGTGTGTGAGCGAGCTTTGCTGGTGGATGAAGAAAAAATTGGATGATTTGATCATCCATTCTATTAAATTCTTGGGTCATTTCTGCTAACGCTAAATGGGTAACTAAATATTTAACTGAGGAAGAATAAAAAAATAATATGTAAATGGATCACTCACTTACTCACTCTATTTCTCTCCTTAACGAAAGTGCATAAGGAATAAGCCATGTGGATGCCCATTCCTTTTTGTAGAATAGGTAGCCATTACCCCACCATCCTACTCATTGCCAAGGAGATCAATGTGGCGCCTGCCCGTGATATTGCAATCAATAAAGACCTCACAACTTTTGATCACACAATGGCAAGCAATTGTGGATCTCAACCATCAAAAATCTTGTTCGTTCAACATAGTTTCTAGACTTGTTATTAACCATTGATCACCTTTCTACTAAGATTATAACATCTTTGTTGATTTAAAACACCTGCATCTTATAACTACTTTAGTAACCCACGACATAATGTATTAAAGATGTAACAAAGTATTTATCATTCCTTCGGCTTCACTAGATGAGACATGTGGTGCTCACTCATGATATTGTGATCAACAAAGATAGTGTGGTGGGGTCATTGTGAGATGGGAGGGAATGGCTGAGATCACATGATGATTGATCTATGACCATGCAAACTTGTCCCTCTACAAAATAAAAACATTTATTAGGGGAGAGGGCCCAATATTCATGTGGGTTCCAATAGTCACACACTCAATCGTGATGATAATACCCAGTCTTACCACATATTTATACTATATATTGTAAATAAACAATCAAAATGTAAATAAAGAAAAATACAAATTTTGATAAAAAATGGACCCATACTTGAACAAATGAGAACCTCTAAATGTTATATGAAAAAAACATAAATGCATTCATGAAGAAGTGAAATAAGTATTCTTTTGTTTCAAATAAAATATCACAACTCTCCACTATAAGTATATCATTTAAAAAATAAAATGATCATTTAATAAAATAAGACACTCATTTAAATAAGTATTTTTATCATAGTGAAAAAATATTGTTCTTATGTGTACAACAATTGGGGTAGCAATGTACAAGCATTGGATAATTTTATATTAATACTTTTTCCTATCACAAATATAAAAGGTGAGCACAATAAATAACATGTATTTTCCCATTAAATGTGAAGGATTTTCAAAAAAAATTAGTGTTCAACTATTGGTCCATTTTTGTTCAATATAAGTTGTATTTTAAATAATTATGCATTTTTTTTATAAAATCAAATAGATTTTTAATGTTCAACTATTAGTCCATATGTGTATATTAATAAGTATTTGGTCCACTTAGGTTGTATATTAATTTTAATTTTAATAAAAATATCATATTCTACAAGCAAAAAATGATATTTTTTTGGTTCAACTATTGGGGGTTCCATGATTAAGTTTTGGTCGAACCTTTAAAAAGTCAAAATTTAGACACATCTCAAAAGATATGTTGGTGTGGCGAGTTGCATGATGAGCCGCACCTCCAAACCTTAGTTATAGATAAATAAGAGACCAGTCTACATTTTAAAAAAAATGAAGGTTCTACGATATTCCAGTAAATTGCTACATGCTGAGAAAGTTAGCGTGCATGGCTACTAGGCCCTCTCCCCTAAAGAAATAAGGGGAAATCACTAGGCCGATGACAAACAATGACATAAGTTGTTTTAAGGAGGGAACACAGGACCAACAAAAGACTTAGGAAAAATAAAGTCAGGCGAAGGAAATAAAACAATAAAACAAAAGGGGGCCCAACCTAGATGAAACAATGGGGATTAAGTAATTTTAAATCCTTCCCAAAAAGTAACGGCCAAATAGATCCCATCCAAGGTGTAAGATGAACACTAGGGTTTGATATGAAGATGAAGGTAAAACCCCAACCTTAGGCTTTTCCCAAACACCATAGATGACTAGAGACAGAAGGAAAGATAAAATAGAACAAAGAACAAAACTTTAAGTTCCATCACTACCCATAACCCTAAACACTAAACCATTAACCCTTAACCCTTAAACCCTCTACCCTCTCTCTCTCTCAATTCTCTCCCTCCTACCCCCCTCTCCCTCTCTCATCTCTCTCTCTTTCACTCCCTCTATCTCTCTCCCCTATACCCTAAACCCTAAACCCTTAACCCTTAAACTCTAGACCCTTGAACCCTCTACCCTCTACATTTAACCCTCTACCCCTTACCTCTCTCCCACTCCCTCCCTCTTTCCCTCTCTCTCTCAATTCTCACCCTCCTACCCCATGTCCCTCTCTTAGTCTCTCTCTCTCTCTCACTCATTCTTATCTCCCTACACTCCACCCTTAACCCTCTACCTTCTACCCTCAACTATCTATCTCTCTCTCACTCCCTCCCTCACTCTCTCGGTGAATCCCTCTATCTCTCTCCCTCTACCCATAACCTTTCAAGCCCTTAACTCCCTCATCTATCTGCCACTCCCTCCCTCTCTCTCTATCAAGTCTCTCCCTCCTATCACCAATCCCTCTCTTAGGTCTCTCTCTCTCTCTCTCTCTCTCTCTCCTCTCTCTCTCTCTCTCTCCTCTCTCTCTCTCTCTCTCTCTCTCTCTCTCTCTCTCTCTCCTCACTCCAGTCCTCTATCTCAGTCTCCCTCTGCCTCTCCCTCTCTTGGAGTCTGCCCAGTCACTCCTCCTCTATCCTGCCTTTCTCTCTACCCTTAGCAGAGCCAACCCATGAGCCAGCCAGCCACTTAAACCATCTACCCTCTACCCTTAACCCCCTCCCTCTATCTCTCTTCCACTCCTTCCCTCTCTCTCTTTCTCAAGTATCTCTATCCTACCCCCTCTCCCTCTCTTAGGTCTCTCTCTCACTCACTCACTCCCTCTATCTCTCTCCCCGTCAACCTAAACCCTAAACCCTTAAACCCTCTACCCTCTACCCTTAACAATCCCTTCATTTATCTCTCTCTCTCAAGTCTCTCTCCCCTAGAACCACTCCCTCTTTGAGGTTTCTCTCTCACTGACTCACTCACCCTATCTCAAGTCTCTCCCTCCTACCCCTTCTCCCTCTCTTAGTTCTTTCTCTAACTCACTCACTCCCTCTATTTCTCTCCCCTCCACCCTTAAACCATCTACCCTCTACCCTTAACCCTCCCTCCTTTGATCTCTCTCCCACTCCCTCCCTCTCTCTCTCACCTCTCAAGTATCTTCAATATCCTTCCACCCCTCTCCCTCTCTTAGGTCTCTCTCTCACTCCTCCTCCTCTATCTCTCTCCCCTTAACCCTAAACCCTAAAACCTTAAATCTTAAACCCTCTACCCTATACCCTTAACTCTCCCTTCCTTTATCTCTCTCCCACTCCCTCCCTCTCTCTCCCTCCCACTTCCTCATCCCTAAACCCTCAACCATAAACCCTTAAAACCTAAACCCTTAAACCTTCTATGCTCTACCCTCAACACTATTCCCCTCTCCCTTCCCCCTCCTAATTCTCTCTCTCTCTCTACCTCTCTCTACCACTCCATCTCTAAGGTCTCTCTCTCACTCACTTACTCACTCTATCTCAAGTCTCTCCATCCTACCCCTTCTCCCTCTCTTAGGTCTTTCTCTCACTCACTCCCTCTATCTCTCCCCTCCACCCTTAAACCATCTATCCTCTACCCTTAACCAACTCTCCCTCTATCTCTCTACCACTCCCTCCCTTTCTCTCTCTCAAGTAACTTCAATATCCTATCCCCTCTCCCTCTCTTAGGTCTCTCTCTCACTCACTCACTCCCTGTATCTCTCTCCCCTTAACCATTAAACTATCTACCTTCTACCCTTAACCCTCCCTTTATCTCTCTCTCTCTCAAGTCTCTCCCTCCTAGCCCCCTCAACCATAAAACCTTAAATCCTAAACCCTTAAACCTTCTATCCTCTACCCTCACCTCAGTCACTTCTCTCTCTCTCTCTCTCTCTCTCTCTCTCTCTCTCTCTCTCTCTCTCTCTCTCTCTCTCCCACCCTCCACCTCCTAATTACTCTTGGGTATATGTGTGCAAAAATTGGATATCCAATTTTTAGCACCAAAATATTACATTTAAAAGAAAAAATCAAATTAGATATTAGACATGAATTGGATATACAAAACCAATTGGATATTCAATTTTTAGTACTTTGGATTGGGAATTACTATGGAGCAATGGGTTGACACCCAACCCAAAAAAAAGGTCAACTCAAGATTTTTTGTGCTTTTTGGCAAGTTCAAAATGCTAATTTTTTCATGTTGCCACTTTTTGGCCCATCATGATCCTGCACATACCCAGGTCTAAATTAGGTAGTTGTTATTGTTAAGGTGGATCACTCCTTTATTTCAAGGCCATACACTTAAGATTGGGTCGTGTTCTTTTCTTTAGAAAATTCCTATTTCCTTTTTAATAGGTTAATTATGATTTGATTAGATGGGTTATGAAGCACTTATTTCAAGAAAATATCTTTATGAAAGAGGTATATTGGCATGAAATTAAATATGATTTGTATTTCACTGTAAAAACTACAAATAATGGAAACAATTCTTTCAACACATAAAATATTATGTAGTAGTCAATTAAAATGAAAACGCTTACTCTATATTAGTTAGGATACACAACTAAGAAAATTATCTAAAGTGACTTCTTTATCCTAGAGGAACCAAGTATACAGTATACAAAGAAAACCAACAAAACCACAACTACCCCTATTTTGAAGGAGTTTCATTTTCTCCCCTTCCTGATCTTACTAATATTGTCTAATTATTTTAAAGAGATGAAGGGTCATAAAACAACTTTTTTCAACCCAGTAAATAGCTTGGTTAATGAAACTTGACAAACGCAACAAAACAATTTCTTCATTTGGAATTTCATGTTTAATGAAGAGTGGTGACAATAATCTACTTATAGTTTAATAAAACACTATTTTTATAAGAAGGCTTGAAATTAGAAAGATAAGTGTTACTTATAGTTTAATAAAACAATATTATAGTTTCACCAACATATACTATTGTATGCTTGCATGGCTTCTTAGTTAATATATGGGGAGAGAAAGAGAGAGAGAGAGATAGAGATATATGGGAAGAGAAAGAGAGATGGAGATATATGGGAAGAGAAAGGAAGAGAGGTGGTGATAGAGAGTCGATAGATAGGGGGATATGGAGGGAGATATGGTAAAAGACAGAGAGAGGGAGGGAGAGAAAGGGATATATATAGAAAGAGATAGAGAGAGGAGTGAGAGGGAGATAAAAAGAGAAATAAAGATAGAGATATAGAGTAGGTGAGATGGAGGGAGATATGGAGTGAATGAGAGAGAACAGGGGGAGAGGGAGTGACATAGATAGTGGTAGATATAGAGATATAGAGAGTGACAGGGAGAGATATATCAATCACCCTCCCTATATCTCTATCTATTCATCCTTATCTCTTTATCTCCCTTTCTATTTGTATTAATATATATTACTATTATCTTAAATTTATATATTATATTAATTATATTTTTTATTATATTAATTTTATTTTTTATTATATGAAAATATACTTATTATTATTTATTAATTATAATAATTTTATACATATTTAATAATTTTGTTAAAGAATATAATATATAATTATAATAAGTTGAATAATTATATTATTAATTATGTAAAATATAGCTAATATATACTTAACTATATTGTAGACTATTAAAACCTAGCTAAATGGTGCCAAAATTTTCAACTTAATTAACATACGAATTGGAGAAGTGAAAGGTCAATACCAATGTCAAGGAAGAGTCTAGAGTAGTGAAAACAAGGTTAATGCCAGCACTGAGGAAGAGTTTGTAGTAGTGAAAACAAGGTCAATGTCAGCATCGAGGAAGAGTTTGGAGTTAAAACAAGGTCAATACCAGCACCGCCAAAGAGTTTGGAGGAGTGAAAAAAGGGTTAATATCAGCGCTGAGGAAGATTTTGGAGGAGTGAAAACAAGGTCAATACCAGCATCAAGGAAGAGTTTAGAGTTAAAACAAGGTCAATAACAACACTGACAAAGAGTTTGGAGGAGTGAAAACAAGGTCAATATCAGCGTTGATGAAGAGTTTGAAGGAGTGAAAACAAGGTCAATATCAAGACTGAGGACAAGGTTGATGACACTAAGGGAAAATTGACGACCAAGGGGAAATGAGTACTATAAGTTTGGCACCCCCATTCTCTTTAACCTTCAATTTTCATGCCTAGTTTCCAAAGATCTTCTTGTACATTGGCATCCCCATTCTCGTAAAATGGTATAAGATAAGAAAAAAATAAAAATAGCTTAGTCTTTCACATTTTTATTGACCATCCTTAGGTATTGGAAAAAATCCCATAATCTACCCACATCTTGGTTGATTTCTAGGTTTTCATCACACATAGCCTTCATCACATGAGTTTGAAGAAATTATAGACTTAGCCCAAGTATATGCTAGGCTAAGGTAGATCTAATGAATGGAAATAGAGGCATACAATTCTTCTTTAATACCTCCACCACAAATATACATGCAAGGTGTTGGTTGTTTTTATGGTCAACAGGTTGATCTTCTAATCTACCTATGGAATTGCCAATTCCAATAAAGGGCAGCTTGAAGGACCTGGACCAACTAATGAGGATTCGAAAGACCTCCTACATTTTGGGCTCGGAAAGACCAGAGAGGGTGATCCCTTAATGCATTTACAACCTCTGCACCATCATCATAAACAACATTAAGAACAACAGATAATTTCATTTAATAGCTCAACATCATAGGATAATACCGAATAGAATTCATTGTTTATCAATAATATCAACTATTTGGAGCATGAGATAACTACAACATTTCATAGTATAAGATAGTCATTGATCTGCAATTTGTAGCAAGCTCTGGGTAAAGAAAAACAAATACTGAACCATACAAACAAGTACAACTTAGATCAGTACCATATATCAATTGGAGGAGTCAAATTTATAAGCATCCAAGGGTTTATGATAGATTTAACACATAACATATAAGATCCTTGATAACATTGCTTTACAATCTCATCAATATGTATTCTAAGGGCATGTGCAGGATCATGGTATGCCAAACAGGCCCTTAAGTGGCAAAAAATTCAGAAAAATCAGTGTTAGGCAACTTGACATAAATATTTGAATAAGTTATCTATATTATTTCAAAAATATGTAATAATAGAATTTGTAGAAAATTGAATGTAGTTTCTAAAATACTAGGTTTATTTAAAAATAAATAAAATCTATTTGGTGAAAATTTGAAATTTCAATGCATTAGTACTTAAATTTCAGGGAAAAAATAAGAAGTAGGTGTCTCCGACCACCCCTAACCATAATAAAATGATAATATTTTTTTGTAAGATTTTATATATAAGTAGAGGACTCATGTCCGGATGTGATGCATATTTTTTTGTAATTTTTTTCCAAGTAAATAATTAATTATGAATTTTTATTACAACTTTTGAAAATATAAAACTTCGTGCAATTCGACCACCTTAACTTGGTCAAAATTCATGAAATTTAATTTTTTCTTTTTTTTTAATCCTATAGTATGTAAAGCATAGAATGTATGTTTTGGATTCAAAAATATGATACCGTTGAAAGTTATAGATGTTTTCAATCAGCCTATCGATCGGGGACTTTAGTTAAGTAATTCTAATAGAAAATGAATAATAATTATTTATTAAATTCAAATTAAATCATAATTTATATTTTTGGAAAGCTGAGAATCTCCTCTAAAAACCCTTTTCGTTTCATTAATTTTGGGTGAAAAAAAAGTCGTCAGCCACATACCCTACAAATATTGCCACTTTTTGGCATACCATGATCCTGCACATACCCCTAACCCAATACTACTTATCAAATATTTATACAGAACATATCCACATACAATCCCATTCAAGCATTTTCATTAATTCCTTGAATTAAACCTAAAACAAGAATCATACAAACCACAACAGTGAGATGAATGAAACAACCCTTGATCATTTTATTCAAAATTAAGATATGCTTGTACAATGGAGAGACATGAGTTCGAATTAATCATACCAATTCAAATGCCAATACTGTTATAAAACATCAAATCCCCATGAATTAAAAACATACTATAGAATGACTCAAAACCTAAATTGTATTTTCCCTAAAACCATCAGAATTTACAATTTTCCCTGCAACTTCATCTAGACTCGACCAAAAATATCTAACTTGCTAACCTGTACTTCTAGCCTTGAAATCCTTCTTATAGAAAAAGAAGGAGCAAACAAGCATTGGGATAGAAAGCACACGTGTCACCAACCAATTGGACTGCCTTGTGATATTCCAAATTTTTTTTACAACAACAATCTCCCCAGAGAATCTTCTTGTTCATTGTGCCTACAAAGAATGGTTTATGCAACAATAGAAAAATTCAAGAATTATGCGCCTAGACTGTAACAAAAAAAAAAAACTAGAATATGTTGTAACTGCAATAGCTAATTTTTCAACCATTAGCAGCCTACTCATTTTCACTCTTCCTCAGTTAAATATACATTTACCCATTTCTGGTACTCTTCATTAGTTCACCAATCAAAATTGATCACCTCATTCACCTTGGCATGATAAGGTTTGTACTTAACTACCACCGAATTTCCTTCTCTTTTAAAAGACTCCAAGAATGAGCTAGTGCTAATGATTTTTTCCATACAACTCACTAAAAAATCATAATGTGAGTTACCCTATTTTTGAGGGTTTTGTTGTCGAAACATGATATAAAGGGGCTCTTACACTTTTTGTGATTACTATAGCTTGTGTGAGAGGCCCCATGGATATTGTTGTAATTGTAGGATGCATGAATAGGGCGTAGGATGAGAAATAAATAAGATATAGCTACTATCCTCAATAGTTTTGTGAAGAAAAACATATGAAATGAGAGGTTCAAGCCTAGGTTTCAACAAAACATGTATGGGAGATCTAATTTTATGAATGTTTATCCATGTGCAGACCTAATGGGTTGTTTGTGAACACTGAATTTAAATGATACACACACACGTATATGTATGTATGTATGTATGTATGTATGTATATGTATTTTTAAATTTAAATGTAAATTCAATTACTAGATGCTCTCCTAGAACAATAAATGCAACATATCATTAAAGAAATCTATATCTATGTATATAAATGTGTATTTCTAAATACAAGTGTAAATGCAAAGAGCATATGGTTTTGTAGTGTTATAGATACAACATATCCATAAATTAATGTAATTGAAATTCTAAAGTCTTCAACACATATAATATGAAATCGATCAAACTATTAAACTACATGAGAAATAAATGAAAACAGTAAATGCATATGTATGTGTATTTGTAAATGTAAGTGTAAAATAAATAAGAATAATGAAAATTATAGAAGAATACAAGGAAAGGTCTCCTCCCTTCTTGGTAGTGATAACCTCCTCCACACACAACCCTTAAAAATTATGAATAGAGGAATATAATCTTTGAAGAATTCAAAGTTGATTCTCTCCTACCTAATGCAATTAGTCATTTTATCCTTACAAATATTTATAGTGATTACTAGAGGAACATAGACCAATTCTTCAAAATACAAGAATTTTATCATACTTTTCCAATGATGGAATTATGAGAAAACCTTAAGCTAAATGAATAATTCCTAGCTAAGTTCTTTAAATCATGTCCAATTGTATAAGAGAAGACCACTACTATGTGTACTTGGATACCATGGAGAAAGGATCTTTGGGATCTTTCATCAATAATCCTACCTTAAAACATACAAAAAGTCTCCTAGAAATTATACATTGGAAGATTTAAGATGACTTAAAAAAAAATTATTTCCAAAACATAAACTTATGATGAATTAACCAGGCCTAGTACACACTCCCTCCTCGTTAACCACTTAGACATATGGAAATTAAATGTAAATTTTCTACTATTTTTAGTCATGTAGGTGTCTAATAAACCACTTGGTGGTGTTTCCCTTCAAGTTTATTTACTTGAATGAAGAGAAAAAGTCCTTTGATTACAATTAGAGAATACATGTGAGGCCTTGGTTGTTTAACTGGTGGACCATAGTCACATTTAAAACTTGTTACAAAGTTTGGGAGTTAAAACATTAAGTAGATTTGATTTGTGATGGACACATTTGGACAGTAGTAACAATAACTTGCAATCTATCAAGACTTGATTAACTTATAAGCTATGAAATTCTAGTGATGAAATGATAGAATAATCTTTGAAGAACTCAAAGTTGATTAACTTATAAGCTATGAAATTCTAGTGATGAAATGATAGATTAATTCTTCAAAATTATGAATAGAGGAATATAATCTTTGAAGAACTCAAAGTTGATTCTCTCCTACTTGATGCAATTAGTAATTTTATCCTTACAAAGAATTATAGTGAATACTAGAGGAACATAGACCAATTCTTCAAAATACAATAATTTTATCATACTTTTCCAATGATGGCATTATGAGAAAACCTTAGGTTAAATGAATAATTCCTAGCTAAGTTCTTTAAATCATGTCCAACTGTATAAGAGAAGACCACTACTATGTGTACCTGGATACCATGGAGAAAGGCTCTTCGGGATCTTTCATCAATAATCCTACCTTAAAACATACCAAAAGTCTCCTAGAAATTAAACATTGGAAGATTTAAGATGACTTAAAAAAACATTATTTCCAAAGCATAAACTTATGATGACTTAACCAGGCCTAGTACACACTCCCTCCCTATTAACCACTTAGACATATGGAAATTAAATATAAATTTTCTACTATTTTTAGTCATGTAGGTGTCCAATAAACCACTTGGTGGTGTTTCCCTTCAAGTTTATTTACTTGAATTAAGAGAAAAAGTCCTTTGATTACAATTAGAGAATACATGTGAGGCCTTGGTTGTTTAACTGGTGGACCATAGTCACATTTAAAACTTGTTACAAAGTTTGGGAGTTAAAACATTAAGTGGATTTGATTTGTGATGGACACATTTGGACAGTAGTAACAATAACTTGCAATCTATCAAGACTTGATTAACTTATAAGCTATGAAATTCTAGCGATGAAATGATAGATTAATCATAATGTCAACTTAGGATCACATCACCATGAAATAACTTCATCCAACATCCTTATGAGTATAGGTACCACAAAATAGGTATTTCACAGATCTTTCTTCCTTGAGCAAGGGAAATTTAGGAAGAGGAGAGGAAAGCAAGACATGTAGTATGTCTAAAAGAGGGAGATCAACTCGAGGTCAAAAGATTAGAAGAAAATTTTGTAAACACATGGATTTTTTCTTGCTGAATGGGGGTCATGTTCTTATAATGATGAGAGCATAGGCGACATCGAGGTACCCTTGAGGTACAAACATCTATGGAAACAATGGGTACCCAAGGAACTTCCTCCAATAAACACTGATTTTTGTGTCAACGAGAGGATATATCGCATAACACCATCGTCATTACATGGTTTTGACCTATTTTGCATGGATGTCATAAAGTTCTATTACAAAAAAGTTACTGAATTGATGGAGTATGTCAGACCCTGTTACAGTTACAAAGATTGGATGCAACTAGTTCGATATATATGAAGTATGTGTAGGTATGCACTATCAGCAAATTATATATAGCTAAAAGATAAGGATCAAAATAATGGAGTGGCTATGTACATTGATGGAAGACCAAAAGTATCAGGGATTGTAGGGTTTATAAACAATGCATGACCTAGGTCAGAAAATAAGCAACCCAATTGCATATTTGAGGTGCGCCAGGGAAACCGTGTATTCATATGTGCAATAAAATCAATAACTACAAGGGAAGAGTTGATAATCGATTACAATTTAAATCACTTAGTTACAAACACAATTATTATGGTGGTGGTACATACTATGTACCATTTTACCCAACCTCCAATTAATAACCCCAATATACCATTTTTTTCTTATGTTCTTATATTTTTATTTTTTGTCCCATCGAGACATTGATCATATGGAGAAGGATCTAGCCCAAAGCATAGATCATGATTTATCTTGGTGTGCTTCTACCTGATAGGTTTACCTCATTGTAATTGTACAAATTAGATATGAGCAAATTTTTTTATTATGTTGTTTTGATAAGTTTATTGGGTTAATTTTGATAATGTTTTTAATATTCTCTTTGTAGTCGATTGATCAGGGAAAGGCACCAGTAGTAGATGAGAGCATCGATAGGGAGGTGCAGTCAATATTATGAGATGATGACATTGCTTATTCAACAAGCCCTCTCTATATGATAAGGAAAACCCAAAAAAAAATGCAATGAAGAAATCCTTAAGTTGTTATTCATAGTGCCTCAAATAGATGAGATAAGAGAGAGGGTTTAAATATTGACTGAGAGATCACAAAAATTCCAAGTAATTTGTCATGAGGTCTTTAATTATAACATAAGTTCATTCATGGTTTTATATTTTGTACTTGTTTATGTCATGAACTAAAATATGTGTTGTTTTTATAGGATTTTTTGCATCCTCATGATGCTCCTAGCCATGATTAGGGTACTACAAGTGTCCATCTTGATCTTTCTGTGCATAGATCACATCCTCTAACCCCATCATTTATGCTTGTATTGTCGTCTAAAATGTCATCAACACATACCATGGAGGAATCTGTTAGTGCACCCTTTGGTGGTGAACACATGCCAGAACATGCGTCAGGACATGTACCTGGGGATATAGAGGCCACTAGTACTAGTGATATTTTAGCAACATTTCCTCTATCTTCCTGTATTACTAGTACGGGAACATTTCTAGTCACATTTGTGGTGACTGAGGATTTCATTCCCATAAATATAGAGAAGGTCCTGGGTACTTTAAATTTTTTTAATCATTATTATATATAATCCAATTGAAATTTACTTATTGATCGTTATTTTTAGACTATTGATCCCATGATCATTTTGTAGGAAATGATGTTTTTTATAAACATCTAAGTTCTATTACCTTGGAGCTCTTCAGACCCACCATACGTACATGGTTGAATGCCCAACATCAAGATTTAAAAGATGAGATCTTTAACCATTTAGTTGTGCTCTTCGGTGATAAAACATTCAACTAAACCAAGGTCCTTAAGAAAGTTGGTACTTATCTAAAGTATGTGAGAGACCAATATAGGTCACATTTAGAGAAGAACAAAAAGTATGAGCATCCCCCCATGATTTTAGAGAGGGAGTGGAAGGACCTAGTGTTGGATGGAAAGGAGAAGGATGAAAAGAAAAAAGGAAAGACACCACCAGGCCAAGGAAGGTATGTGATACTATCAACAATGTAATTATATATTGATTACTCTTTCTTTTTACATAATCTAATGTATTTAAAACTTTTCATAGGCTTCCTAGCACATCAAAGGCAACAAAGGAAAGACTAGAAAAAAATGGGAAGCACAACCTTGGCTCTGGTGGTTATATGAAATTAGCCGCACGAATTGTAAGTATCAATAAATGAAATATAGTATCCAAATAATAAATTGAAAATAATTTTGGTTTTATCACACCATAAAAGAAAAATTCATGATCTTATGCAAAAATGTAGGGCTCTGAATTCAATAGAGTTTCCATAGAAGATGACTTGAAGATTTCCTTCTAGGAAGGCTATGGAGCCATGGCTGAAGGCCTAAGAGTCTTGTCTGAGAAAACACAACCTTCCACTACATCCGATAGATAGGTAAATAATCTCAATAAAGTTTATTTAAAATTGAATACTTGTGCAGTCTATTCAATATTAATTTCCACCATAAAGTAATTACATGCCTATATGTTTTAAACATTCAAGCAATGATAATATTGCACATGACATTGGAATGCAGCCTAGTGAGGGTGGAGCACAACCTGCATATGAAGGTCATGGTGTGCATCCCGATACTTTAGAGCATGTAGAGCATGGTCAACATGTTGAGCATGATCAGGCTAGAGAAGATCAGGAACATGAAGTGGCCCCATCAGGTAAAGAGGACCACTCTAAAGTTCTTTTAAACATATTTAATTATAATTGGTGTATTAATTAATGCGACCTTGCATGTTTCAACTTTTGAGCATGTAGAACGTGATCAACGTTTTGAGCATGATCGAGCTAGAGAAGATCAGGAACACGATGTGGCCCCATCAAGTAAAGAGGACCACTTTCATGTTCTCTTAAACATATTTAATTTCAATTGGTGTATTAATTAATGTAACCTTTCGTGTTTCAACTACAGATTAGGATTTAGAGGGTGTTCAACATGTTGAGCATGAGTCTATAACAAAAGTTCAAGAACATGATGTGGACCCATCAGGTAAAGAGAACCACTCTAATGTTCTTTTAATTAATGAAATACTTGTAACAATAATAATAAAACATATCAATTTAACATTTCTTTCTTATTGCAACAGACCCCCCTTGCAGTGGCGTCCATGTCATGAGTAGAAGACTAGGAATACATTACAATCATGAACATAGGGCAGAAAAACTAAAAGGGGGATAGATATTTATTTAGAAAATGATACTCCACTTCAGATTTTTTTAGCTTTAAAAAAGAAACAAAAAAAAAGTGATTGTAATCATATCATGACAACCATATTTTTGATAATATGTAAAAACTGAAAGAATGAATATTATATGTTAATGAATGAATGTGAATATGTTAATTACTGAATGTTATATATTATTAATGGATGAATAAATGAATGCTATATGTTATTAATGGATTAATGAATTAATGTTATATGTTATTAATGGATGAATGAATGATTAATGTTATATGATTGGGTATGGGGAATTGAGAGTGATGTTAGGGGGGGGAGGGGCCAAATGAGCTTCCATCATCACGTGGTTGGCCTTGTTAAGTAGAGAATATTAAACTATTCTTGAAACAAAGAGAAGCTCAATAAGGTAATGCAATTTTCAATATAAAAAATGCATCATTTAAAGCATCAAACCAATATGAAAAGATGAAAGAAAGTGCTAACTTTTCAGTATGGTGGTAGAAAAATGATTCTTTATACCTTGAATCCATGCTTTGCATCATAATTTGAAGTTGTTTCCATTCCAATGTTCTGAGTTTAGTTTGTTTTTATGGCTTTGCATGAATACCACATTGTGTTGTGTGTGGATTTGGTTTCAAAGCTTTGTTTCTTCTGTTTTTAGTGGTGACATAACTCTAAAATTTGACTTTTGTGCATAACATGTTAGTGGAAAAATTGACAGCTCTAAAGGGTTTAGAGGCTCAATTGAGATAGATAAATGGATATTTGGATCTTGTTGTTGATGGGAGGCTTTGACTTAACCATGAAATTTTGTACCATTTGCAGGTATGCAAAAGTTTCCTTACTTACATTCATTCTTGATCATAAATGTTGTAAATGATATTAATGCTTCAAACTTCATATTCGTTTCATTGTTATAATGATCAAAATGTTGTACTTTGCTATGCATTCAAGCATTCTCTTTCCCCCTACCCTTTTATCTCTCCCCCCCTCCTTTTAAGAATTTTATTTGTCATACAAGATTCACATTTCTGTCTCATTTACACAAATTTATTTGAAGCGCTAGGAGTGAATAAAGATATGTAAAATATGATGGATTATGTATCAAAAACAACTTTCCATCTTATAGATAATTAAATCCTTTGTAGACACCTAAAAATGACCTAGGCCTGCAAGCTTCATTTTTACCACTTTCGTCCTAGCATAATTGTGACATTTAATTATGCCCTTGGTCCACATTCGACTATTGATTAAATAATTCATAATTATTTAATTAATTCATGTCTATTATTCTTCATGATTATTAAATAAATAAATTATATTTATTTATTAAATACGTCATTAACTATCTAAGTCTCTCTTTAATTAAATAAATTTATGAATTTATTTAATTCCCCCTTTCTGCATTTAATTCTTATTGATTATTCAATAAATGAATTACATTTATTTATTTAATACGTCACTGATTGTCTTAATTAAATAAATTGATTAATTTATTTAATTAATTGGTCTTATCTCCTAAATTAAATAATTAAATTTAATTATTTAATTGCTAATTAATATTCTTCTCATTTTAAATAAATAAAATTATTTAAAATGTCATGTCAATCCTAACTGTCAGTCCTTTTTGATAAATAATCTGAAAAAGATTATTTATTATCTCTCAAAATCCATAATTTCAATTAATTTAATTCAAATTGGTAATTAATCTTCCAAAAATCAAGCAATCGAGCAGATTCTTGATTTTCTAAATCTGATCTTCAGTCTAAATCTTATCTCTTTGATTTTTCGAATCTGGAAAATCAGGCAATCTTATCTTCTTGATTTTTCAAAAATCTTTATTTCTTTAATTAATTTCCTCATTTATTCTCCACTATCGATCTGTTTTTATTCCAACCATTTGATTAAGGATTTTGCCCTAACCCTAATTAGGGATTCTTGGGTGTAATCTGGATCGTTCCTTTTAGAGTCTCATCACTAATTTATCTCGTCCATCCGTTCGAAATGGCCTTTTCTATAAAATGCCATTTCCTTCTCATTTTTCACACATGTTGACATTTTACGTAATTACTATAGGCATTCATTTACTTAGTTTCACATATTTTGTCATAGGCATTTGATTAATATTGGCATTTGTTTTAGATATAGACATAGGCATTGGCAATAGTCATAGGCATATCAAATCCTTCGAATCTTGTTGTAGGGCTTAGGCATTTTAGATTGCTCAAGAAGACGAATCTGAGGACAACACATTTCCAACAAGCAAGAATGTATTACGAAAGGGAATCATGGAGGTATTGACGATCAGGTATACTTGTTCCTTTATTTACTTCCTTTGTGTTTCGTAAAGATCTTTGGGTTTTGATTATTATTCATTGTTTATTGCTAACTTCTCCTAATCCTTAGAAAACCCTTGATTACATCCTTAATATTTGAATAGTTTAGAGCTTGAATAATGCTTCTATATGCATGTGTACCAATAAGGGAGCCTATCTAAAGATTGAAATTTAAAACATCACTTTGGTAATTTTCCTTAGGTAGTGAAATGATATTTTGAGTAATACAAACCTACACACACATTGATATTTTTCGGGATTGCATTGAAGAAATTTTTTTCTCTTATACCTACCCTCAGCTAGACATGGAGGTATATAATATTTGTTTCTAGGTTTATTCTGTAAGTAGTTAATTTCATAGAGGACGACTAAAATCTTCTTAATGTCATGTGTCAGGTGTGAAAGCATATGAATCACTTGCTGAAGGCACCATTTTGTATTCATCCAAAGACTGGTTTGTTCTTTTTTTTATGTTTCTTGCATGTGTTTTTTTTAGGCTCTAGAGATGTAGCTCGACTCTTTCCTTTGTACTTTTCATCTATTTTGATGATTACAGTAGATTTTCCTTATAATTTTTCATGTAGATTTGTTTGTAACCTTATTTTCTACCAACCAATTTGCAAACCAGTCACATATTAAGGACCATTTCACTAACTTGTAGTCATCCATTACTTAATATGTTGTTGGTTGTGTCTGTGTGCCAATAAATCTTGATGATTGGGAGAACTTTAATCCTACAAGTGTACCCAATCTTTCTCAAGTAAAAGTATTACCTTATTTTATAGTACTTTAAATGGTTAATTGAAGATGCTTCTTTAGATGTGAGATAGTTGAAACCTAGATTAAAATATGGTATTAGATGGGCAGTATAATGATAAAATTAAGGTCCATTGAACACAAATTATGAACATAATTTACTGGACTATGAATAGTGTTACAATTATAATTGTTTCTCCTTTACCTACCTCTGCATTAATGAAAAAGATAGTAGATAATGGAAGTTCATTACATGTCTCATGTATGTGTTAGTATTTTAATTTTTTTTAAGTTGTTCAAGAGCTTGATTAGGTCAAGAATATGTTCTACAAGCTCTGTTCTCTTGACACTACTCAAGATTTTCCCTACAAATTTTCTCTTCAATCCAAACATTTCCTAACTCCTTCCCTTCTTAGCCCTTGGTTGTTCTCAAGTGTATCGCTTTTTCTATGCATCTTGCAATATGTATGTATGATCAATCATCTACTATGAAGCATCGATAACCTTTCATGGCATTTTTGTTGTAATTAGACAATTTCCATTGTGAGAATAATAATTTAATTAGTATGGAAGTAAGTCTTTTTCATATTATTTAACTTGGTATTGTAAACTTGTCTTTGCAAGATTCTCTCGGGTGGAAAAATAGAACTATGATGATAGGTAGAGTTGTACAACACAATAAATCATTTGCCATTATCAATATATTGCTTATACAATACTCCATGCAAGTAAAAGTGAATGTGCAATGAAAATTGGTCTCTCATAGAGGAAGAATAAAATATTCTTAATTTCCTGTGTTAGGTGTGAAAGAATATGAATCACTTGTTGGAGGCACCATTTTGTATTCATCCAAAAAATGGTTTGTTCTTTTCTTATGTTTCTTTCATGTGTTTTTTTTAGGCTCTAGAGATGTAGCTCAACTCTTTCCTTTGCACTTTTTCATCTATTTTGATGATTACAGTAGATTTTCCTTATAATTTTTCATGTAGATTTGTTTGTAACCTTATTTTCTACCAACCAATTTGCAAACCAGTCACATATTAAGGACCATTTCACTAACTTGTAGTCATCCATTACTTAATATGTTGTTGGTTGTGTCTGTGTGCCAATAAATCTTGATGATTGGGAGAACTTTAATCCTACAAGTGTACCCAATCTTTCTCAAGTAAAAGTATTACCTTATTTTATAGTACTTTAAATGGTTAATTGAAGATGCTTCTTTAGATGTGAGATAGTTGAAACCTAGATTAAAATATGGTATTAGATGGGTAGTATAATGATAAAATTAAGGTTCATTGAACACAAATTATGAACACAATTTACTCGACTATGAATAGTGTTACAATTATAATTATTTCTCCTTTACCTACCTCTGCATTAATGAAAAAGATAGTAGATAATGGAAGTTCATTACATGTCTCATGTATGTGTTAGTATTTTAATTTTTTTTAAGTTGTTCAAGAGCTTGATTAGGTCAAGAATATGTTCTACAAGCTCTGTTCTCTTGACACTACTCAAGATTTTCCCTACAAATTTTCTCTTCAATCCAAACATTTCCTAACTCCTTCCCTTCTTAGCCCTTGGTTGTTCTCAAGTGTATCGCTTTTTCTATGCATCTTGCAGTATGTATGTATGATCAATCATCTATTATGAAGCATCGATAACCTTTCATGGAATTTTTGTTGTAATTAGACAATTTCCATTGTGAGAATAATAATTTAATTAGTATGGAAGTAAGTCTTTTTCATATTATTTGACTTGGTATTGTAAACTTGTCTTTGCAGGATTCTCTCGAGTGGAAAAATAGAACTATGATGATAGGTAGAGTTGTACAACACAATAAATCATTTGACATTATCAATATATTGCTTATACAATACTCTGTGCAAGTAAAAATGAATGTGCAATGAAAATTGGTCTCTCATAGAGGAAGAATAAAATATTCTTAATTTCCTATGTTAGGTGTGAAAGAATATGAATCACTTGTTGGAGGAACCATTTTGTATTCATCCAAAAAATGGTTTGTTCTTTTCTTATGTTTCTTTCATGTGTTTTTTTTAGGCTCTAGAGATGTAGCTCAGCTCTTTCCTTTGTACTTTTCATCTATTTTCATGATTACAGTAAATTTTCCTCATAATTTTTCATGTAGATCTGTTTGTAACCTTATTTTCAACCAATCAATTTGTGAACCAGTCATATATTAAGGACCATCTCACTAACTTGTAGTCATCTATTACTTCATATGTTGTAGGTTGTGTCTGTGTGCCAATAAATCCTGATGATTGAAAGAACTTTAATCCTACAAGTGTACCCAATCTTTCTCAAGTAAAATTATTACCTTATTTTATAGTACATTAAATGGTTAATTGAAGGTGCTTCTTTATATCTGAGATAGTTGAACCCTAGATTAAAATATGGTATTATATGGATAGTATAATGATAAAACTGAGGTCCATTGAACACAAATTACGAACATAATTTACTGGACTATGAATAGTGTTACAATTATAATTATTTCTCTTTTACTTACCTTTGCATTAATGAAAATGATAGTAGATATTGGAAGTTCATTACATATCTCATGTATGTGTTAGTATTTTAATTTTGTTTAAGTTGTTCAAGAGCTTGATTAGGTCAAGAATATGTTCTACAAGCTCTGTTCTCTTGACACTACTCAACATTTTCCCTACACATTTTCTCTTGAATCCACATGTTTCTTAACTCCTTCCCTTGTTAGCCCTTGGTTGTTCTCAAGTGTAATTCTTTTTCTATCCATCTTGTAGTCTGTATGTATGATTAGTCATCTCTTATGAAGCATGGATAACCTTTCATGGAATTTTTGTTGCAATTAGACAATTTCCATTGTGAGAATAATCATTTAATTTGTATGGAAGTAAGCCTTTTTCATATTATTTGACTTGGTATTGTAAAATTTTCTTTGCAAGATTCTCTCAAGGGGAACAACAGAACTATGATGATAGGTAGAGTTGTACAACACCATAAATCATTTAGCATTATCAATATATTGCTTATGGAATACTCTGTGCAAGTAAAATGGAATGTGCAATGACAATTGGTTTCTCACAGAGGAAGACTAAAATCTTCTTAATGTCCTATGTTAGGTGTGAAAGCATATGAGTGACTTGCTGAAGGAACTATTTTGTATTCATCCAAAAACTGGTTTGTTCTTTTTTTAATGTTTCTTGCATGTGTTTTTTTTAGGCTATAGAGATGTAGCTTGACTCTTTCCTTTGCACTTTTCATCTATTTTCATGATTATAGTAGATTGTCCTCATAATTTTTCATGTAGATCTATTTGTAACCTTATTTTCGACCAATCAATTTGTGAGCCAGTCACATATTAAGGACCATCTCACTAACTTGTAGTCATCCATTACTCCATATGTTGCAGGTTGTGTCTGTGTGCCAATAAATCCTAATGATTGCAAGAACTTTAATCCTACAATTGTACCCAATATTTCTCAAGTAAAAGTCTTACCTTATTTTATAGTACATTAAATGGTTAATTGAAGGTGCTTCTTTTGATCTGAGATAGTTGAACCTTGGATTAAAATATGGTATTAGATGGACAGTATAATGATAAAACTAAGGTCCATTGAACAAAAATTACAAACATAATTTACTAGACTATGAATAGTGTTACAATTATAATTATTTTTCCTTTACCTAACTCTATATTAATGAAAAAGATGGTAGATATTGAAATTTTATTACATGTCTCATGTATGTGTTAGTATTTTAATTTTGTTTAAGTTGTTCAAGAGCTTGATTAGGTCAAGAATATGTTCTACAAGCTCTGTTCTCTTGACACTACACAATATTTTCCCTACAAATTTTCTCTTTAATCTAGATGTTTCTTAAAGCCTTCCCTTGTTAGCTCTTGGTTGTTATCAAGTGTAATATATTTTCTATGCATCTTGCAGTCTATATGTATGATCACTCATCTCTTATGAAGGATGGATAACCTTTCATGGAATTTTTGTTGCAATTAGACAATTTCCATTGTGAGAATAATCATTTAATTTGTATGGAAGTAAGTATTTTTCATATTATTTGACTTGGTATTGTAAAATTGTCTTTGCAAGATTCTCTTGGGGGGAAAAATAGAACTGTGATGATAGGTAGAGTTGTACAACAACATAAATCATTTGGCATTATCAATATATTTCTTATAGAATACTCTATGTAACTAAAATGGAATGTGCAATGGCAATTGGTCTTAGACACTTGTTTACTTGCTCTTAGACACTTGTTTAATTAGTGAGACCCTCAGAATGTCTTGTTGACAACCAACAATGTTCAAAACTACTGAAGAGGTCAAATCAATGTGACATTAGATTTGTCTTGCCAACGAAAGTCATCGGCAAGACATGGACTATCGGAGTGAGTTTTCTATCCTGTGTCAATGATTGATCTCTCACCGATGGTACATTTCAACGAATATAATTTTTTTAAAAAATTGCATTGTTTCATCAAAATTTTGATGAAAACAACTGACAAATCATTGAAAAGGTCCAACGAAGTTCCTATAGTTGTGACGAAGGCTTCGTCGTAACTCCTTGCCCATTTCATCGCAATTTCAACGAAGCCTACTGACGAATCATAAAAAATTTCCAACAAAGTTGTTTAGATGCGATGAAGGCTTCGTCGCAACTCATTTCCCATTTCATCACAAGTTCAATGAATTTCATTGACGAATCATAGAAAAGGTACGACAAAGTTGCTTAGCTGCGATGAAGACTTCGTCGTAACTCCTTGCCCATTTCATCACAATTTCGATGAATGCAACTGATGAATCAAAGAAAAGGTATAATGAAGTTGCTTAGCTACGATGAAGGATTTTTCATAAATACTCTCCCATTTTGTCGAAATGGTGATGAACTTCTCATGTTGTTTTGATGCTTTGGAAGAGCCATTGCAATTGCATTTTGGTTGTAATTCATCGGTGGATACACTAAGTTTTTGTCGATATTCCAAGGAACATCCAAGTCATTTTATCATGCTAACGACCAATGAATCTATGCCATTATTTCAATGTTTAATGCATCCTTAGAATTGCGACTAAAAAATAGCGATGGAAATTTTTTCGTCATTTCGTCACTTTTTTGACAAAGATTTGTTGAATGACCGATGAACGTTCGTCAAAAAATGGAGTCAAATTCAGTAGTGTAAAAGTTTGATTTTATGAATGATATATCATCTAACAAGACTTCATCCACAAGATTTTGACTAACATCTGTATTTTTGTGAGTGGTTTTCATCTTTCCTTTTCCTACAGGATATATGGAACAAGGTAAAGGGAAGAAGTCAAGAAAGGTTCCTCATGAGAAAGGCAAGGTTCTACACTAAAAAATCATTACGGACTAGAAGGAAATTATAGAGACCAATATCGGCCACATCAATATTGATGAATTCAAATGACGGGTTAGGATCCATCCTAAGATTGACAATGCAAGACTAATAAGAAGTAGTGGAATTGCTAAGGTTATGGGATTTTTGCAATCCCTTGTTGCTCCTAAGTTGGTCATGGCTTGCAGACAAGAGTATCAGCCAACAACATGTACAATAGTTGATAGACATGGAAAAATCCTTGCTGATATGTTGGGTGAAGCAATAACAAACACTTTCCACATCCCTACCTTCAAAACAATGGAGATACCAACCATCATGGAATGTAAAGCAACATGGGACAAGGACCTAGGTGGTTGTAAGAAACTTCTAAACCAGTATTGGCTTAAGGAGAAGAGGGGAAATGCCACGAAGGTTCCCCAAGAGCTTGTCCGTAGTGACTTTCACAAGGACTACCACGACCTAGTCACCATGCTAAGTAGAGTAATGGGCCTTCCCACTACAACATACTTTCAAGAGTGGGTGGTTTACTTCATAGAGCATATTCTCCATGGGCAGGAGGGTGTTACCACAAGAGCCTCATTCTACTAGGACTGAATAATAAGCAACTACTTCCATGAGCAGTTCATGAATGTAAAGAAGACCTCCAAATTCTCCATGACCTCCTATCTTGTTTACTCACTACACAAGTAGAGACAGTACATTGGATTGTTCAAGGCACCTGATGAAGAGCTGGGTTGAGCATTGAAGTTCTATGATAGATACCCCCAACTCTAATTTAGAAATTTTAAGGAGTATTGCTTAGTGAATGACACCTTCATGGGTCACATTATCAGATTACTTGGGGGAGATTTTGAAAGGGGGGTCTCTCACAACACTTGGGCATTCTTAAAAAAATATGCCTTCTTGTTCATTCAATACTCCAAGTTCACCTACATTCATGCCCAAGGTTATAGAAAGAGGTTGAATAAGCTGCCCTAGTATCCCAATGACTAGATTATACTGTTAGAGATCTCCTAGTAACTACAACATGTACATTCAATCCTCAGTGGCAGGCATTTTGCAGATCCCTTATCCCTTAACTTTCGTCCAAGATATGTACACCTTGCAAACCTCCTAGTGTGCTAGGAATTCTAAGAAGGAACTAGTGGAATATAATTTTTTCCTACACACTGCTTGCCTGTGAATGGACCCATATGGGCACATAAGGAAGGCACTTGGACCAGGGTACGCCCATTTGCATCATGTAGAAGATTTTTGAGAAAATTTCCAAGACGATAAGGAGGTACACCCAAGGCATTACATGTGAATGGTTGTGTACTTTGTAAGAAAGGTGAATTTGTTTCCCATACCTAACTAGGTTGAAAAGGATGAAAGTATTGTAATGGACCCTAGGTTTAGTACAATCATCAACTTTCCAATACCGGCGATAGATTGGGATGAGCAAGAGGCCAATGACCTTGACATTCTAACTAAGCCCATCGAGGCTCACACCAAGGAATGGGTCAATGGATGAGTAGCCCAATTAAAGAAACAAGGGGTTGTCCTAACATATAAAGGGCTTAAGAGTGAGCCCAATGCCACAAATGATGTTGTTGTTACAACCTCAATAGGAGAAACATCCAACTCTCCTCTAGTCACAAGATCAAGGAAAAGGAAAGAAATAGAGGAGTCGCAGCGAAATTTGAAGGTGTACTCAAGGAAAGATAAAGAAAGCTTTCCCTCAAAGAAACATAAAAGGATGGGAAGAATCATGGGAGTGCTTGTGATTCAGGAGGACCCCCTTCATAAGGGTGAAGAAAGGGAGATAGATTAGCCAAAATATCTACCTACTACCCCTAATTTTTCCACTCTTCGATCCATTTCCGAAGCCATGATTGCCACATCCCACCTGCGGTGGACATCTCAGCTTAGCTCACCTCTTCTCTACCTATTAGGAAAGTTTTGATGATCATTTCCTCCTTTGCCCCAACTTCCCCACTTTCCTCCACCTCCATGTCTCCCACCACATCACTTCCATTGGCTACATCAACAATACCAATGATAGCATTCACACTGCGACAAGTGTTCTCACATCACATGCAGAATGTTCCCTCTGAGATTTCCCAAATATTTTTGGATCCCACCATCCAAGCTTTCTTAGCGCAGGTGATCGCTAGTGCTTCTCCCTTCAAACTTCCAACGGGACTACCAATGATGGAAGCCACAATAAAAATATCTGAGGATTTAGAACAGTGACAAAGGGAAACTTAGAAGGCATTGGAAGAGGAAGCAAATGAGTATCATGACCACATAGAATATGAGCACCAAAAAATTGACAAGGTGGTTCATGAAAAAGAAATAGGATCTTTTGAAAGCAGTGACAAAAGAGATCATGGTATCAATATTATACAAATATTTGATGGTGATTTTGAGGAAGAGCTAGCCAAGAAACTGGGGGATGTCAAAGAAGAAGTTGAAAGGTCACCTCCTTGGGAGGAAGGGAAAGAGGGAGAAAATATAGAAGAAAATGTAAAACTTCCTCCAAGGGAACAACCAAAAGATGTGTCACCTCCTCATAGGGAGGAGGAAAACGTAGAAGAGGACAAACCTGAAGGTAAAGGTTAAGGTGATAGAGGCCTTGAAACTAAATTTTTGAAAGAGCACAGGCATAAGAATGGGATAGGTGACAAAAGAGAAGAGGAGGCTAAGAGGGACAAAATTCCCAAAGAGTGCCCACCCACCAAATCCCCAATCGAACTCATAACGTTCATCTAGGATTCTGATGAAGATGAAGAGGCTCCTAAGAAAAATGAAATTGAAATTAGAAAAGATGAAGAAGGTGACACAAGTCATGTAGGGAAAAGGCTCAAATGCCTGAATGGCTAGAGAAGCAATTTGAGGAGAGGGCTCCCACCCTAAGAAATTTGAGACTGAGACTAGAAGCTAGCTTATCTAGGGCATAGATCACTACCAATTAAGAGAAAAATCCCAAAGTCAGATCCAAGGTGATAATGGATGTTTCTAGATCTAGGAATATTTAGGTTTCCACACTGGTAGTATGAGCATAAGGAATAAGCTATAATATCTCTACCATTGACTTGGGAATGACTACTAAAGAGAAAAAGGTAGAACACCTCCAGGAATTTGTTGCCGCAGTGCTACACCTAATAAAACAATACAAAGTTTCAAAAGAGGAACTAAAGGAACAAGTGGCTGACCTAATGGCATACATTCAACAATGTTCCTTGACAGAAGAAGTGCCTACCACGTTTGTGGATTCACCACAACTATTGTCCAAGGAACAAATTGACAAGTTAGAAAAGAGAAAGAGTTTGGATAGGACTACAAAAAGATGGTTCTGTAGGGTTCTATACATTGGAGACATGGACATCAATTAGGTTTAGACAACAAACAAGTTCTTAGCCCTACAATAGTCTCTTGAGAGTACAAGGAAACTTTGCATTGACTTCCTTGCAAGATATGAGTCCACCAACCCAAAGATTGAGGCTATTCTCAAACTACCAAGAGCAACTAGGAAAAGGATCTTGCATTCAAGAAGGATGATCATTGGCTTATGGATGTATGGAAGTGGGACTTTGAGAACATAAAAGAAATGTTGGAGAACTTTCTTGACAAAGTGGATCTAGATTATGAATGGGTCAAGGAAATCAATGCAGATTGTGCCTGATATTTGAGGCTGATGACATGATATGACATGCCTACGGTACAAATAGATCTGGAGAAAATAAGGCTCCACTTTTAGAAAAGGATGGAGGATGGAATTTTGAAGGAGATAACCACATATTTCATGATATTTTTCACCCACACCTTTGCCCAGTTAGAACTATTCAGGGACCACATTGCCAAGTATGATGAAGATTAGGAAAGGCTTACAGACAACTCCAAGGAGTGGAGTTATCAATTGCTACGATATGAGATTTTGGAGGTTGAAAAGCTCTAGCTGGTAATTTTGAAGTTCATGGAGTATGCAGCTTTGAAGAAGCAAGAAGGAAACCCTATTATTAATGAAGAATTCCTGACAGTGTAGCTACAGGAAAAGGCAAATTAGCAAAGGACAAAGTTGTATTTTAAATTGTAATATATTGTGGGGTAGGTAAAACCTGATGTTGTAGTGAATCTTGTCCACACAATGAGAACCTGATGTTGTAGTGAAAGTTAATGAGGTTTAAAATCCAAGCTCAAACAAGAGGCTACTTCACAAAACTAAATGTTCACAAATAGCTAAATAGTGGCAAAACCCTCTAGCTTCACTTTTTGAAACCCAATCAAAACTCATCATGAGAAGCTAAAAACTAACATGCAGGTTCACATAGGAAACATGAGTGTGTTTGCAAAGGGAATTTTCTTGGAAAACAACGAGCATCAAATTATGACCTCTCAAAGTAGGTCATTCAGGCAAGTTCATTAGGTGCACTTTAGAAAGTGCAAAGGCAAAATTTTTGATATAGGCATCTCAAATTTGCAAAATTTGAGAGTGCCAATAGTGGAGCCTTGAAGGGACTTTAACAACTCCAAGCACATGCAGTTGGATGTTCTCAAACGGAGAAAATATGATGGAGCCACCATGAATGTTGAGAATCCAAAATAGAAAAATTATGGCACATTGTGTAAAAAAATAAAGTAGAGGAATACACGGCAAATGGAGAAATTAGGGCAAAGAATGTGAAAAGATGTAAGAAATGATCCAACGGCCAGAAAATGAGAGTCAAATGCAGCCTCATCCTCACCGTTCCCCACCATTTCACAATCTCAAGATGCAAGCGAGTTAATGTCTGTGAAATCACGGGCTACTGCCATGTGGAGATGGTGGACCCAGGGAAAAGCTTCCATTGAGAGGGTGAATTTTAATATTGCTTAATGGAGTTTTAAAAATACCATTGCCTATGAAGATGAAATAAAAGGCAAAGCATTTAATATGCTTGGAGGATTGATGTGGGTAAATCCTAAGAAAGAGGTGGGTAAATCTCCACCCTTACCCACTAGTTCGCGGGTTGAAAATGCAAGGGGAATTATTCTTGGTGGGATTGCAGGCTTCTAACATGTGGTGGTGGGCCCGAGTAAAGGATGCATGATTATTATTTTGTGTTGATGGTGAGTATTTTAAAGAATTTCACTTTAAATGGCCAACCATTTTAAAAAATTAAAGGTGTCCAATGACATTTATTTAAAATGTTCTCATTTTAAATAAAATTTTAGTGTGTGGGTGGAGCATTTTAAAATGTGAAAACGTAAAAGGTGAGCCCAACACGTGAAATATTTTATTTTCCTGACAAGTTTTTGAGAAAGGAGTTTTCACTTGGAAAAGTGAAATAAGATATTACTGGGAAAAATATTTTAAATTCACAGTGAAGGTCAAGTGAGCACAAGTAAATATTTTATTTACCCAGGTTGATGTGAAGTGAATTCAATATTCACTTTCTGATTAAATATCATGTGCTGGGAAATAATATTTTGCCAAGTTGTTCAGGTGAAATAATAAAAGTGAAATCAAGGCATAAATATTAAAGTTACAAGACTTTAATATATAAAGTAAGAAAAGAGCTGAAATAAAAAATTTCACGGGCACAAGGAGTATTTTCCAGCTGCAGGTAAAATTGAGAATTCCATCACATGGGTGAATTTTTTGTTGCAGGACAACTAACAGCAAAGGCAAATGAAGGGTCAAATTCAGTTGCAGAGAGATGAGAGAGGTTTTGAACAGCTTGTTAATCAACGGTGGATTGAGTTTCTGGATGGCATCTATGGATCAGACTAATCTTAGGGCTACTTTTGTTTCTCTTTTATTCTTTTCTTCTCTCATTGTAAAAGGGGGAGAGGCTGGGATTCCAATTTTTGAAAGCTCTGCAAGTCAGGCAGAAGCTCTGGGTAGAATTGTATAGCTGGGAGGAATGTAATTGGGTCATTAAATTTGAAAGTGTCTGTTATGAATTATGTTCTCATGTTAATATTTAGCTAATAATTGTCTCCATTTCTAAGATGTATTACTCTTTTTGATTCAATAATAAGATTATCTGAGTCTTTTCATGCACATTTGCTGCATTAGAGTGATGTATGTTGCTACCTTTTATTCTGAGAATAATTTAATTGCTTTAATAAAGCACAAGGTGCATTTATTATTTCCTTTTGTTCATATGATAGTGTAATTGCTTCAGCATATGTGACAGGAATACTATGTTTTAGGTGGATTTATAAGAAGAGTTATCTGATAAAGTCTAGTGATATAGTTATCATAATGTGATAACATTTGTATGGATCTTCATAACATTTTCAACACTGTAGGATGAATGCTAGGTTATATGACTCCATAGCCCATTTTATGGCATTGGTCAAGTATTATACTTCTGTTGCTTTTAGCTTGGTCCTCAATCTTCAAAACTTAAAACCATTTTAAATTCCTGTGTGTTATAGTGTTGTGGTTATCTCATGCTCCAAGTAGCTGATATTATTGATGAACAACCAATTCTATTTAGTATTATCCTATTATGTTGATTCATTAAATGAGATTATCTGTTGAGCAATATTATGTTATGTATGTGTTTCAATTTGTTGATATTGCTAAAGGGATCGCCCTCCCAGGTCTTGCAGAGCCTGAAGTGTAGGAGGCTATTTTAAATCCTTGTCAGTTGGTCTAGGTCCTCTAAGCTGCCCTTGATTGGGATTGCCAATTCCATAGGTATATTAGGGGATAAACCTGGTTAACAGCATAAAAAATAACCAACACCAGGAACTCCATGATTAATATTCATAGTTAGTTTCAGATCTAGCAAACTCTTCTTCCCCCTACTCTTTTTTCCTTTTTCTTAGAAGTAACCTAAGCTAAGGTTCCTTGCACATTGTAAAGTCAAAAAATAAAGAAAACATTGGAGTTTTAGATCATTTTTTGAACCTATAGCAAAGTGCACCTTAACTTCCATCTTAGAAACTTCAGACTCTAAGATCCACTTCTCATCCAGCTATGTAAGTCTACCCTATGATTATGAACAATATCACATCAAATATCAACTAAGGAATTCCATGCAAGTCATGACCTAACACCTGAGAGACCTTGGGGTGATTTTCAACAACTTGTTGTTGGAAGTCTCCTTTCAATGGAGGTAGTGCATTCATGTACTGCCTATGTTGAGAAAGTGTGCAAAAACACCCATCAACAGGTACATTGTCTCTAGAAGAGGTGTTGAGGTCAACCCTAACAAAGTAAAAGCTATCATAGACATACCAACACCAAACAATATAATTCAGCTACAAATGCTCCAAGGAAGATAAAATTCCATTTGAAGATTCATCAGACAACTGGTAGACAAGTGTCAACCATTCTATCATTTGCTAAGAAAAGGAGTACAATTTATGTGGATAGATCGATGTCAAGAGGAATTTCCATAGATAAAATATTATCTATTGACATTACCAGTCCTAATGCCTCCTATTGATGAATACATATCATACTCTATATATCTGCAACTGCATCATTGTTGGGGGTATTAATCACACAAAATGAAAATGATGGAAGAGAAAGAGAAATTTACTATATCAATCATACACTTGTGGGATATGATCTCAACTATAGTCCCATCGAATGTGCCTTCCTTGTGGTGGTTTTTTCCTCTAAAATACTTAGGTATTACATTTTGAACCATCAAATAAAGCTTGTAGCCAAAATAGATCCCTTAAAATATCTTCTTAGTAAAGTAGCTTTCACAGGTCGGCCAACCAAATGGGTAATGATACTAAGTGAATATGAAATTCAATATGTTGAAAAAAAAGTAATAAAAGGAAAATTTATAATCGAACAACTTGTAGATTCACCCAAAAAAGAAGAACATTTTTTAGTTTCAAATTTCCTTGATGAGTCTATATTCAGCCTAGAAACTTGAGCCATGTGGAAGTTATATTTTGATGGATCCCACACATGCCATGGTTCAGGAGCAGGCATACTAATTGTTACACCCCAAGGAGAAACCATAAGTAAATCATTCATAATTTATTTCTCTTTCACCAACAACATAGAAGAATATGAGGCTCTACTCACAAAACTTTGCATGGCTATCAAATGGAAGATAAAAAGTCTTCAATTATATGTTGGCTTACAATTGGTTATCTGACAAGTTAACAATGACTATGACACAAAGGATGAGAAGCTCACTCCTTACAAATAGATGGTTGGCAGTTTTAAGTAGTACTTTGATGACATCATCTTTAGGTAAGTTCCTCAAATTTGAAAACAATTCAACCGATGCCCTAGAAACAATAAGTTCTCTCTTGGATATTCCAAATAATGTTCCCAACTTTGAGATGGTGTGTGAACTTATTGCTCCTAACTCCCCTTGATACAAAATTTTTTATGACTACCTACATTACCAAGTCATTCCCCCTAACCTATCTACTAATCAACATAATACTTTCATCTATAAGATCTCTAGATATGCCATCATCAATGACACTCGTCATTGCCAAAGCCAAGACAACACCCTCTTGAGATTTATTGACCTTGTTGAAGAAAAAGCAACTTTATGAGAGGTAAACAATGGTATATGTGGAGCCCACTCTAGTGGTCCTACTCTAGCTAAGAAGATCATGCATGTTGGATACTATTGGCCTATGATGGAATGTGATGCATACCATTTTTTAAGAAGTGTCGATAGTGTTAGATTCATGGAGACCTTATACATGCACCAACTCAAGAGCTTCAACCGATTACATCACCATGGCCATTCAACCAATGGAGACTTAGAATCATTGGTAAAACCCATCCCACCTCATCTAATGGGCATAATTTCTTCATCACAACAACCAAATACTTGACCAAATGGATTGAAGATATTCCCATGAAATACATTATTGGCAAACATATATCCAAATTTATCCTTAATTACATCATTTTTCGGTATGGTGTCTCATAGTCCATCATCATTGATAATGGTCACCCATATAAGAATCAAGATGTTTTCCAAATATGCAAGAAATTTCATATTCAACACCACTTTGCCACCCCATACTAACAATAAGGTAATGACAGAGTTAAGCCATCTAAAAAAAACCTCATCAAAATCCTCAAAAAAAATTTCAATGATGTTGGTCATGACTAGCACATTCATGTCAATCCTACCTTATGGGCCTACCACACCATATTCCTTAGTCTTTGGTTCTGAAGCCATCCTTCTTATCGAGGTTGAGTTACCTTCCATCAGGCTATCCATGCAATGGATTCTTAATGATGAAGAATATTGGGTATCTAGATTGCATGAGTTGCAATTGTTAGATGAGGGAAACCGGACTGCATTGGTCCATCTACAAGCTGAACCCAATATTTTTTGTGGTTTAGGATGCTATGACTCTCTTGCTCAATTAGGGTTTTTCACCTAAAGGAGAGAGATAGACCCCACACAAAATATATAGTTAAAATATTCCTAAAAGAAATGATATAAGTGCAACAAAATGATAAAATGAATTGATTATTTATGAAAAGCCTAAGAAATGCAAGTTGTTTGAAAACACACTGTGATATGTAGAAATGAACTAGAAACATAAACAAATGAAAACAAAACTTAATGAAATTGAATAGAGTTCATATGGATAGAATGTTTATGCTAGGAAATTCTGGAATGTTTCAAAAATCACTATTAATGACTACTAGGACTCATTCATCATTGATGGTGAATTAGTCCAGGTTTTGGTAAATTTTGCTAAAATAGGTTTCGGGGTGTCGAGAACTGAAATCCTCATAAATCACTTTTTCTATCCAAGTAGTGGGACTATTTTTCCATTGATGGTGAATCATTCCACCTATAGAAATCTACAAATTTTGAAGTCAACTCTATGGGTCCACATCTATACTTGTCTTCTTGTCGGGTTGACAAAACTAAAACTACAAAAAATGGGTTGAATGACATCTCCAACCTTGAATTAGGTCTTTATTGAATTGAAGATATTTGATGACTTTTTGAACACTTTTCAAAACCTATCTCTTTGATAAATCTACCTACAACCTTCAAACACACATGCAAAGAGGGGGGAAATGGTTAAGGGTTAGAGTATAAGGATTTGCCTTGGTCAAATCCCACTTTGGTAATAAAACCCTTGATAAAGAAATGAAATGAAATAAGAAAGGAATGATGAAAAAATAACATGCAAGTGTCAAAAAATCACCAAACCATTATTGTTGAAGTCTAAACATATGTCAATGGATGCTCCAAGATGCTTGATAATTGCTTGATAGAATGATGAAAAATGCTTGAATTCTTGAGTGAATGAGGTGATTAGGTGAATAAGATGAATGGGTTTTTAAATGGATAGAAAAAAAATTATTTATACACACTTATGCCCTAATTTCCCAAAAATGCAATATCACGGGCTGACCTAAAGTCTTAATGAATAAAAAAATGATGGCAAATGGGTCCCACTCAAGGAAGGCAAATGGGTCCCACTCAAGGAATGCAAGTGGGTGTCAGGAATTAAGTTGTATTTAATGATGTTTGTCAGGTTTATATTAAAAAATACACTTAATTAAGACCTATAAGTGCATAAAGGCACCAAATAAAGCATAAGAAAGGTGTAATTAGTGATGACAAGTCTAGAAAATCATGAAAGTTTGTTGCAAGACTTTAGAACACTTTAGAATAAGACTTGGTAAGGAATAAAAATGGAATATTTAGATGAATTATAATAAGAAGAGTCTATAAAAGTGTAGAAATGCGTTACAACACTTCACAGCACCTTCACAAGACATCAAAAATCCTTAATAGTTTGAATATTCAAGACCTAATGTGAATGTATAAGTCACATTTCAACATTAGATTTAAGTAGAATAAGCAAAGCATCATAGGAAAAAGACTAGGTAAATGACCATGAAAATTTCCAAAGATCCATTCTTCTATGATACACAAGCTTATCAAAATCGTCTTCGTCATAGTTACAATAAGAAGGTTTTGGTCAAAAACTTTGACATTGGTGACTTGGTTCTAATGGAAAATCCCAAAAATCAAGTAGAAATAGAGAAGCCTAGAAAATTTGAGCCTAATTGGTTGGGTCCATACATCATCACTCTAGTGTATGGATCTAGAGCTTACTAGCTTTTGACTCCAAAATGTGAATCATTGTTAGATCCTATCAATAGCTTAGACTCACACAAATTCTACACCTACCTTCAAAGAGCCACGTCAAAACCTAAAAATTTAAAAAAGTCAAATAAAAAAACAAATTTCATCTATGTCATTCATCTTAGTGTTTTCCGAGACAAATGTAGCATTAGAAGTGGGAGAAAAACAAGATTCTTGTGATGCTCAATAATTGTGTTTTCTATCACCAAGATACCTTCATCACAACTAGGAGAGGTATTGGGAGAAGAGAAACTATGATTGTCATGATTGTCTAGGTGTGCATCCTCTTGTTTCAAAGATTTAATGGATGATATAGGCGAGATGAATTCCTAAAGGGATTCATCCAAAATGTCAAATTCATCACAACTAAAGGGTTGAAGTTAGCCATTTATTTTTTATTTTGTTTTATTTGATGTTTTTGGATTCTTTTATTTTGTTTTTATTTTCTAATGATTGAAAAATTTAAACTAATCTATCTAATGATGCAATTATTTTGAACATGAAAGAAAATTATAGGAATCTAACACTTATTTTGAATGAAATATGGAAGAAATGTATCCTAAAAATGTTACAAGATATAACTAAATGAGCAATATCTTCATTGCAATAACAAACTATTTTAGAAATTCAGTTCTCAGATTAGAAAACAATAACAAAGATGTATAGGGACTCATTCATCCCTAGGCGAATAGGTCCCAGATCAATGTTTTAAAAAAGTGAAAAATGCAATTTTTGAATTGTTTTTTGTGCTCAAATTCAAACTGTAACTTCTATGGAAATTTTTTCCAGAATTTTATGTCTAAATGCAAGTGAAATTAAGGATAGATGATGAACAATATGATAATTTTTTAAATGCAATATTGACTCAATTTTTGAATATGAATGATGAAAAGTACACTAATATGCAAATAGTATGCAAAATTAATATAATATGCATGCAAATTTAAACCCCTATATGTAATGGAGACTAAAGCAATGCAAACTTATGTAAATCCTAGATCTAGGGTTTAAATGCACTCCAAATAAGAAATTGGAATGTTCAAAATGCTAGGTTCACCAAAATGAAATAAAGGAAAATAGGGGTGTCCCTATGGTTTCCCAAAATAGAAAATTAGATCCAAAGAGGGAAAAGGGGTCCTATCTTTCCTCAATTCATTAGGAAATGAGATCCACACAATGAAATGATAATCAACATCAAGGAGAATCAAGTCAAAGTGTGAATCTATAAATTTTCCTTTTTCACTAGGAGGGGGGTATTAATCAAACAATAGTTTGGGGAGAAAGATTAAAAATCACAAATAAACTCCAAATTGTGATCTATAAAGTGCATTTACAAGCTTAAACATAAAACTGGTGGAACCTTTAGAATTTAGGGATAATTTGGAAGGGATAAATGTTTCGAACCTCTCACAAAAAGTTTTTTATTAAATCCAAGGACTCATTCACCCTATGGCGAATGGGTCCTAGCTAGGGCTCTACAAAAAATATTTCAGGGTTCTTTGCTACTATTTGCACTACCAAATTCTTAATTTTCACAGTCAAACAATCAAAAATAAATCCAAAATATTAGTTTCCATGAAATGAAAATAAAGGTGAAAACTTTGACATCTTTGTAATTTTCCACTTTTGATACCTTCGACCTTTCTTCAACATGAAAATTTGCAACACACAAAGAAAGGGGATTTTTTTTTGTTTTTGAGTGAAGGGGGGATTTCCTTGGAAAAACCCTATTTTGGTAATTAAACCTTGAAATGAAATTAAATAGTATGAAAGAATGATGAATGAACAAATTTAATGTTTCAAATCACCAAGCCCTTGATTAAACCTTTGAAGGAATGAAATCTTGATGTTGATCTTGCATGAAATGGCTTCACTGGATGTGGATCTTGAATATTGCTTGAGGTGACACTTTGAATGCTTGAAATCTTATCTTGAAACATACATCGTAATGTTAGCTCCAAAAACATGAATGATGTAACATAAATTTGACATGATGAAAGTATCATGATTGCTCCAACAAATGATGAATAAATCTACTCTTGAATGCTTTTGAAATCACTCTTTATCATAAGCTTCTCTATAAGGATGATTGCATAAGAATTTGAGCTTGAATACTCTAGGTGAACATAGTGAAATAACCTTATATTTATATGTTAGTTACCTTAATATCCCAAAATTTAAATAGCACAAGCCGACATTGAATTATGGATTTGAAATCATTAAAATATTGGCAAAAATATACCAAAAGGCGGGTCCTAAGTCTAAGTGAGGAACCATTCGTCCTCTAGTGAATGGTTCCTAGGTCACCTACCTAGGAAACACATTCTTCAAGGATGATTTTATGTTTAAGCAATGATGAATGTTGAGTTTCCTCTTTGGAAAATGATGAATAGGAAAATGGACACCTTTTAGATATCACACTTTTTTCATTCAATCATTCATTAATGTCCTAGGAGTCCCAATTGGATTGACTAACAACCTCACAAGGTGAGTCAATTCACAATTGGGAAGGTACTAGGAGGGGGTTATTTGAGTTCTAAGGTGTTCACCACCAAGAAAATGCTTGGAAAATAAAATTATAGAAAGCATAATGTGATATGCAAAATGGCCTAAAACTAGAAATGTGAGCTAAATGAAAGATGCAAATGATGAAATTATGTAATAGAGGGATAGTATGTGTGTACCTAGGAAGTATGGAGATGCTATGAGGGTTCTAGAAATGTGAAGAAGCTGCCAAAATATGTTGTGGAGGACTAAGATGCCCAGAATGGAATATTAGTCCTGCTACTATTTTTCAGGGAAAATACGAAGACTTCAAATCTCATAACCAAATCTCAGAAAATCTTTGAAAAATAAGCCTATGAGGACTAAAATGCCCAAGATGGAATATTCGTCTCATTTTGAATTTTTACAAAATTTGAACAAGATCCTAAGCTCTAAATTCTTCACTTGCTTCCCTTCCGATGTTAGGTTCTAAAACTTCTAGATTCAGCCTATAGGTGATTTTCTATGAAGATGACAACTTCGTAGTTGAACTTTGCAACTTTTGCAACTTTTCACTCTAGGTGATCTTCAAGTCTACAACCTAGATCTACAAACACAAATATGTAAGATGGAAAAAAAAATTGTTTTTTAGGTAATGGGGGTTTTCCTTGGTCAAACCCCTTGGTAATTAAACCTTGAAATGAAATAGAAATAATCAAGGAAATGGTAAATGAACATGGAGTTTTACAACTCGCAAAACCCTTGTAAAGTCTGCAAACTTGTGTGTAATGGCTACAATGGATATGGATCTTGAATGCTTGATAGATAGGACCTGAATTTCTTTGTTATAATCAAAACCCTACATCACAAATGTTAGCACAAAAACACACATGATGCAAAAAACTCTTTGATATGATGGTTGAATCTAAAAATGGCTCTAAATGCTTGATAAATCTACTCTTGAATGCTCTTTTGAACTCAATTATGATATGATAAAATATCTCACAAAATACTTGTGTTGAAATGAATGAACAAACCTTGTATTTATACTTATCCTTAATATCCTAAAATTATATCACACCAAGCCGAAATATGAATTCATTGAATAAAGGAGGCTAAATCCCAATAGAATTTGAAATTAAATCTTGAAAAATGACTCAACGAGGACTAAGACACCCTAGGTGGTGTATTAGTCCCAAGTCTTAAAAACTTGGGATGTAAACACCAAAAAGAGGCCCACTATGGAGATACCAAAATCAGGGTCCCGAGAGCCTTGGGGGACTAAGACGTCGTAGGTGGCATTTTAGTCCCGACCCAAAAATTAGGGACACACCGATGGAGTCATTAAATTCTCATTTATGGAGTGGAGAATGTTGAGATTAACCAAAAAAATATGTAATTCATAGGGCTTGTGGAGACAAAATAGGACCAATTAATCCATAAAGAAGCATAAATAAAGCAAGGCAATCCCAAACAAGTGTGAAAATGCAATGGTATACATTTTACTACACTGTAGAAAATGCAATTAGTTAGACTTTGATTTGAATTAAATGGGACAATTAAGGACAATTAAGATTAATTAATTAATGAGGCCCTAGATAAGTGTGAAAGTGTAAAGGGGTACACTTTACAACACTAAAATAAGGCACAATTAAGTCCATTTTAATTATAGAACCCTAAAATTAATGCGAATATGTAGAATGCATATTACAACAACAAATTAAGGCATAATTAAGTTCATTTTAATTAATTCCAAATTAAGTGTCAAAAGGGATACCTTTTCCTACACTACAATCTATAATAAAAATTTGTTATCCTTCCCATACTCTGGAATGATTGACATTTCACATCTTTTCCCCTTCCATATCCATCCACAATAAGGATTATTAAATTCCACCCCCAATAAGTTGGCCCTATACCTGACTGGGGGCAAGTACTTAACGAGTGTCTTCAATGGATCCTACACTTGGTATTGTAGGTCATTATATCAAAAACAAAATAGAAAACATAAACTAGCAATCATACCTTGGGGTGCAATGGGTACACCAAAGACATTAAACTTAATTTTATGTAATACCCCTCATATTACTGCTTGATTCTTGGCATTCTATGTGGTTTTTTTTTGGCACATTGTGATTTTGATGATACTGTTGATATTATGTTGTGGTAGTTTAGACTGTTACTAATTATATACTCTTATGTTACCATGGATATTATGATGATATTTTATTACAATTTTTTTGATGAAATTATTTGGATTGCAGTAGTCTAGAGGATAGTAATTGATGATATTGATGCAAATTAATGTAAATTTATAATGCTTTAGATGATGATATGTTTTGGTGAGGGGACAGGTAGCATCACTCATTCGCGAGCGCCCTGCTACACTGTGAATCCTTCTCACAATGCTTTGTAATTGATTATATGTATATATGTTGTGTATCACCTTGTTGGATGCAGGCTTTGTAGGAATAAGACTCGATTCCACCTATTTCGATAGGTCTGGGCGAGCATTGTACCAACCCAACGGCAGGAAGTTGAACAAAGGTGACATGGAAGTAACTCCGTTCCAAGGTGTCAACAGTCTTGTACCTTCTTGGTTTGTGCGTCTTGGTCATAGTCATTGTGTTGTTGCATTGGTCTTTGTATATCATTGTGATTTTGTGATTTATCTAATGTGGTGTTTGGTTTATTGTTGTGATTTAAATAATTAAACAATTAATAAAATAAAAACATAAAATAGTAAATAAATAAAGCAATAGATAAATATTAGTAGTAGTGGTAAAATATTACATTTATTTTGAATCTTACAAATGGTTGATTGTAATTATTTTAATGTGCATGTGTTTATTTAAATTGTTGTGGAAATGATAAATAAATAAACAAATAAAAAGCTCAATCTTTTGTGGATTTGAATGTAATTAAATTTCATTTTTTGGAGAAGTGACTTTTGGTATTCGTTGGAAGAGGAAATTGAAGAGACTTTTGTGTGAGATTTTATTTAGAGGATTTTTGGGTTGGAAGGGGGTTTCATTCTCTTTCCAATGGATTTTGGAGAAATTTGGCAGTCAATTTTCCTGTTATAGTATTGCATTCCTTTATTATTTTGAGAATTTATTGACGAATAAGATTTGAGTTGAGAGAGAATCTCAGAGCTGCTGCTGGAAACTTTCGTTGGCAGAGGATTGGATCAGCAAAAGGGATAGAGCTTCTACAGATCTTCTTCAAACAGAGGACGCCAGGTTCTTTTCTTATTTATTTGCTGTAGCATCAAATAAAATAGCAATTGATAGGAATTGATTTGCTGTGTATGAAATTTTCATTTGGGGATTGGAATTCAAATGTTTGTGGAAAGAAAATCTATTGGGTTGTTGTTTAATCAACGGAAATTTAACTGGAGTTCGGGATTGCTGCTTGTTAAAATGGAATTTGGTTGGGTTCTGGACTGTTAATTATTAGATTGAAATTTTTGGGAGTTTGGGATTGTTGTTTATTTAAATGAAATTATTTGTTGGGTTTTTACTGTTGTTTATTATAATGAAACTAAGATTTGAATTCTAGAAATAACCAGTAGTACTATAGTTTTGGCTGGAAAATATAATTAATAGACTTAAGAATAATAATTTTACTGGGAAAACTAGGTTGTGTATATTCTTATTTATATTTAAGCATACACAGAAAAATTGTACAGTGTTTATCTGTCTCTATTTTTGAAGTATTTGAAATACAATATATATATATATATATATATCTATTATATTTGATATATACATATATATATACCCATATATATATGTATATATATATGTTGATAAATGTTGAATGTAAATTTATTTATTTTCAAAATTCATCGAATTCTCGTCAAAATTTTGTATGTGGTTGATATTAATAAACCACTGATTGAGTGGTGGTTTGGCCTCGGTCGTACCCACCACCCAGCCGAGGTTGTTACCCGTGCGGCAGTCTGCAGACTATCCACAGCATTCCTATAGAATGCTGTGAACAATCTGTAGACTGTCCGCAACCGGGTGTAAATCTCGTGGCTGTTGATAGCCCGTGTCCATTCCAAAAAAAATATAAACTATAAAATACACACTTTACTTTATTTTAAACGAAAATTCGTGTTTTGATTTTTTTAATATATGCATTTATAATTATATATATATGTATATATATATATCATATATTTATTATTTAATTTAATTATATTTTATGTCACAATTTCTCTCTTATATTTATTTAATTAAATTTTGTCTATAAACAGATTGTTCCACTTTCTGGTATGAGCAAAATTTTATTAGAGTGGAAATGTGAAAGGAATTTCTATTAATTTCTTAAATTTTAAACTTGATAGGATAATATAGTAAAAAGGTAGATTGGGAACATATATCAGCATTGATTGTTTAATTCTTTATTTTAATATGTGTAGGGTAGAAATGGAATTTAATATAGGAATTGAATAGGTTACCTTTTATTTTTATTTTGTGAAATTGTAGTCTTGTAGACTTGTGGGTTTTGGACATTGTTAGTTCTTTGATGTGGGAACCCTTTTTGTGTTAGTGCTTTAGTCTTCCAGAGGATTATGATTTTGTTGAATTTATATCTCTTCACTTTGAGTTTCTGTTAAGTTAAGAATGGGGTGTACCGAATTATGAGATTGTGTTATGGTACTTAATTTGCAAGATGAGTTATGCCTTGTGTAATATTTTGTTGTTGCGTTTTGATGTTTAAGATTGGAATGGTACAACCCCTATTTCTTTTGGTTTTGGTTGGGTCTCTAGGGAGAGTGGCTCCTCGTGGGGGCCGACGCCCCATTTAAGGGGAAGGGCTAAGGATAACCCACAAGTGAGTTAGTAAACAAGTGAAAACCTAATAATTAACTTAGGAGGGTTGGGTAGTAATATCATTACAAGATTTTAAAATGGATGCCTCGTCTTCATTAGTGCTTCCACAAGCTAATGGAAGGTTGAGAAGGCCGTGGTTGGCAAGGTCGTGACCTCGTCTTCACGAGAGGTCTACGGCTCCGCATGAGTCACCCTATGGACCGGCGCCTCCAGTTGGGAGGAAGGGCACATGATAGCCATAGATGGGACTGGCGCCTCCAATTGGGGGGAAGAGCACAGGATAGCCCATGTAGGACTATGCGATGACACTCTCCCCTAATTGCCCATGTGTTTTATTTTATTGTGTTCCTCTGGAAGGGGGTTATGGGAGTTGGATTGGATTGTTGATTAAATGAATTTAAATTTATTTATGATTTAATGTCTTAATACATCTTTCGTGTACTTTGTGGTTTTGTATGATCTCATTGTTATTCAGGATCTTATACTCTTATGGTATTATTGTACGATGTTATTATTTGTTTCATTGTAATTTGGAGTATCGTGTTATGGTTCTATGTTGGTACTTTTTGTATACTTGTACGTCAGTCTTGGTCAGTTGACATTCTTGGTCAGAGTTACTTCTCTCTCACCTATTAGCACAGGGGTGGTTAGGTGGAACGTGCTCCGCACACCGTTGGGTTCCCCATCAGCGTTCGTTGGCACAGTCTCATCCTTTTGAAGAATTGTACCAGTTGATCTTCATGTATTTTGATAATCTTGTATATTGTATTCATCCCACATGATTGGGAATCATGATGTAAATTATGTATGGACATGTTGTGTATTTAAAAGAAGTTGTAATATAAATTTCAATCTTGTATCCTTATTTGGTTATGTTATTCCTCATGGTTTTACCTTATGATGGAATCTATATATATATATATATATATATATATATATATATATATATATATATATATATATATATATATATATATATATATATATATATATATATATATATATCTAATGTTGTGATTATTAGTTCCTTTTTATATCTCATGAGTTGATGTTTTGTAATGTTAATTTTTAATGTGACCTTGTGTGCCCCAAAGAACATAGTTGGTTAAGTTATGGTATTATAATGAAGTTATGTTCATATACATGATTATTTGATATTGGTTATATTTTTTATTGTTGTTCTTTTTTAAAAAAAAAAAAAAAAAAATTGTGTTCTTTATTTGATTATTCTTTGGGGCTTGCACGGTGGGCGTTACAACTTGGTATCAGAGCCAAGGTTGCAAACACTGGGGTCTCGGGTAGTATGGTCCATTAGGCAACCTTTGCATTTTTCTCTTGAGCTCTTATGTACCTTTGTCTTGTTGTGCAGAAGCATGCCTAGAGGCAAAGGTAGGGGTAGGGGTAGAGGCCGAGGAAGAGGTCGAGGTGGTGGTCGTGGGGTCAACCAACCGAATCCTTCACTGCCAAGTTCTCACACTCCTGAGTCTGAGGAGCAACAAAATTCTCAGAACAATTTGTCAGGTGGTGGACAAAATCCAGAATAGCCGGGGTTGGATGGTTAGTTGCAGCATCTTTTGGGTGAGCTTCTTGATAGATTGGGCCCTAGACCTAATGAGGATCAGCCGGTTGAGAGAGAAAGAGAAAGGTCTCCAAGGCATAGGGGAGCTACAGTTGAGCAGGATGCATTATTAGCAGGTCATATGAGGGATTTAATGAGAGCTCATCCACCTACCTTTGATGGCTCTGGAGGAGGGTTGGAAGCCGATACCTGGTTAATTGATTTGGGCTGATGCTTTGCAATGCACCCCTATGGTAGTAATACCAAGGCTCAATGTGCTGTTATGCATTTGTGGGGTTTTGCGTCCACTTGGTGGCAGCTTGAGGAGCAGAAGTTGCACATGGATATCAATATGGTCACTTGGGAGTTTTTCTTGGAAAGGTTCAGGGCTCGCTTCCTCTCAGATCATTGGAGGCAGCGTAGGGTAGATGAATTCCATGATCTTAAACAAATGGCAATGTCAGTAGAACAGTATGAGTGTTGCTTCTATGAACTAAAATAGTATGCAAGGATTAGTAATGATGAAGGGATGTTGGTTCAGCACTTTGTTCGAGGTTTGAATGCACGCATTAGTGGTGGTGTATGAGTCTTCAAACCTAAGACCATGGAAGTTGTTGTCAAGAAGGCTCGCTTGGTAGAGGAAAACTTGGCTATGGCCTTGGGCAGTCATGTAGAAGTACAGATTGGTAGTGTGCCCACTCCTAGAGCTGGATCTCAAGGGGGTCAGACATAGTCAGCATGACCTTCTAAGAGTCATTTTGGGGCTTCAAAAGGGGGTCAACAACAGCAATCTCAGCCGAAGCACAAGAATACTACTTCTCAGTAGGGTGGTCACTTTCAGTTTCACAGGGGTCAGAACCGGAATCGTGCACGTCAAGAGCAGCCTGCATTGAGTTTTTAGTCTCCACCTAGTCGTGGGAGTTTCCAGCAATCGAATGCTCCATCTGGGGGAAGAGGTTTTGGTCGAGGCTCTGGATGTTTTTCATGTGGGCAGCAGGGGCATATTGCTAGGATGTGTCCTCAAAAGAGTGCTTCAGAGTTTAGTCAGAAACCAGCTATGTCCTAGCCGACAATGGGAGATGCAGGGAGATCTCACCGAGTCTTCGCAATAGTGGATAATCAACAGGCGGATCATCAGAGCACCGTCATTGAGACTACAGGTTTATTACATAAGTCTAACATTTCAGTACTTTTTGATTCTGGTGCATCTGATTCTTTTACCTCTCCTTTAGTTGTTGAGCGATGTAAACTGGGGGCAATAAAGCAAAGTGAAAAGTGGCAAGTTGAATTAGCTTTAGGATCCAGGGTTGTGGTCGAGAAGTTAGTACAGGGTTGTAGGTTAGAGTTAGGGGCAATGTCAACTAAGGTGGACCTCAGAATTCTTCCACTTGGTTCTTATGATGTGGTCTTGGGCATTTATTGGTTAAGCTCTCATTGTGCTTTGATAGATTGTCGCCGTAAAGTAGTGTGGTGTGTGGATGATTTTGGAAAAGAGGTGGAAATTGTGGGTGTTCAGAGGCCTGTTTCCTTGAGAATGATCTCAGCTATGCAGTTAAAAAGGTGCTTTTGTCATGGTTGTCAGCTCTTTGCGGTATAGGTTAGTGACCTTGAGTCTGAGGGTAGCTGTGAAGTGTCATTGAATGATTACCCTCTCCTTGCAGAATTTCCTGATGTCTTTCCTAGTGAGATCCCTGGTATGCCTCCTAGGCGAGAGGTGGATTTCAAGATAGATCTGGTGCCTGGAGCTGAGCCTATCTCTCGGGCTCCATACAGGATGACCACGCAGGAACTCCAAGAACTTCGTCTGCAGTTAGAAGAATTGTTAGCTAAAGGATTTATCTGCCCTAGTGTCTCTCCTTGGGGAGCACCAGTGATCTTTGTCAAAAAGAAGGATGGTTCTCTCCACCTTTGTATCGATTACCGGCAATTGAACAAGGTAACAGTAAAGAACCATTATCCCCTTCCTAGGATTGATGATCTCTTTGATCAGATAAAAGGGGCAAAGGTATTTTCCAAAATCGACCTCAAATCAGGGTATCATCAGTTGCGGATAGCAAAGGCCGACATTCATAAAATTGCATTTCGTACTCGGTATGGGCACTACGAGTTCACAGTGATGTCGTTTGGGTTAACGAATTCACCTTCAGTCTTTATGAGTCTAATGAATGGGGTGTTTCAAACCTACTTAGATAGGTTCATCCTCATCTTTCTTGATGATATTTTGATTTACTCTAAGTCCATGGAGGAACATGAGGTGCACCTAAAGCAAGTTTTGCAGTGCTTAAGAGATAACCAGTTGTATGCCAATCTGGAAAAGTGTGACTTTTATAAGACTGAAGTTCATTATTTGGGTCATGTGATTTCTGGTGAGGGAATTTCTGTTGATCCTGCTAAAATCCAGGCTATCATGGATTGGCCCGTGCCCACTAATGTCTTAGAATTTCACAGTTTCATGGGATTAGCTGGGTATTATCGGCGGTTCGTGCAGGGCTTTTCGAGGCTTGCGCATCCTATCACATCACTTCAGAGGAAAGGAAAGAAATTTCTTTGGACTGAGTAGTGTTAGCTAGCTTTCGAAACTCTTAAGAAAAAACTGACTAGTGCTCCAATTTTGGCAGTGCCAGATCCTTCAGGTGATTTCGTGGTTTATACGGATGCCTCTTTGGAAGGTCTTGGAGCCGTATTGATGCAGGATGGGAGAGTGATTGCCTATGAATCTCAGAAACTAAAAGATCATGAACTCAATTATCCCACACATGATCTTGAGTTGGCCATAGTTGTTCATGCTCTTGTGAGATGCAGGCACTTCTTGCTAGGGCACTGATTTGAGTTGCATACAGATCATCGGAGTTTGCAATACATCTTTATGCAGCCAAATTTGAATGCAAGGCAGAGGAGGTGGATGGAATTTTTGTGTGAATATGATTTTGAGGTTAAGTATATTTAGGGTAAGGAAAATGTGGTGCCTGACGCTCTAAGTTAGCGTAGGCATGATGTTTCTACAATGTCTCTTGAGGTGGATTTGAAGAGTCAGATTCTCGCGGCCCTTCCTTCAGATAGTTGGTATTCAGAGGTGAAAGCTGAGGTAGAATCAGGTAGAGCTTTGGAGGGGAAATTTTCTGGTTATTCATTAGATTTAGATGGTGCTTTGCGGTTCTCTGGACGATTCTATGTACCTTCTACAGAGGGCCTTCATACCTTGATTTTGACAGAAGGTCATCGAGCACCTTATGCGGCACATCCTAGAGTTAAGAAAATGTATGCGGATCTGCATGCGCTCTATTTTTGGTCAGGAATAAAGCAAGATATTGCTAACTTTGTGGCTCGATGTCTTGAATGTCAGAGAGTAAAGGCTAAACATCATCATCCAATAGGATTGCTAAAGCCTCACCTTGTTCCAGAGTGGAAATGGGATGTTATTTCCATGGATTTCATTGTTGGGTTGCCTATGTCATCTAGACGACATGATGCTATTATGGTCACTATTGACAGATTGACTAAGGTAGCTTATTTTCTCCTGTTCGATCTTCGTATACGACATCTTATGTTGCTAAGGTGTTCATGAATGATATAGTTAGATTGCATGGGATACCATGGAGGATCATTTCTGATAGAGATCCGGTATTCACGTCTGCGTTGTGGACATCTTTGCAGCAGTCTTTGGGAACTAAGTTGAATTTCAGTTCTGCCTACCATCCTGAGACTGATGGTCAAACTGAGAGAGTTAACCAGGTGCTAGAGGATATGCTTCATATGTATGTCATGGATCAGAAATCACGTTGGGAGGACTATCTATACTTGGTTGAGTTTGTATATAATAATGGGTACCATAGCTCTATTGGTATGGCTCCTTTTCAGGCGTTGTACAGACATCCTTGTCGTACTCCTTTGAGTTGGGATCGATTGGAGGACAGGGTGCTTCTTGGACCCGAAATGCTTAAAGATATGGAGTAGCAGGTGGCTCACATTCGGGAGCATCTTGTAGCTGCTCAGGATAGATAGAAGAAGTATGTTGACGCTCATAGAGTTGATCGACAGTTTGCAGTTGGTGATCGGGTGTTCCTTCGAGTGCCCCCCGCGGAAGAGCCCAATTCGTTACGGAAAGGGTTTGAAGCTTGCACCTCGCTTCGTTGGACCCTTTGAGGTGTTGGAGCGGTTTGGACCTGTTGCTTACTGTCTAGCTTTGCCAACCAGTTTGTCGAGGATTCACGATGTATTTCATGTTTCTATTCTTAGACCATATTTTCTTGATGTTACTCATGTTCTGGATTGGAATGCTCTTCAGGTCAAGAATGGGTAGCTAGCACTCAAGCCTGTGGTTGTGCTTCAGCGTCGGTGACTTACCCTCAGAGGCAAAGAGATTGATCAGGTGCGGGTTCAGTGGGACCCTAATGATGAGGCTTCAGCTACATCGGAGGATGCCTCTCGTACTAGGGATTCTTATCCTTATCTTTTCACTGGCTTCCAGGAGTAAGCCGAATATTAGGGGGGGAGGATGTAATACCCCTCATATTACTGCTTGATTCTTGGCATTCTCTATGGTTTTTGTTTGGCACATTGTGATTTTGATGATACTGTTGATATTATGTTGTGGTAGTTTAGACTGTTACTAATTATATACTCTTATGTTACCATGGATATTATGATGATATTTTATTATGATTGTTTTGATGAAATTATTTGGAATGAAGTAGTCTAGAGGATAGTAATTGATGATATTGATGCAAATTAATGTAAATTTATAACGCTTTAGATGATGATATGTTTTGGTGAGGGGACAGGTAGCATCACTCGTTCGTGAGCGCCCTGCTAGAGTGAGAATCCTTCTCACGATGCTTTGTAATTGATTATATGTATATATGTTGTGTATCACCTTGTTGGATGTAGGCTTTGCAGGAATAAGACTCAATTCCACCTATTTCGATAGGTCTGGGAGAGCATTGTACCAACCCAATGGTAGGAAGTTGAACAAAGGTGAAATGGAAGTAACTCCGTTCCAAGGTGTCAATAGTCTTGTACCTTCTTGGTTTGTGTGTCTTGGTCATAGTCATTGTGTTGTTGCATTGGTCTTTGTATATCATTGTGATTTTGTGATTTATCTAATGTGGTGTATGGTTTATTGTTGTGATTTAAATAATTAAACAATTAATAAAATAAAAACATAAAATAGTAAATAAATAAAGCAATAGATAAATATTAGTAGTAGTGGTAAAATATTACATTTATTTTGAATCTTACAAATGGTTGATTGTAATTATTTTAATGTGCATGTGTTTATTTAAATTGTTGTGGAAATGATAAATAAAAAAACAAATAAAAAGCTCAATCTTCTGTGGATTTGAATGTAATTAAATTTCATTTTTTGGAGAAGTGACTTTTGGTATTTGTTGGAAGAGGAAATGGAAGAGACTTTTGTGTGAGATTTTATTTAGAGGATTTTTGGGTTGGAAGGGGGTTTCATTCTCTTTCCAATGGATTTTGGAGAAATTTGGCAGTCAATTCTCCTGTTATAGTATTGCATTCCTTTATTATTCTGAGAATTTATTGAGGAATAAGATTTGAGTTGAGAGAGAATCTCGGAGCTACTGCTGGAAACTTTCGTTGGCGGAGGATTGGATCAACAAAAGGGATAGAGCTTCTACAGATCTTCTTCAAACACAGGACGCCAGGTTCTTTTCTTATTTATTTGTTGTAGCATCAAAGAAAATAGCAATTGATAGGAATAGATTCGCTGTGTATGAAATTTTCATTTGGAGATTGGAATTCAAATGTTTGTGGAAAGAAAATCTATTGGGTTGTTGTTTAATCAATGGAAATTTAACTGGGGTTCAGGATTGCTGCTTGTTAAAATGGAATTTGGTTGGGTTCTGGACTGTCAATTATTAGATTGAAATTTCTGGGAGTTTGGGATTGTTGTTTATTTAAATGAAATTATTTGTTGGGTTTTTACTGTTATTTATTATAATGAAACTAAGATTGGAATTCTGGAAATAACCAGTAGTACTATAGTTTTGGCTGGAAAATATAATTAATAAACTTAAGAATAATATTTTTACTAGGAAAATTGGGTTGTGTATATTCTTGTTTATATTTAAGCATACACAAAAAAATTGTAAAGTGTTTATCTGTCTCTATTTTGGAAGTATTTGAAATACAATATACATACATATATATATATACCCATATATATGTATATATACGTTGATAAATGTTGAATGTAAATTTATTTATTTTCAAAACTCGCCATATTCCCATCAAAATTTTGTATGTGGTTGATATTAATAAACCACCGACTGAGTGGTGGTTCGGCCTCGGCCGTACCCACCACCCAGCCGGGTTTGGTACCCGTGCGGCAGTCTGCAGATTGTCCATAGCCGGGTGTAAATCCCATGGTTTTTGATAGCCCGTGTCCATTCCAAAAAAAATATAAACTATAAAATACATGCTTTACTTTCTTTTAAACGAAAATTTGTGTTTTGATTTTTTTAATATATGCATTTATAATTTTATATATATATATATCATATATTTATTATTTAATTTAATTATATTTTATGTCACAATTTCTCTGTTATATTTATTTAATTAAATTATGTCTGTAAACAGATTGTTCCACTTTCTGGTATGAGCAAAATTTTATTAGAGTGGAAATGTGAAAGGAATTTCTATTAATTTCTTAAATTTTAAACTTGATAGGATAATATAATAAAAAGGAAAATTGGGAACATATATCAGCATTGATTGTTTAATTCTTTATTTTAATATGTGTATGGTAGAAATGGAATTTAATATAGGAATTGAATAGGTTACCTTTTATTTTTATTTTGTGAAATTGTAGTCTTGTAGACTTGTGGGTTTTGGACATTGTTAGTTCTTTGATGTGGGAATCCTTTTTGTGTTAGTGCTTTAGTCTTCCAGAGGATTGTGATTTTGTTGAATTTATATCTCTTCACTTTGAGTTTATGTTAAGTTAAGAATGGGGTGTGCCGAATTATGAGATTTTGTTATGGTACTTAATTTGCGAGATGAGTTATGCCTCATGTAATATTTTGTTGTTGCATTTCGATGTTTAAGATTGGAATGGTACAACCCCTGTTTCTTTTGGTTTTGGTTGGGTCTTTAGGGAGAGTGGCTCCTCATGGGGGCTGGCACCCCGTTTAAGGGGAAGGGCTTAGGATAACCCACGAGTGAGTTAGTAAACAAGTGAAAACCCAATAATTAACTTAGGAGGGTTGGGTAGTAGTATCATTACAAGATTTTAAAATGGATTCCTCGTCTTCATTAGTGCTTCCGCAGGCTAATGGAAGGCTGAGAAGGCCATGGTTGGCAAGGTCGTGACCTCGTCTTCACGAGAGGTCTATGGCTCCGCATGAGTCACCCTATGGACCGGCGCCTCCAGTTGGGAGGAAGGGCATAGAATAGCCATAGATGGGACCGGCGCCTCTAGTTGGGAGGAAGAGCACAGGATAGCCCATGTAGGACTATGTGATGACACTCTCCCCTAGTTGCCCATTTGTTTTATTTTATTGTGTTCCTCTGGAAGGGGGTTATGGGAGTTGGATTGGATTGTTGATTAAATGAATTTAAATTTATTTATGATTTAATGTCTTAATACATCTTTCGTGTACTTTGTGGTTTTGTATGATCTCATTGTTATTCAAGATCTTATACTCTTATGGTATTATTGTACGATGTTATTATTTATTTCATTGTAATTTGGAGTATCGTGTTATGGTTCTATGTTGGTACTTTTTGTATACTTGTACGTCAGTCTTGGTCAGTTGACATTCTTGGTTGGAGTTACTTCTCTGTCACCTCTTAGCACAGGGGTGGTCGGGTGGAACGTGCTCCGCACACTGTTGGGTTCCCCATCAGCGTTCGTTGGCACAGTCTCATCCTTTTGAAGAATTGTACTAGTTGATCTTCATGTATTTTGATAATCTTGTATATTGTATTCATCCCACATGATTGGGAATCATGATGTAAATTATGTATGGACATGTTGTGTATTTAAAAGAAGTTGTAATATAAATTTCAATCTTCTATCCTTATTTGGTTATGTTATTCCTCATGGTTTTACCTTATGATGGAATCTATATATATATCTAATTTTGTGATTATTAGTTCCTTTTGATATCTCATGAGTTGATGTTTTGTAATGTTTATTTTTGATGTGACCTCGTGTGCCCCAAATAACATAGTCAGTTAAGTTATGGTATTACAATGAAGTTATGTTCATATACATGATTATTTGATATTGGTTATATTGTTTATTGTTGTTCTTTTTTAATATATATATATATATATATATATATTTGTGTTCTTTATTTGATTGTTCTTTGGGGCTTGCACGGTGGGCGTTACATTTTATGTTAGTTGTATTTATTAATGTATGGGAAAATCAATTTAGTTCCATAAAAAAGTTGAAGTTGTATGAGTTGATTAGAACAACAAAAATAGAAAATTTGTACTTGTAAGAGTTGAGTATAGCAACAAAAATAGAAAGATGAGGCAAGGAGGATTGGAAATATAAAATTCAAAAATCATAATAATGTTGATGTTAACAAAAATAATCTTGAAAAAAATAGAATATATAAGAATAAACTGTTGAAAGAAGTGTGGGATTGTTGTTCAGAAATACATACTACTAATAAAAGTGGCAAAAATCACCTGTAAACACCCCATATTTTGGAGTTCATTCTACATCCTCTTATAATAATTTAACATAAACAAAAAAATATAATAATTTACAAGTTTTTAATTCAAATAAAAAAATAGTCATCTATACTTGCTAAAACTGCTATCATCAAAGCACCATTTCCATTATTGACTATGACATGTTTGTATAGAAGGAATGTGGTAGATTGAAAAAATAGAACGAAATTAAGAAATTTGAGGTATGGATAATAAGATTCAAATGAAATGTATAACAAAAAATCTTATTCTAAACTCTAATTTGTACAAAATTATACTATGCCTTGAGCTTAAAAAGTATTTCTCCCTTATCTAGCATTTCATAAAACTCCCTAGTCATCTGCTGCTGATTCTAGTGGTAAATTTTTGAAATAATATGTAGAGTAGAAATGAAAATTGATTATTATTGTTAACATATATCTAATGTAAAAAATGAAAAGAAGCTTCCAAATTTTAGATAATTGGAGCATGAAAACATAGTAGTAAACTTTGGAACATGTAGGTCATAATAAGCCCCTAAATTTACTCTAGAATATTGAAATCATATACCTTGAAGAGTGGATGATATGGTTTACAACAACAACTAAATAGAATCAAATAATAATCATTATTGATCATGTTGGTTATTTTTCCATCTAACCTCAGAATCTTCTAAAAGGAAGCCAATCTTTATACTCAAAAATCACCAACGACTATTGGCCAACATAACGAATCCAAGGACCAAGGAGGATATTCCTTACTATGTTCATTTGGTACATCAACATTTTAAGAACACTTTAATACAGATCCACTTTTATTTGATGCAAACAAAATAAATTCACTAAAGATTTGGTAGACCTTTGAGTGAATTAATGTTAATTTTGCTAAGAATACATGGATAAACTTCAAACATATAATTCAAATTTGGAAGAATTCTATAAATGTTGTTTAGTTTTGCATGCATAGCTAGATATATGATTCATTCATTTAAATGCTAAATATTCAATAAACATCTAATGCCTCATCAATTGGGTAAATGAAGTCAAATATGAAACAACCAGTAACACACTGATTATCCAATTCTGATATGTTTAAACTATCTCTATAATGCTTTACACTACAAACACTTATGTTATCCAAACATTACTTCTTACCAAATCCTTGCAAATTCTCACATACCCATTAATTTTCTTAAGCATTTTACTTAACCCTTTGAGTTAAAGCAAAGAAATTAAGCCACACATTTAATTGATCAATTGATGATAGATGAAATGATATTTGATAATTTCATTTATAATCTATGAAAATATCAATAATGGATACAAAACTTATTAATATTATAACATCTAAGACTTATACACAAGGAAAATTTCCAGTGAATTAATCAAACATTTAGCATTATCATTTTCTTACTATAATAAGCTTCTACCTAAGACATACTGGACTCAAAAATTTTAGACCAGAACCCCTTACATCAAGCCATGAAATTACTTTTATAACATAAGGGAGTGACAAAGCATCTGGCTCAAGATGTAATTACATTTCGTGTTCATTTCAAAATTCATTTCATTGGGGTTAATTTTCCAAACCATTACATTTAATCATTCCATGATCATGGGAAAAGAAAAAAGAAAAATGGGTACTAACCCATTTTTCAAAGATGCCACACAAGCCTTCCAAAAGGCACCAACAAAATTGGCACATCTACCAATCCCAGGGTAACCACCATCGCCATTATCCACGTGAACCCACAAAGCAGCCACCATTAAAATGAACAATCAGAGGACACCATCCTGGAGCACCATCATCACATCAGCCAAAACCCAACACCTTTAGCAAAGTACATAGGTGGTACTTGGGCTTATCCACCACTGATTAATCACCCTCACTGGGTCCTATAATAGAGAGTGGAGTTGCAATTGAAATTTCATCCTTTAAATCATTGTAAGGCACCAGAGGAGCAAAGCTTGGACTAGGTCCAAGGCCACCTTCTCCTTCTTCTCTCGATGAGCTATCAGAAACCAGGATAGGAGCAATAGGTTTCTCTAAAAAAACTCCAGGACCCAAGCCAGACCTCATTAATTCTTTTGCAAATAGGGGTCCCTTCTCTTTCTTTTCATTCGGTTTCTATGAGACAATTCTGCTTCTCAAAATATAGGTGTTGTGAACAACCACCTTCTCATGTTTTCCATGTACACTCTTCTTCTTCAGAACAACTAGTACCCTAGCTAAGAGAAGCTTGTCCTTCAACACATATGCAATTGGTTCCTGCATACTTATCCTTCAGGACCTTTGAACTGGTGTAAAAAGAGTGCTTGGTTCACTCATCCTCTTGGGATACTACAACAACCAGTGTTGGTAATGAGGAAAAGAAAAACCACAACTTCCAAAAGACCCAAACATTCATGCAACGCAGACACCCTAGGACCTCAATTAAAGAAAAGGGCTGAGCCGCAAGAAGAAATGTAGAACGTACACACCATCAAAAGCTATGCCACCACCTTGGCAACACTTTCACCTCAACTTTTGCAATTATCTCTTCCTTAGCCACTTCAATTAATTCTACACCTTGGATAATGTACGAATGACTTGATTCATCTACAAAAAATCCTCATTAAATAAGTGAATGTAAGTTTAGCTGCAATTAATATCTATCTCAGCTCGCTTGCATGAAAAAAAACTCAATTACTGCATGTCATATCTCCACCATTGATCATCGTAGATTTAAAACTCAATCGATGAGGCACATTAAGAGTCACCACTTTCTTTATAGACTATACCAAGAAACAAAGAGGATATGGTTTAAAGTAGCCAAATGTCCATCCACATCCTTACCCAATCATCCATACCTTATCTATCATTGATCATTATAGTCATGGGGAAATCCCCACCACATCTCTAAGGCATCACCCATTACCAGTTCAAAACCCATTTCAACACATCATCATCTGATGGCCTAAGAGCCAACCATGAAATACTAGTTGTTGGTATGACCATTAGAGGACATTACCAAAATATCTTTGTTTTACATTATTCATTATGGGTTCCTTCCCTAGCAAGTTGTCATAACAGATGATAAACCGTACCTACATGATGGGGAAGAGACCCACCCATCAACAATCATGGGTTCTTCTTTTAAATAAAAAATCTAACTAGTGATAGTGCAAGTTTTGGTGATGGGTTACAAGAAGTAACCATGTCACCCATCGCAAGTTACACTCCAACTACAAGGGTGAAACATGCAATAGGAAATGGAAATTTGTGGATGTAAAACTATTTATCACCCATCACTAATAACCTCCTAAAATTAGCAACATCATGCGACGGGCGATGAACCAAGGCTCAAAAGGTAAATACTACATCGCTCATCACTAGTCTCTTCATGGTAAATGAAGCATGACCTGCGACCAGCGATGAGTCCATAGTAACAAACCTTGAAAGTGTTGTGGTGGAAAGGGATCACTCATCACGTGTTAAGTGTGAAATTTTGGAATAGAACATGTGATGGGTGAGGAACCATGAGTGACACTTTCACCAAGTATAAAACCACAAGTGCAAATAAGTTTTTATAAAGAAGATGCCTTCCTAGGCACAACACATGACTTTGGAAGATAGGGTGGGTCAAGGATAGAAGGAGGGGTCATAAAATGCCACTTAATTCAAATAGTTGCCCAATGCAATTGGATAACAAGTAAACACAAGCCAATGAATAAATCAAGCATATAAGAATAGAGCATAAACCCTAGTGATATTGAAGAATAAAGTGTCATAGGCTTGAACATAGCATCATTGGAATGATGAAAATTTAAGGTTCCACTTGTGGCTCTGATTGGAGATGTATGCCTCTTGTAGGCATAACAAGAATCAAGAATCTCTAATTGAAGCAGACTATCAAGGGGACATTTATTTTATTAGCTTTAAATTCTCAATTGGAATCCTAATGGCCTCCAAAAGCTTAAGAAGTGACCTTTCTTGTATCCAACACCATGTTTTTCTCTAATCTCAATGGAAAAAAATCTACATTGTGCACTCCTTAGAAACTAACTCCACATAGCTAACGTCACCCATCCTGCTTATCACAAAATTATTCTACTCATTATCATGTTGTATTATGGGCTCATCCAAATAGATTGGAAAATTAAAAATTTCATAGTCCATCTGATCATAGATGGTGATATTACCTTCAACTTGTTCACCAAGCTGAAGGTATTCAAGAACATCCTATATGCAATATTCAATTTCTTCTTAATTACTCTAGGAATGGAATGCAAGCACATGAGAATCTTCATTCTCCTTAATGTCCATTTCTTTAGGTGGAAGTAGCCCCATGATAAAATCCATAAGATAGGGAATATCTGCAAAAAATTGTTGTGTAGCTCCATACTAACTAACATCATTCCATCGGTTATGTTGGGACTATTAAAATCTGATGTTTTTACATGTTGTTCACTCTCATAAATTTCCAGATTGGTCCTACCTTAAGTGCATTTTTTCTCTCTTCATGATTTTTTGCTTGCATTTTTCCATATTTCCCCTTTGATCCATTGAGTTATACATTTTTCATGTCATGGTCCATATCGGCATTGGTCTATCTTGGTCTCCCTAACCCATGTTGCTTGTGTGTTAACATATGTTTGTTGCAAGTGGTCGGTAGGACTTTTTCATTGTCACAACAATTAGCATCCATATTTGGGTACATATTAGCATGAAGAAAGCAGGGTCTCCTTGATCCACTTTGCATTTTAAACTGATAAACATCTGAGTTGCCTATTAGCAAGACATTTTCGTTGTCATAGTGACCATAATTCATCTATTGTTTCATTTCGGCATGAGTTATACAGCCATTGGGATGTCTTATCGATTACATCATGTCTCGCTAACTGGAGAAAAAGGATACACATTTTGGAAAGATTTTGGTCTTCAGCATGTTGTTTCACCGAGCGCCTCATGTCTCGGCGATTGACACATGTAGAGATACATCGGCAGGAGATTTTCATCAGGGTGGCATCTTGGAAAAACTCACCTTGTCTTGCGGACTGGTGCCAAGTGCATATACCTTTCGGCAGGAGTTTTTCTTCAAGGTAGTGTCTTGGCGACTAACCTTCAATCTCGCTGATATTACATAAGAAGCTCATTGGTGGGAGTTTCTTTCTTCAGAGTAAGTCATAGCATCTTCACTTTGTCTCACCGACCAGTAGTAGAAGGATGGACTTATCGGCATAATTTCAAAGCTGTGGTGGAATGTCATAACAATTCTATGATGTCTCACTGACTTGTGCAAAAGGATACATCGGTAAGAGTTGAAGTTTGCGGCATGTGATCTTGGTGAGTGTGAGTTGTCTTGCCGAATGGCGATCGAGGAGGCTTGTCTGTGGGAGGTATTCTACCAATATGACTCTTGGAAAGTGACCTCCAGTCTCGCCGATGATGTACATAGGGACCTTTTCAGTGTAAGAATTTCCTTGTCTCAACGACACACATGATGGTGGGTGACTTTCGGTATAGCGAAGTATTATCTATATGAAGTCTCCCCAAGAGAAATATGTCACGATGACAAGCTTGCTCACTGGGACTCTGTCGGTATAATGGTAATGTTGTCTTGGAAAATAGGTGTGAGCTCAAGGTGACTCTCGATATAACAAGGATAATTCTATATGATGTCTCCCCGATAGTTGAAGGTCATAACGACACACAAGATGAATAAAGGGCTTTCAGTGAGATGCAATATGGTCTATGTGAGGTCTCTCTAATATCATAAAGTCACAGAAACAGCGAACGAAGCAAAAGAACACATCGGTGAGAGATATCCCTGTGTCTCAGTGAATGGAAAGCACGTAATGAGGCACATATCGGTAGAACTTGGGGTGTTCTACATGAGGTCTCCCCGATATCACAGAGCTACAGCAAATTACAAAGGGAACATGTAGATGCTTCTTGTCTTCGGTGTAATGAGAAATATGTTATAGCGAAATACAGGTGGTAAGTGGGCCATCGATGAAACATAATGCTATCTATATGATATCTCCCCGATGGTAGAAATTCACGGTGAAGGTGAATAAAACCACGCAGAGTGACCAACAATTGAATTGCCTTTGGCATAGCTGTCGATTGTCTTGCCGACTATTTCACTGATGATTAATAGAATTTAAAATACTTTGGCCGACATGTATTTGTTTGATGATCGTTGCAGGCCAACATGATTAGAGCCCGATTTCTATGGAGGGCCAACATGGATTTTCATTTTGATTTATTTTCCTATTGCCAGTGTATATAAATTGGCATTTTTGTAATTGTAAAATCATCACGAGATATTTGATTTCGATACACAGCAAGTAGATACAGTAGAATAAAATTATCAGATCAAAGACTATTGTTGCATGTTTTCAAAATGGAGGTATTTATGAAAATCAGCTGATGTTGCTGCATTTTTCTAGTGTCAATTGTTTGTTTAATTCAATGAAAATACTGCTAAGTTATCTCCAGGATTGATGCTTTCTAGTTGTTTAAATTGAAATAACAAGTTTATGCTCAGTTTTTCAATGCATGTTTGATGTATTTGTGTGATTAATCAATTGGTTCTTTTAAGCAAATATTAAATCCTCTTAGTTGATCATAGTAATCATAAAGATTAATCTGGATTATTCAAGTAGAGCTTAGTGGTTACAGTATTGCATGTTTATACAAGTTGTAAACAGAATGTATGCCAGATAATTTGAGTTTTCTCCAGAGAGTGTTGCTCCTTTTGATTTTATTTGACTTCACATACCCAACAAGGCACTGGTCTCTATAGTTTCATCATTAATATTTAAGATTCTTTTATTCTCTTTATATCAGTTAATTGAGCATTTTAGGATTTAGATTAAGAAGATTGCTATCAAGTTTGAATTCATTTGTTCACCTCCATTTTCCATTGTGAACAAATTGCTATTAGAGGTATAATCATAAGTCTGCTTAATTTAGAGAGGTACACCCACCCAAGGTTTAGCAACACCTAAAGAGTAGAAGGTTGAGTTCTCTTGACCTTATCTATTACCCTAAAGCGTATCAAGAGATTGGCAACCTCTTGAGGCATTCAGCCTGTGATTTTGAGAGCTAACAGGTTATCCACATTTTTGTGTTGCTCTTCACATGGATCAAATAGTCCTACAATACTAACATATTCTACATAATCATCAAATAATCCCTTCTTCTCAACATAAAATGATGTTACCCGAGCATCCATGCATTCATCCTAATTTGTCTTTTGGTCATTCAAGAATGGACTTCTAATTATGCGAGATCAAATATCATCATGTTGAACACAAGTGCTTGAAATTTAAACCATCTTCTCAAGTATATCTCTAGATATCATAGGATAATTAGCACAATCATCCACATCTCCCTCAATAGTAATACTACATTCAAGGATACCATCACAATCTTCAATTTTTTCATCAAATAATTCATTATCATAATTAAATGTCAGCAAGTTTGAGTTAATTTCTTGATGCTTATCAAGAACAATGTTCTCAATCACATATTGGTACACTTGTTTATTAGTGTTTGTTTCACCATATCTTCCATTTAATTGGGAAACTATGAACCCAGGGTTGAAATCTTCAAAAACAAAGTTGTTGATCTTAGTATCTTCTTGGCTCTTCTTTGTGCCATCCACAACACATTCACTAGTAATGCTTACCATGTATCCATCAAGATTTTATTCAAAAAGAGGATTGCTTCTACACCAATAGGGGCCATCATTTATACCCTCACTCAACCATAGGGGTTCATCAAATAAAGGATTTTTTCATACCTTCATGATGGTCACATGTAACCTTTCCTCTTCAATGTCAGGCTCCAATATCCTTGATCATTAGTGCATTCAAAATTAACATAGTCACTTGAGGAACATAGAGAAATATTTTCAATATCCTCTTCATCATCTTTGTTCATTATGATTGAACCACATTCAAAAAATTCTTCACATGAAGAGAATTGTTCACTGCCTAAGAAACACACCCCTATGAGGCAATTAAGATATCCTCTACTTGAAGGAAAAGATTCTTCCTCTATCTCATAAGAAGAATCATATTCAATAGAATATTGACCAAGCTCAACCTCATCTCTGTGATTCCTTATTTGTGCCATACAACTAGGACCAGGTGCATCTCAATCACTGATTTGTACATCATTAATCCTAATTAGATCAAGATGTGAAGTTTCACCATGTACCTATCATGTGTGCTCCTTTCCTATGACATCCCAAGGAGGAATATTAGGCATTATTTCCTAATCCTCATACTCTGTCTCTTCACCTTCATCACTACTATTTGGGCCCACATTTAGAGTACTTGTGAAATAACAACAATCATCAGCTGACTATCCTCCTTCAAATGCATCTTCTTTATCTATCAGTTCTATCCCTTAATTTTTATCAATATAACAATCATTGTTAGGACATTCTGTGAAACAATAGGTGACATATGACTATGTGCAATGTCTTCCACAATGCTTATCCAGTCCACTACCTGATCAAGACTAGGTGGCTTCAAATTTTTTGGCCATTTGCTTGATCCTGATTTGTAAGATTCACAAAATAGACCAATGCATTTTAAGTCAATAGGTCTTATACTCTTTTGTATCTCCATTATAACATCCAAGAATCTTGAAAGCAAGTCATAAGGTGACACATTTGAACATCTCTTTATCTCATACAATTTTCTAACAGAGAAAATTAATTCAACCCTTCCCAACCTTGGTTGATGCGAAATTGATGTTCACTCTTGTTTTGCATATGAGGGAGATAATGAAGATACAACACCTAAGGGCCCATTTTCCTGACATACATTTTTACCTCCTGATTTGCTTGGTTCAATACTCTAAATTCTATTAGGGCCATTCATACTGGCAATCATAGGTCCCCTTGTGATAGAATATTTCAAATTGTTCTCAATATCCATGGTGCTTTGGTAAGCTTGTTGTAAAGTAGCAGGATCCTTGTCTCTTAACAAGTAACTCATATTTTTATCAAATGCACCTAAGTACACAACCAAACATTCAACATCATTTGGCCTTACGTGTTTAGGAATTTGTCTTATTATCTTTGAAAATAAAAGATTGAATGCAGGGACCAACTCTTCCTTACCCCTAGAGATCTCCATGAAATTCTTCATTGCAATACTTGGATTTATCCTTTCACCAAACCATCCCATGAAAACTATCTTAAGTTCATTCCAACAATGTATAGAAGACATTGGAAAAAAAGAGATCCAATCTCTTGCGTCCTGTTTTAGAGATTGAACAAATAATTTCATAACCACATCTTCAAAATCTATCTCATAATCACCCATGACATAAAAATTTTCTTGCACATGCTTACTTGCAAATTCTAACCTCTCACCATTAAATTTTGGCATCTTGTCCCTCATCTTGGGTGGTACAATATCTGGGTAACCATCAATATTACTGAAATTTATGGCTATGTACCTTTTAGTACTAAAATTCCTTTGATGAAACAAGGGGCATTCATCATATGCAATTACATTTTCTCTTGGTTCTAGATGCACAACTTGATAAGACATATTGTTATTTCCTTTGCAGATTTTGTCAATATTATCAAAGGTAACTCAAATTCCATTTATGGGTGTAAGCTTATATGATGCATGTATTCTAATTCCTCTTTGCAAAATACCCTTTAATATGAATATGATAGATTGCAACATTTATTTCAAATATACTTTCAGATTATGCAAATATATCATTCCTTTCCCTCTCTTAGTGCTATTTCACCAAATTCGGAAGCATTTATGGCCTAAATATTGAAAATTCCCACAAATTATCTACAAATATAATAATATTTCCTTAGATTCATGAGAATACCTAGAGTTCTAGAGAAAATTTTCACCTTCAATCTTGAAGTATATAGATCTGAAGCCTTATCATATTATTTATCAGGTTCTTTAAGTCAGATTCGCCACCTCTTCTTTAGAGGATTATGTTTCAAATGAATTCAACAACTTCGAGGTAGAACTAGTTTTGGGTTTGCTCCAACAACAAAGTCACCTTAAAAATTTGGACACTTTGCTGCTACAACACTTTCACTAGGTTCAAGAATTGCATAATATCTAAAATAAATGTCTAGATCTATCACCATATGACTCTATATTAAAACAATCTACAACTGGAGGATGAGATTTGTATCCCTAGTAGAGTCACCATTCTATTGGTGATTTTTCCAGCTAACCTCAAAATATTCTAAAAGGAAGCCAACTTTTATACTCAAAAATCACCAAGGACTTGTGGCAAATGTAACTAATAGAGAATTCTAAGGTCTCATTCCTTCACTTTAGGATCTATAGGACGCAGAAGGGTATTCCTTACTGTGTTCATTTGGTACATCAACATTTTAAGAACACCTCAATAGAAATCCATTCTTATTTGATGTAAACACATGAAATTCACTAAATATTTAGCAGACCTTTGAGTGAATTAATGCTCATTTTGCTAAGAATTATGGATAAAATTCAAACCTATAATTTAAATTTGGGAGAATTCTATAAAAAAAATTGGTTTTGCATCCATAGCCAGATATGTGATTCATTCATTTAAATGAAAAATAATCAATAAACAACTAGTTCCTCATCAATTTAGTAAATGGATTCAAATATGAAACAACTAGTAATACACTGACTATCCAATTCAGAAATGTTTAAACCATATCTATAATGCTTTACACTACAAAGAATCATGCTATCCAAAAACTACTTCTTACCAAATCCTTGAAAATTCTCACATACCCATGACTTTTCCTAAGCATTTTACTTAACCCTTTGAGATAAAGCAAAGAAGTCAAGCCACACATTCAATTGAGCAATTGATGATGGATGAAATGATCTAAATGATAATTTCATTTATAATCTGTGAAAATATACAAAGGAGAGCATATGATTTGGACTTTCAATTTTGTTCCAATATCAGTAATTGATACAAAAATTATTAATATTATAACCTATGAGACTTATACCCAAGACAACTTTCCAGTGAGTTCATCGAATATTTAGCATTATCATTTTCTTAATATAATTATCTTCTACCTAAAACATATTGGACGCAAAAATTTCAAACCAAAACCCCTTGCATTGAGCCATGAAATCCCTTTTATAATACAAGGGAGCAACAAAGCATCCAGATCAAGATGTAATTACATTTCACATTCATCTAAAAATTCATTTCATTGGGGTTAATTTCCCAAACTATTACATTTAATTGTACCATGATCATGGGAAAAGCAAAAATTAAAATGGGTACTAACCAATTTGTCGAAGACGCCACCCGAGCCTTCCAAAAGGAACTAGCAAAATTGGAACATTTACCAATACTGGGGTAACCACCATTGCCATTATCCACACAAACCCATGAACCAGTTACCATCAAAATGAACCAACAGAAGATAACATCCTGGAGCCACATCATCACATCACCAAAAACCCAACACCTTTAGTGAAGGACACAGGTGCTACTTTTCCTTGTCTGCCGGTAACCACCCTCACTAGGTCTTATAATAGAGAGTGGAGTTGCAATTAAATTTCATCCTATGAATCGCTATAAGGCACCAGAGGAGCAAGGCTTAGACTAGTGCCAAGGCCAACTTCTACTTCTTCTCCTGACAAGCTATCGAAAACCAAGATACGAGCAATAGGCTTTTCTGAACAAACCCAAACACTCGAGCTATGCCTCATTAATTCTTTCACAAATAAGGGTCCCTTCTCTTTCTTTTTAGTTAGTTTCTATGAGACAATTCTACTTCTCAAAATATAGTGCTACAAAAATTCACCTACACATATTTTCCACGTACACTCCTCTTCTTCGTAAGAAAAACTAGTACCGTGGCTGAGAGAAGCTTTTCCTTCGAGATGTATGCAATTGGTTCTTGCATACTTATCCTTCAGTACCTCCAAATTGGTGCAACAGGAATTCTAGATTTGCTCATCCTCTCAGGATACTACAACAACTAGTGTTGGTAATGAGGAAAAAGAAGCCACAACTTCTAGAAGACCCAAACCTTCATGTAACGCATACACCCCAAGATCTAAATCATAGAAAAGGGCAGAGCTGCAACAAGCAGTGTAGATTGTACACAATAACAGAAGCTATCCCACCACCCTAGCAACGCTTGCACCTCAACTTCTACAATTATCTCTTCCATAGCCACTAAAATTAATTCTACACCATTTCTAATACATGAATGACTTGATTCATCTATAGTAAATCCTCATTAAATAAGAAAATGTAAGGCTAGTTGCAATTAATATCCATCTCAGCTTGCTCGTGTGAATAGAAACTCAATTACTGCATGTCATATCTCCACCATTGATCACTACAAATTTAAAAATTGATCAATGAGCCACATTAAGATTCGCCACTTGCTTTACTGACTATACTAGGAAATAATGAGGATATGCTTTAAAGCATCCACACTTCCATGTACATCCTTGGTTGATTGTCCTTACCTTATATATCATCGATCATTTGAGTCATGGATAAAAACCCACCACATCTCTCAAGCATCACCCATCGCTGGTTCAAAACCCATTTCGAAACATCATCATGTGATGGCCTGAGAACCAGTGATGAAATACTAGCAATTGATGTGACCATCAGAGGACGTTGCCCAAAGATCTTCATTTTACATTGTTCATCATGGGCTCCTTCCCTAGCAAGCTTCCCTAATCAGCGATAAACCATACCCACGCAATGGGGAAGAGGCCCACCCATCGATGGTCACGGGTTCTTATATTTAAAAGACAAAAGCCAATAGGTGATAGTGCAAGTGTCAAAGATGGGTTACAAGAAGTAACCACATTGCCCGTCATGAGTTACCCTCCAATTTTGAGGGCACAACATGCAATAGGTGATGGAAGCTCGTAGATGTAAAACTATTTATCGCCCATCGCCAATAACTTGCTCAAAGTAGCAACAACATCATGCAATGGGTAATCAACCAAGGCTCAAAAGGAAAATACATCGCTCATCATCGGTTTCTTCACAATAAATGAAGCATGACCCATGATGGGAAATGAGTCCATAGTAACAAACCTTGATGGTGCTATGGTGGAAAGGGATCGCTCATCATGCATTGAGTGTGACATTCTGGAATAGAACTTACGATGGATGAAAAACCATGAGCAACACTTTCACCAAGTATAAAACAACACATGCAAATAAGACGTTCCTAAAGAAGAGGCCTTCCTAGGCTTAGTAGGTGACTTTTTAAGATAGATCCAGTCAAGGACAAAAGGAGGGGCTATAAAATTCCACTTAATTCAAATAAATTTACCCAATGCAGCTAGTCAACAAGTGAACACAATCCAATGAATGGAACAAGGGTGTAAGAATAGAGCATAAAACCCTAAACCCTAGTGATATTGAAGAATAAAGCATCATAGGCTTGAACACATCATTGGAACGATGAAAATTTAAGGTTCCACTAGAGAATAACTCTTCAAATCTTTAAATTATTTTTTGACACTAGCTCTTGATGGAAAAATTACATATCAACTAATTTGAGGTATGGAAAATAAGATTCTAACCCAATGTACAACTCGACTCTAATTAATAGGAAAACAAACATGTAGAAAATTATAAAATGTGTTGATATTAAAAAATCACTTTCTTGGATTATACTTTGAAAGTCAGACTCTACTCTTCTTCATGGACAACTAAAATTTCTCCCTTATCCATCATTTCATAAAACTGCCTAGTCTTCTAATGCTGAGTCCAGTGGTACATTTTCCAAATACCCCCAGCTGTATTTGAGTACCTAAAATGGTTAGGAAGAAAATATAGCACTCTAAACATGTAAAAACAATACACATGATACATTTAAATACCTTTTAAACTATAAAAATCCATGAGTAAGGATGAATTCAATAAGATTTTTATGAAAACATATTAGTAAACTTTAGAGCATGTAGGTCATAATAAGCCCCTAAATTTACTCTAGAATATTGAAATCACATACCATTCAGAGTAGATTATATGGTTTTCACCAACAACAACTACAACTACAATATTATTTTTTTCCATCTACATGGATAGTTCCAAACTTCAACATAATAATAATTTGGAAGAAAATGTAACACTCTAAACATGTAAAAACAATACACATGATACATTTAAATACCTTTTAAACTATAAAAATCCATGAGTAAGGATGAATTCAATAAGATTATTCATGAAAACATATTAGTAAACTTTGGAACATGTAGGTCATAATAAGCCCCTAAATTTACTCTAGAATATTGAAATCACATACCATTCAGAGTGGATGATATGGTTTTCAACAACAACTACTAAAATATTAATTTTTTCCATCTATGTGGATAGTTCCAAACTGCCAATCTTTAAAATATTTTTTGAGCTTAGCTCTTCATGGAAAAATTACATATCAACTAATTTTAGGTATGGAAAATAAGATTGAAACCTAATGAATAACAAAAAATCTTATTCTTGACTCTAATACAGGAAAAAAAACTTGTACATAATTTTAACATGTCTTGATCTTAAAAAATCACTTTCTTGGATTCAACTTTGAAAGTCAAACTCTACTCTTCTTCATGGACAACAAGCCTATTTAGATGACAAGTATTTTTTAATTGCAATTTTGTATACTATATTTTCGCAACCAATCATAGCATGACAGTGGATGTAGTGGAAATCTTGAAAAATGGCCACAAGTTTGAGGAGAAAGCGTAATTTAAGTTACATATGAGGAATGTATAACACAACTTTAAAGCTTAGGTGAAGAGAGTACAATATAGTGGTGCAAAGAGATTTTTAAATAAGTAATTATTTACCTATCTGAAAAAAATGGCAAGGGAGAAAAATAATCTCTACAATATAAAATATGGTTCAGGAAAAGATGTCAAAAAACCTCTTGTATGTTGATTACATTGTGTTGAAAGAGTTGATCTTCATTGTTATGCAACTGAGCAACCCTAAATGGAGACATCTCATCCAAAGCGTAACACTACTTCATGTATGCGAAGGGTGACTAAATCATGTCAAAGTGTGATACTTCACCTCCCATTCATGTGTATAATTATTTTTTTATGCAACAATTTATAATTAGTCTATTTTAAACCACCTAGAAACCTTTAAAAATCTAGTGGAAAAAAACCCATAAGAACTTTAGTGTACATCATACTGTACCATAGAAAAATGGATCATTTACATTTTCATGGTATTTTAGGTCTTTCTCTTGTGATGTTTGACTTATCTTGCTTTTATTTAATGTTGCAATGTAACTCTGCATTCACATTAGGTCCTAAATATTCAAATTATGATGTCTTGTGAAGGTTTTGTGAAGTGTTGTAACACATTTCTACACTTTTCTAGACTCTTCTCATTACAATTCACCTAAAAATGACTTTTCATCACTTTTCAAGTCCTATTCTAAAGTGTTGTAAAGTCTTGTAACAAGATTTCACACTTTTCTAGGCTTGTTATCACTATTTACACCTTTCTTATGCTTTATATGGCCCCTTTATGCACTCATAAGACTTAATTAAGTGTATTTTTGAATGTAAACCTGACAAAAAAACATGTAATGCAAGTTAATTCCTAACACCCACTTACAAACCCAAGGTGGGCCCCATTTTCCATGGGTGGCGAATGAGTCCCTCTTGGCTCCAAATTCAAAATAATTCAAAATTCGTTTCGAGTTTTAATTCAAAAAGACCTTATCTTAGCCTATGATGTAGTATTGGGTAATTAGGGCATAATTATGTATAAATAAGTGTTTATCCATCCATTTTACACCTAATTCATCAAGCATTCATCCAATTCACTCATTCACTAATCACTTTCAAGCATCTTGGAGCACCCATTGATATATCTTCAAATTTCTTTGACAAGGTTGGTGAGTTTAGGAAACTTGCATGTTATTGATTCAACATTCCTTGCTTATTTCATTTCATTTCTTTATTAAGGGTTTGATTACCAAAGTTGGATTTGACCAAGGAAAATCTGTATACCCTAACCCTTAACAATTTTTCCCCTTTTGCATGTCTGTTTGTAGACTTTGTATGCATATTTGTTAAGAAATTAAGTGTTGAAAGGTGGTCAACAAGTCAACAAAGTGTTTGAAGTCAACTAAACCCTATTTCAAGCTTGGAGACAAACTGCAATCAATTTTTTGTAGATTTGAATTAATCTATCAAGAAGACAAGTATAGATCTAGAGCTACAAAGTTGACCTTTGATTTCACAAATTTTTAGAGGACTGATTTTCCATCATTGGTGAATGAGTCCCACCTTAGGGCTGAAAAAGTTGATTTTGTCAGATTCTAGTTCTCGACTGTCAGAAAGTAGTTTCAAGTATTTTTGTCAGTAGTAGGACTGATTCACCATTAGTGGAAAATGATTCCTACTAATGATTTACACTGATTTTTTCCAATTTTCAAAGCCTTATAGATTCAAAATTCAATTCCTAGCTGCACTATGTTTAGCCTCTTTTATTTATTTTTGTTTGTTCATGTTTTGCATATCTCACCGTGTTTTCAAAGATTACATATTTCATTAGTTTTGCATTTATAATCAATCAATTTTATAGCTTAGTTTAATTTAGATCATTCCATATTTTCATAATTCCATCTTGCATTACTTTATTTGAGTGAACCACCTCAAATTTAGGGTTCTATCTCTCTCCTTTTAGGGGAAAGATCCTAAGAGTGTAAGAGAAGCACATAGAAAACCACAAAAAAAAAAATCATTTTGGTAAAAATTTATATTGAACACATTATATATCTGATTTCAATTGCATCTTGCATCAACATTCAATTAGGTTTTCTTTTGTTTTTGCATCCTAGGGTTTCTCAAATTGCATTAGTGAAAGACTCATATAAACTTCATTTTTGCATATCAAATCATTAAAGTCCTAAAAATTTGCATTTTCATCCTCATTCTGCATCTGAAAAGAATTGAAATCATTTGAAATTATCTGGAAAACACAAAAAAGTCTCATACTTAGACTCATTCGCCACACTGGGTGAATCAATCCACCAGCACATTTTCAATTGCATTTTTAGGAATTTTCTAGGTATTTTCTACATTTTAGTTTTCTGTAGTTACTTTCTACATTATACTTTCCAAATTTTATGTTTCAGTCTATTTCTTGCATATTAGTTTACTTTTATTCATTATCATCATAGCTTTCTACTTTAATAAGTTTTGGAATTCATTGAAATCCCTAGTACACATGTCCAATTATTCCTTTGGTTTTGATCCTTATGACCTTGAGCTTCCTCATGCTCCTTCAAATCCAAATGAATTTCCTCCTCATGTTGTATACATCATTGGAGAAGATGATGATAGCATGACCAAGTTCTTCAATTCATTGCGTATGTGCAAGATCATGGTGCGCCAAAAAGTGGCAATATTATGGGTATTTGTAGGGTATGTGGCTGACGACTTTTTTTTCACCCAAAATTAATGAAATGAAAAGGGTTTTTAGAGGAGATTCTCATCTTTCCAAAAATATAAATTATGATTTAATTTGAATTTAATAAATAATTATTATTCATTTTCTATTAGAATTAAACTAAAGTCCGATCGATAGGCTGATTGAAAAACATTTATAACTTTCAAATGGTATCATATTTTTGAATCCAAAACATGAGTCACATTCTATGCTTCACATACTATAGGATTAAAAAAAAAAATTAAATTTCATGAAGTTTTACCAAGTTAAGGTGGTTATTGACAAGTTTTTATATTTTCTAAAAGTTGTCATAAAAAATTCATAATTAATTATTTACTTGGAAAAAAATTACAAAAAAATATGCATCACACCAACATGAGTCCTCTACTTATATAAAATATTACCAAAAATATTATCATTTTATTATGGTTAGGTGGACGCAGAACCTACTTCTTATTTTTTCCTTAAATTTAAGTACTACTACATTGAAATTTCAAATTTTCACAAAATAGATTTTATTTATTTTAAATAAACCTAGTATTTTAGAAACTACATTCAATTTTCTACAAATTCTATTCTTACATGTGTTTGAAATAATATAGATAACTTATTCAAATATTTACGTCAAGTTGCCTAACACTGATTTTTCTAAATTTTTTGCCACTTAAGGGCCTATTTTTTGCATGATGATCCTGCACATACCCCATGCCTTGACAACCTTGAAGCCAATGAAACATTTTACCCATTCATGAAGTCACAAGATCTTCCTACTATTGCTCCTCTTGATCACTTTGGATACCTACATCCTAAAACAAATGAAGGACCTAAGTTACCTCCATAAAGTGGGCCTAGTTCCTATAAACAACCACATCCTCAACCATTTTATGATAAGAAAGTTACGAACACACCAATCAACCTTGAAGAAACATATGGAAAAGGAATTACTATCCTAAGTAAACAAGGTTGTGACACAAAATATGAGCATAACATTCACCAACTTCTTGAACAAAAACCAACTGAAGAAAAAACAACACAATTGGGATATAAAGATCCTCCTCACGACAACAAGCCTCCTTTTGAATATTGGATACTTTGAGATGATGGTACATTGATCTTTAATTCTCCTCTTAACTTGACTTTCCTCCTTCCACGTGAACAACCATTACCTAACTCTAATTACACAAATGCTAGGATCCCCATGGGTCCTCTTCCTCCTTCCATCCATGAAAAAGGAGAAACTATTAAACGAAAATGACCTTACAAATTGAAGAAACTAAAATTTCCTCTCCATCCACCACCTAAAGGTGAAAGGAGACTAAAAATGATTTTAAATAGAGGTCTTATACTCTTACCACCTTCAAATAGGTTTTCCATCTTCCCTAAAGATTCTAACATCCCATATTGCAAATATCATCGTCTTCTTGGCCACCAAATTGATGAATATTGGACATTGAAGGACATACTGAATAAGTATCACTTCATTGATACCGATTACTATCCTATCATCCCTTAACCCATAATTCCTTCATCATTCCATCATTGTAGGATTTTCTATTCTCACTATTGCATGATCCTTTCCCATTATCCACCTCGTCTCATTCTTTCCCTACTCTTAGTGGGGGCAAGATATTGTCAACCTTGTCTTAGTAATGCATTAACAACGTTATTCATTTTTTTCTTATATTACTTGAGATTGAGAAACCAATAATTCAGTTAATGGTTGAATTGCATTTTCATTTATATCCTTTTACATTTTCATGTATGTGCGTATTGTGTTCTCCTATAATGTGTGTTTGATGTTCTCTCTCTTTGTGCACTTCCTCTATTTGTACATGCTACTTGAAACATGACCCAACCTTTATTGCTTTCTTTAATAATGACCATTCAATTCTTTTTCCAGTCTAATATTAATCTTTTTATTTAAAATTTATACTATATCCTTGTAAAAATTTTAATCATTCATCTTCCTCTAGCCAATCTTGGATTGCTTTTGTAGGCACAATTAAAATTATTTTTTTCTTAGTCAATTTGGGGTGGGATTCAATAGATTTAGTCTCTCACCTTCTAATAGTTTCTCTTTCAATAATATGCAAGACACAACCGTGTATCTCAAATATAAGTTTTCAACAGAAAGTGTTCATAAATTTTGAAAAATTGTCACTTGATGAGATAATCAATGAATGCAAATAAACATATAGGATCAAATTTAAGATAAATTAATCAATTGAAAACATAAGGCCAAGTCTTATTTCTTAGTGAGTTGAGTAAAAACATGAAGTTGATGACAAAGAAACTTGTACTACTATTCTTGACAACACAATTTGAGTAAATAATTCTCCATACTAGCCTAAATAGTGCTTCACTAAATAAAATTATCATGAGCTATCTTAAAGGCACAATGGAGCATTTTGTTTGAAAATTAGATAAAATTTCTAGAGTTTGAGGAAAAAATTAGAGCTTGATATTAATAAATACAAAGGAATAAGATAACCATACACCATAATTTTCAAATAGAAAAAAAGGTGAAGCACAAAAGCGACAATTTATGAATGAATGAGCCAACAAACATTACATACACTGTATTTTTCAAACACAAAGAAGGAAACAATACTTTTAGCCTTTATTCTTAGAGCGTAATTTGCAAGACTGGAAAAAATTCCAAACATCATTAAAAAAATAAATCTTATCATAATATGATATGTCAAATTATATCAACTAATGCATGTACCTATTTTGTTCCATATTTGAATGAATAGAACGAAAAAATGAATAGAACAAAAAGATTAAATTATTCCTTCCCTTTTCCTGAGGTTGTAACAATGCTTATCCTCAAGAAACAAGACTTTGTTGGTAATATTGTAGACCAATCTAAATAAATAATTATGGCTTTAATATATTACATTGTCATTCTTTGTTGGAGTTCCTGAAAGGAACACAAATTTTGTAATTTCCATCATGTCTTCAGAAAAGAATCTTGGAATTTATAAATTTTCCAATTTGCTTTGGCACATTAGGAGATGCAGGCCTTCTTGTTGAAGTATATAAATATTCTAACCCTTCAAAAGTGTTGTATTCAATACAATAGATGAACATAAAGCGCACACCTTGCATGACTCTACCAATTATTTATAACCCTTAAAAATAAATCTAATCAACTCCAACAATAGAAGTCTTAGAAAGAGCACTCTTTAAAATTACTGACCTATCATGATTTTTTGAGCTGGCATGGGGCATCAATTAATTTGGTCCATGCTTAGGGTTATAGAAAAATGAAAGTACATCTATCTAGCAGTCACCACATGTTTGAATAAGCGTGCAAGTCGATTAGTTGTAATGCCAATTTTATTAATTGATATATGATTTAAATACGAGAGCTATGTAAATGTTAAATTTAGGAACATGGTCCCTTATTTCATCTCTGAATTTTCTTGATACACATGAGAGAGGCTTTATTTCATCATGATAGAAATTACAAAATATTCTAACCTGTTATCAAAATTACAATGAAAAGGTCACTAAAAATTGCAACCCAAATATAAATCAAGCCAAGTATTAGAATTATTGTCACTCTTTTCCTCAAGGCTCATTTTTTTTGTGACTATTTAGGTAAATATTTGCTAACCAAATAGGAGTAGATACCCATGAGAGCTTACCACAAAATATTTAGTATTTTTTGCAATGTTCCCCACTAGAGAAATTTTGTAAAGTAGATATGTACTATCAATGAGAGAATTACAAATGAAATGGACCAAAAGAAAATCCCTACAATTGTTGCTTCAATATATTCATAGTAAATGATAGTTTCCTTGTTTTTCTAACTAAAACTGTAAATTTCCTACATTTAGATAAATGAACCCCATAAATTAAAAGAAATATATGTAAAAGTAAATAAATACATTAAATTTGACTATGATTCATACAAAAGATAAAATGAAGCAATTAGATTACCTGAGCCCCAATGAAAATTTCTTACAATTTGATCATAAGAAAATCCTTGGTTGCTTTGTGTAGTGTAATGTAGTATCTTTAGGATAGCTTCAGAGTCATCAACACAAGCTATACGATTCACTGAACAAAATATATATGTACTAGAGGGTCTATATGGACTTCTAGGAGAATTTGTACATTGAAGGACATTGTTAACAAGAGTCTTGGAAGACTCTTGAATTGAAAGATTGGTATGCCCAAACCTAGCATCTCCCACTAAAGGAGAGAAAAATGTAATGGAAAAAGGAGAAGTTTTTCTCACCCCCTTTCCCAAAAAAAGAGAGTGGCCAGGGTTGCAACTACACCTCCTATGGAGTGGCCTCCTAAAATTATGGCTTGATCCCTTAAAGCTTGCACTTGATGGATCAAATAAGGAAAAAAAAAGATTCTTCACTAATGGCACTAAATAATTGATGAACAAGTCATTAGGGATATTGTTTTACCTAGGCTTGGAGAAATGCATTCTCCAGAATATATTGAATCTAGTTTAAAGCCCCTTTATGAACAAGGGCTAGCTTATCATCATCACCCTTGAGGCTGGGAGAGTAGACTATTTCTGCATTCTAGATAATGCACTCTTCATTTGTGCTATTGTTGACTTCCATATAAACTAAAGAAAAAGCCACATACACTAGACCTTTATGCCTCTTCAAAAGAAATGGACCTCTATTTTTGCTATTAACAATACATGTCCCATTCTAAGAATCTTCTATGATTCTAAAGGAAGCAAGAAAACTTGCAATCTCTAGACAAACTATGAACCTAGAACAACAATTCTACATATGAACACAATGAGAGTATCATAAATTGAAGTATTGAACCATTAAACCCTTTAATTATTACAAATAAATTTCAACTATTGTTATGTGAGGACAATTTTTTTTCCAAATAATGTTTAATAATTAAATTTAATAATCTTTGGCCCAACCTTGTAGATTTATCCATGGATTTCTAGGTCTTGGTGCTCTAAAATTGAAAAGATACAATTGAAATTTTTCCTAGCTTAGTGCTCAACGATTTTTAGTTTTTCATGTTTCTATGTCAATTGATGCAAGTCTAATCTAATCTAATGTTTTGTTGGTTAATCCTTGGTTCCCACTTCTATTGCAATGTCCACAAATCATCTACACTTTTAAAATGCTTAACCAAACATCTCGTGCTAGTCAAAAATTATTTTGCAAGCATTTAATCTTTGTTTTATCCACTTTGAAAACCCTAATCAAGCAATTTTAAACATCTTGTTGTTCTCTAGTAACAAAATTATCAAATCATCTCTCTTGACAAAATCACAAAAACCCTAAAAAGTAAAACCCAAAAACTATTTAAGAAAGCATTGATTAGATGTCGTAATGTTTAAGCCTAAATTTTAATTTTAATTAAACATACTTTGAAACCCTCATCAAAAACTTATTTTCAGGCTATAGTGCACAAAATTGGAGAAGTGAAAGGTCAATACAGTGAGGAAGAGTTTGGAGGAGTGGAAACCAATTTGTAGAGTTTGGAAGAGATGAAAAAAGATAATCCAAAAAGCTATTGTAGAATACAGATGCACCTGAAGATAATTCATCTGTTTATATAGTATTTTCAAACAAAACAAGTGAATAAGGGCTCTAACCTATCATAATTTCATAGATATGTGTTGTACATTTTTTCTTTTGGCCTGAAATAGATAAAGTGTTACACATTTAAAACAGAGAGAGATAACATTGAAGTATTGGAGATAAATCCCTAAATGTAGAATGACTTAAAAGTAGGGATGTTTACATGTAAAAATGATGGAAATGAGAGTAAATGTTGAAAATAGATATTTACATCACCGTCCTCTAAATGGAAGCATGAAGCATTTATTACAATTTGTATCCTTTTCAAATGAATTAGATTTGGGATCTAGAAAGAGGTTGTGGTGAAAATTGGTGAATGACTAAGACTCGTTTCATCATAGTCTTGCATTGTCTCCCACAATTTTCACCATTGAGGGTAAAAATGTGTTCAAAAACCTCAACAAGGGAACACCTTCGGTGTAAAAATCAAAACAACAAAAAACATCAAAAACTCAAAAGAAATAGGAAACATAAAAAAATATAAAAAAAATAGAAAACATAAAAAATCGAGACAAATAGAAAACATTATAAATAAAAAGAAAAGAAAAATAAAACATCAAAAATCCAAAAACATAAAAAGTTTGAAAAAAAACTTCTAAATCCAAAAAAATCAAAACATCTCAAAATACAAAAGTATCCAAATAACCTTCAAACAATCCCAAAACTAGAGTCAAGTCTGGTTATTCTAAATCTATTGAGCTACATTCTACGTGTGTAACATAGGCAATGCCATTAATTGATGAGCCCATGATACACTAGGTTGGTCCTTTACAAATAATCCAAGGTCAAGTCCATTGAACTATGATGTCTTTGTGCATTGCTATGTAGGTAAGGCCATCTATGATTAGCCCTCAAGGAACTAGGTTAGTCCCTTAGGTTTTTTTAAGATTGTCATCATCCATATTAAATTAGACACTTTTATCATATGTAAACAGTCATCTAAGTCCTAACCAAATCACAAACAATAAATAAACTATCCAACTAGTCTTCAAACCAGTTGGTGGATAGAAAGCTGTTGGCATTTAAATTCACACCTCTGGAATGCATATTTGAAATGGACAACTATGCATAGATAAATTGTTCTTCAAATTAGGAGGGGAAGCTCCCTCTTGCTGATGGTGTTTGAAAGAAAATAAACTAAACTAAGTTGTCTATCTTTTTGATCAACTTAGATCACAAGGTTTATTAAAGACAAACGCCGCAGCTGAGATTTTTTGTTTTAAGACCTTCAACTATGACTAACTTAGACTAAAGAAGTTCCTAACTTCTCAAGTAATAGTAGAGAAAGAGAAACTAGGAATGAACAAGGTAGATTTTCTAACAAAATAAGTCAATAAACTCTCTCAATAAACATCTACACACTTCAATGCAAGTTGAAATAAAGATCATAAAAGTACAACACAAATAACAAAAACCTAAGATTTTATATCAAGGCAAAGGAGGCTCGTGATTTTATTACTCAATTTTCTAGAACAAGCTCACTTCTAACATGCCTGGAACAAGAAATTGTAGCTAAAGAGGCTTGCAATCTTGCTCTTCACACAATAGAAACAACAATTACACGAACTCCTTGTTGGCTAAAGAGACTCAACAATTTGCTTATCACAACACAAATGAACAATACTTGAGTAACAAATAGAAGGCACAATAGGCTCAGCATTTTGTTCTCGCTAGCACGGTTAAGAAAAATTAATGGGAAAAGGCTTTTATTTATAGACAAGCAGAGGAGTAGAGAACCCCAAAATCTCCTAGCTTTCACAATCTAGGGCTTGCTCAGTAAGCAAGCTTTATTACTAAATCTAGATCTAAAAACCCTAAGAAAGCATAAAAAATGGAAAATGCCAACTATTACATTTTATCCTCTTTCTATCCTCAAAGAATGGATAAAATTTATTCCAAGAATAGAAAGAAAGCGGGAAAGAAAGCTTCTAGAAGAAAGATAATTTAAAGCTCAATCACATCTGCTAGGAAGTTAGAGATTGTGTCCTAGTTATGTGCATCTATGCCATCAATGGCAAAGCACCACTTTTCTAGGATATCTTCAGCATCTGCAAATGATCTCAGGAAATCTTCAACCTCATTGGCCACTTTCTCGAACTTTGCTAACATCACTGAAACATGACCTATCCTTCTGCCAACTGGATTGCAACTATGAACAACATTCTGGAGCTGAGTTCATACTTCCTCAAGCCCGACGTAGGAACTATCTTCAAGATTGTACTGAGAAGGAATCTCTATGACAAAATCGATGATGATAAGAAGAGCTTCAACCACCCTTTGTCTGTAGGTGATAAATTCTTCAGATATCCTCTCATATGTTCTAACTTTGAAAACATGACGCTCCCTCCAGGCTAGGATTTGCCTCTTATGTTCTTTTGAAACTGTTGAACCATAGGCTATATCCAAATTAGCAATGATTATCTCATGCCTCGGTCTTACTTCAGCCAATGTTTGTTCAAATCCCTGGATTCCTTGACATAGTTCATGAGCATTCTCTCTTAACTAGAACATCTATGCCAAGATCTCCCTTCCTTTAACGATGAAACTCTTCATCCACTCTTGAGTTTCCTTACCACAAATGACTAGTTATCTCAACTACTGATGATTAGCTAGTGTCTCTAAAACCTAGGGCAGCAACTGGGTTGCCTATGAAGAACCACAAACAAGGTTGGAAATAAAAAGCTTGAGCTGCTGATTTTCAGCCTTGAGGGATGCCTTGTCTTCTCCATCCCTGAGCACTCTTTTCTAAATGTTTTCAGACACAACTCTGAAAAGGCTCAAATCCCTATGTCTGGTATTTCTACCAAGATTAGCCTTGACCATGACGAAGTCATCCATGTTCACCTCATCCCTATTCTTATTTTCTGGGGGCAATGCAGTCTCCATGACTATCTCACCATCAGGATTCCTATCAAAGTGAACTTGTTTCTTTGCCTTCTTCTTAGGAGGCTCCTGGTAAATGCTGTCAAGATCATCAAAATTTACTTGATACAAAGGCCTTCTTCTCACCCTTCCCAAAGAGTTGTCAAGCCAAGACACGATAGTATCTTTGCTAACTTCCCTAGGAGGTATAACTGCAATTCTCTTGTCATCTTCAATATCGAGGTCAATGTGCATTAGTAAAGACTATGTCAAAGGTGCAGGAACATGTGGCAAAGGTGGCTCCTCTATCTGAGGTATGGGCTCATCAGGAGGAGCTTCTATTTCAACTGTAGGTTGCTCCTATATGACTATGCCTGAGAAGTCTAACCTTCTTACATTTTTACTAGATCTACTACCTTTCACACCTTCTTGAGACTGACTTTTCCCCTTCCCTTTTGATTGTGCTCTGGAAGAAGAGGGAATTCTCCTTGGTAGCTCTGCTACTGGAATGAATTTTTTCCTTTTAAGGATTAGGAAAACCTTGCTATGCTCAAGGACCTGTCTTGTCCTGGCTTCAACTAAAAGGGATTCCTTATTAGCCCAGTTGACCTATGGAAGAGGTTCATCTCTAATTCACTTCTGAGTGTACATAGGGAGAAGCACATCCTCATCATCATCTGATAACCCTTCTATATCTTCATTTAAGCAGTCTTTCATCTAATGGAGAGTGAGCCTACTATAACTACGCCTCCGCACTTCGAGCTCATCTATATAGTTAGCCCAAAAATCTTCAAGGGCAGATAAATGAGCATAGTTCTTTTCAAGTTGACCAATGTAGGCACCATGAGGATTGAATGATCATCTCTCATTGTAAGGCTTGAGACCAAGTTTATCTAACTCATCTGCCATTGTCTTAGCATTTGTAGCAGTCTTACATGTATAAATTCCCATCCCTAACGGAAAATGAAGGGAGGGTTTCTTTTTGATCCTCAGCACTACGTGAGCATTGTGAGCTTGCCTTAAGAATTCCATAAAAACAACCTCATCTGATGGGTACCTTGGTAACATGAGCGGGGCACCTGAATAGCCATAGACCCTAAGATAGGTGAAAGTGGGAAATTGTATAAACGAATCTACCCACTCCACCATCGCTGCTCTGGAAACTGAAGAGTTACGGACGTGTAGTTCATTGTCCAAATCCTGCACTATGTACATTAGAAAATCCTTGTTCACTCTCTTATAGTGATGCAACGACTTTGTGAACTCCAATTGGGGATAGTAGTTATATATATGTTGTACACTGAGTGATCCCTCATTGTTAAATCCTCTGAATTGACCTTGATAGGCCACCAGGTAGACTAGATAAGACACCATATGGAATACATGAAACTAGAAGTATTATGTTATTTGCTGATGTATGTTGTCACTAATCAATGTAGGCCAATCATAGAATTCGGTTTTCTTCATGATGTGGGGTATGGCGTAAAACATCCAAGGTTGAAACTTGGTGGCATCTTCTGAGCTAGTGACCCTATTGAGCAAGGTAATAATGATGGCAATTTCATCCTTAAACTCTCCTCATTTGACATTCTTAGGAAATGTTCTATGCTTCTCCTTCATCCACCTCTATGCAATATTCCTGCTATATTTGTCTTTATGAATGTCCCATATCCTTTCACATTCACCCTTTGAGATAGTAATGCTTTCAGGCCATGGGGGAATGGAACAACACTTCTCGATCATATCATGCTTTAGGCTGCAAATCAATCTACCATTTGCTGACTGGATCTCTCTGGTAGCCGGGTTATAATGCTTAATGCAAGCGATTACGAACTCAAGACTTTGAACTAATATAGGAATTGACGCTGTTGTGAGGAGTCCAGAGTGTCCCAAGTTCTTGATTGAAGTGTTGCCTACACTCTCCAAAACATGTAGATTGAAAAATGGCTTGACATGATGCAAGTCTGTCTCAGGATTTTTGATGTAATCATGGTAAAGAGCTGATTCAATCTTGAAAACATTTGGAGTGTACTCCATTTGGAAAACTTGAAGAACAACTGTAAACTCGCCTAGGTGCTGACAAGTTTTGAACAATGTCTATTTTTAGAATGCTGATTTTCTTGCTCCAACAGATCAATTTTTTTGGAAATTTTTCTGAGATATGGGTTTTGCTAGGAAATTCATTCCAAGACAACCTAGATCGTCCGTTTTTTAAAATTTTGACTTTTGCCTAAAAACTGAATGCACTGAGGATTTCACTGACATGCAAAATAAAAGTAGCTGCTGCAACTTGATGAAGTTCTTGAAAATTTCTTCAGAAGAATGAAGTGAAAAGACCTAGATGATTGAAAACTGAAAATCTTGGCCTTTTGTTTGAAAAGTTTGATCTTCTAGATGAAAAAGTTTGAAAAAGCAAGTGTTTAAGTTGCTGGTCTGAAAATATTGATGAAAAACTAGCAAACTAAGCTCTTGAATCTTGAAAATTTTCTTCAAACTTGCTGCTCCAACTTTCTCCTCTGAATGCTACCTGTAAAAATAATAAAAATAACATGAAAGAGAGGTGTTAAATAGATTTAGGGTTTTTTTTTACTTTGCTTTCTTTTGCTTTCTTCCTCAAAACCCTAAATTAGTTGTTCAATGAACTTGGACACCTTCTTCTTCCCTTGCAATTTTGAATTTTTTTGAAAACTATCGAAAGTTCTCTAAGGCATGAGAAGTTGGGCGCCCTTCTTCACTAGGGGCATCCACTTCACTCAGTGTTAGTCAATTTTTTTGTATTTTCAACTTTCTGTCATTTTGACCCCCTACTTTGCCTTTGATTTCCCATTTGTAGAATGATCCGACAAGTGAGATGGAAGATCCATCGTGGAGCTAGACTAAATCTTAGAAGGATGTTCTAGAGGAGTCTCTAGCTAAAAACTTCGTTTGGACCTTTGAATTCATGGGAGCCTTTTCCTTCTAGGGGCGCCCATTTTACCCAGAGTTAGCCATTTTCATGATCTTTAAATTTCTTCATTGGTTTCTCTTCTACAGATGATCTCATTGAATCTAGATCTCTAAGCGTTGGATTGACTAATGGTTATGCTCATCGCAGAGCTGACGAAGAATAAGGAGGGGTCTTCTAGAAGAGATTTTGCCAAATAGTGAATTTCAACCCCTCAAAAGCTTGGGTGCCCTTCTTCACCAGGGGTGCCCAAAGTCACCAGACTTAGTTTATTTTTTTCCTTTTTGTGTTTGCTTTTGAACTTTGAAATTCAGCTCTTGCTAGACCCTCTATTCGGCTTCTTGTATTTGGCGACTGCGACCTTCAATCGACGTGTGGGATATCTCATTGGAAAGTTGGATCGATTGTGAAGAGATCACATTAGATACTCATCTACAAATTCTTCTGTTTAGCCCCTTGAAAACTTGGGCACCCTTCTTCACCAGGGGCACCCACTTTACCCAGACTTAGTCAAATTTTGATATTTTTCATTTCCTTCTAACCACTGTGTGGATCCTCCCTGTTCAGCTTCGAATCACAGATGACTGGATAATATGTTGATTGCACCATTGAATTCATCACGGAGCTAGCAGAGAACTAAAAAATTATGACTAGAAGTATAAACCCTAATTTCAACATCTGATGCCCTAAAAAGATGGGTGCCCTTCTTCACCAGGGGCGCCCAAGTTTGGTAGTGTTAGAAAATTTTCATCACTTTTTAACTTCTTTCTCATTCTTCATGCTAGTTCATCATCTCACCTTCTATCAAATGATCTGGATGTTGAATCTAACACCTGGTAGCTGGGTGACCTCCATTAATGACCTCAGAGCTCCTAGTGTTGAGTCTGAAAAAGCAGAATAGACCCAGTAGGGAAAAATTGATCATTTTGAGATTCTGACTGCACCAGCCTGATATGGACATATTTTGAGCCATTCAAAATTAGTTTGGGCCCTGAAGAACCAAATTTCTATTTTTAGAAAATTTTGCCTGTATCCATTTCCAAAGAAACCTAGAAAAAGTTACCGATTTTAGAAAATTTCTAAAAGTAGCAATTTTCCTAAAATTTAGGGATGAAAAACTGAGATCTGGGTTTTGTTGGTTAAGCTGCTCTGAGCAGACCCAGATTGTCAAAATTTGAAAATTTTGTGTTTTAACCCCTCATGCAAGATGTGCACACCCAAATTTTGACCTTTCTAACTGATTTGACAAGACTTTTACTCATTTCTTCAAAATGTCTAAGTGTAATAAAAATTTTAATTTTGGGGTACAACATTGGCTTTGTTTAGGGACCATGGCAGATACTTATGGCATAGGAGAACCATAGAATCTCTAGAGTTTTAGCTTAGACCAATGCCTTGTCCATTGGGTATTAGAGTCAACATCATTTCCTAATCACCTATTTTGTAGGACTTCCCTAATTCACCTATAACCGTACTTCCTATAAATCACCTAATAGTTGGACTTCCCTACTAATCACCTAAAACAAGACTTCTTAATCACCTATTACACGATAGGACTGCTACGAAAAGGGGAAACACAACATAATGAAAACATCATGGAAAGGGGAAATATATCATGAAAAATGAGGAAAAATATTTACAAAGATTGTTCTTGAGAAAACTTACTCCACCCCCAAAGGGACGAAGTGCTTCAGGTACTACCCACTGTGTGGTAGAGGGACGAGACTTCTATCCAAGCACAAGAGAATATAGGTGTTCTCCCCTGCGGGTTCATGAATCTTGAAAGGTCCTAGCCACAAGGTATCAAATTTTCCGTGCATTCTCTTGGGCTCATGTCTTTTATCCCATAGGAGGACTTGATCTCCACCCTCAAAATCTCTTTAACAAGCTATCTTGTGAAAAAATTTCTTTACTCGCTCCTGGTGCTGAGTGATTCTATCTACCACCTCCACCCTTTCTTCTTGAAGTTTTGTCAGGTACAAGATGCGCTTCTAAATAGGATCTGTGAATTATCCATCTTCTACTGAGGTCACCAACTGTAAAGCAGACAACTCCAATGTGATAGGTATCATTGCTTCTGTACGATATAGGAGGATAAAAGGTGAGGTACCAATAGCTCTCTTTAGAGTAATTCTATCAGCCCAAAGTGCATCATAAAGTTTCTTGTGCCAAGTTCGTTGACTGGAATCAACCAACTTGTGAATGATTGTGACAATGTTCTTGTTTGATGATTCAGCTTGTCCATTACCCTGGGGGTAATAATCTGATGAATGAGATAAAGTAATGTTGTGATCAAAATAGAACTCCATTAGCTCCTCGGATGAGAAACACATTACATTATCTGTCATGATTTTGCGAGGGACTTTGAATCGCGTGACAATATTTTCCTTCAAGAACTCACACACGACCTCAGAAGTAGCTTGTTTGGTGGGAATGGCCTCAACCCATTTCGTGAAATAATCAATGGTTGTAAGGACATAAATATGACCTTTACTAGAACATGGGTTGATAGGACCAATAAAATCTAAACCCCATTGCTAAAATGGAGCGTCTATAACAACTGGCCTAAGAGGAGTGGTTGCCAACTTTGCCTTGCCAACGAACTGCTGACACAACTATCATTTGTGTACCCACTCGTATGCATTGCAGAACATGGTTGGAAAAAAGAACTGTGCCCACAAAATTTTAAAAGTTGTCACCTTTGAAGAAAAGTGACCATCACATGCTTGATTGTGGAAAGCTTGCAGCAAGTGTCATTGTTGATCTTTGGTAACACAACAAAAATGTTTCATCAAGCCCCTGCTTGTATAGGACATTGTTGAAGATTACATAATTTTGTGCTTTCACCTTAAGCATCCTCTTTTGTTGCTTGTTCAGGTGATTAGGGAAATCACCATATGTTAGGTAATACCATATCTCAATAAACCATTCTCCTGAAGACTCGATCAATAAGACCATGGGAAGATCCTCTTCAACTTTAGGCTTAATCTTAGGTATAATTTTCGCTTGAAGTTTCTTATCTCCATCTTCTGCTATTAACTGACAAAGACCTCTCCCAAGGACAAGTTTGGTCGGATTGATCTCCAAGTCATACTCTTGCACCTTTGCGACCCAGTTTCCTCTTTTTGAGCCCATCTCTTATTGAGTTAGCACGCCTTTCACTCCTGGATCTATGACATATACAATGGTGTGAGCATTCAAGATATAAAATTTGAAATTCTTTATAGCTCGAACCACCACATAGGCATTCTTTTCAATTTGAGAGTATCTTGATTCACTGTCCTTGAAACTACAGCTCATAAAAGCTATGGGAGATTCAGTTTCTTCATTTAGCTTCTGTGTCAATGCCAAACAGAGTATGCTCTAACGCATAACAATAAAGGATAAATTCCTTTTCAAAATCAGGATGGACCAGCACTAGAGCTCGACTGATGGCTTCTTTTATTGCTGCAAACACCTTCTTGCCTTCTTCTATCCACTTGAAAATTGTCTTCTTCTTCATCATAGCATATATATCTTTAGTTAACTTAGAAAAATCTGGTACAAATCTTCATATGAAATTCACTTTACCAAAGAAAGAGTGTACCCCTATTATGCTTGTTGGAAGAGACAAACCTCTGATAGCTTCAACCTGACTTAGGTCAATTTGAGTTCCCTCCTTGGAGATGATGTGGCCAAGCAACTTACCTTTCATCACCACAAAGATAGAATTTTTGGGATTCATTGATATTTTATGGTATCTACATCTCTCGAAGACTTTCCCTAGATGTGAAAAATGATCTCCACATGTCTTCAAGAAAATAGTAAGGTAATCTAGATAGACAACTATTACTTTATTTCTCAAGTCTCCAAATGCCAGATCCATGGCTCTTTGAAATGTAGCATCGGTGTTGATGTGGCTGAAGGGCATTCTTTCATAGGCAAACGTACCCCATGGGGTTGTGAATTCCATCTTGAATTGGTCTTCTTCAGCTACTGCAATTTGATTATAACCAGAAAAACCATCCAATAAGGATAGCATCTCTGAACCGGTAACTGTCTGCAAGGTATGCTCCATGATCGGCAAAGGATATTTATCCTTGAGCAATGATTGATTTAAGTTCTTGAAATCCATGCAAATTCTAATTTCTCTATTCTTCTTGTGCATAGGAACTATATTCGACACCTATGTGGAATGGTGAATTGGAAAAATGATCTTTGCATTCACCATCTTCTAGATTTCCACGTATATAGTGTCTTGGATCTGCAGATTGTATTGTCACTACTTTTTCCTAAAGGGCTTCACTTCAAGTTGAAGAGGAATTGTATGAGACAATTCTCTTGGTGTAAAAACTTTCAAATCTTCATATGACCGGGTGAAGATATCTCAGTAGTGCTTGAACAAAGAGATGAACTTCTCGCTTTCCTCTGTAGTATAACATGTACCCAAATTAACAAGTCTAGGCTTGTCAACTGTTCTGATATTGATTTGTTGATATTCGACCGAGGTTCTTTTGCTTGAGTTTCTCTGATCTTGTATATATCTATCGTGCCTGTCAAAAATATTCTCCAAGGAAACTAGGCCCTTGGGAATTTTATTTCCTTTCAACTGGATTATGTTGGAATCTGATTCTTCTGGACTTTCTTTATCTTTGGTAATCTTTGGCACATCCAGAGTTTCTGTTACTGCTTCTCTATGAACAAATGAACTGCCTTCAAAGAAAAATTCTTTGCAATTATCTCCCATAACAAGAAACTCCTTAATGTGGTCATCATCATTAATGACTCACCAATTATCACAGTTGTCAGGTAAAACTAGCCAGTAGATTAACTCAATGGCAAACGCATTCTGACAGAAGTCAGAATGTGGCATAGGAGAACCATAGAAAACTATTGGCATTTAAATTCGCACCTTTGGAATGTGTATTTGAAATGGAAAGTTATGCACAAATAAACTGTTCTTCAAATTATGAGGGGAATCTCCCTCTTGCTGATGGTGTTTGAAGGAAAGTAAACTAAACTAAGTTGCCTATATTTTTTATTAGCTTAGAGCACAAGGTTTATTAAACACAAATGCTATAGCTGATATTTTCTATTTTAAGACCTTCAACTACGACTAACTTAGACTAAAGACATTCCTAACTTCTCAAGTAATAGTAGAGCAAGAGAAACTAGGAATGAACAAGGTAGATTTTCTAACAAAATACTTCGATAAACTATCTCTCAACAAACATCTACATACTTCAATGCAAGTTGAAATAAAGATCATAAAATTAGAACACAAATAATGGAAGCCTGAGATTTTATATCAAGGCAAAGGAGGCTCATGATTTTATTACTCAAATTTCTAGAACAAGCTCACTTCTAGCATGCCTGGAACAAGAAATTGCAGCTAAAGAGGCTTGCAATCTTTCTCTTCGCACAATAGAAACAACAATTACACTAACTCCTTGTTGGCTAAAGAGACACAACAATTTTCTTATCACAACACAAATGAAAAATATTTGAGTAAAAAATAGAAGGCACTATAGGCTTAGCATTTTTTTCTCACTAGCATGGTTAAGAAAAACTAATGAGAAAAGGCTCTTATTTATAGACAAGCAAATGAGTAGGGAACCCTAAAATCTCCAAGCATTCACAATCTAGGGCTTGCTCAGCAAGCAAGCTTTATTACTAAATCTAGATCTAAAAACCCTAAGAAAGCATAAAAATTGGGAAACTCCAACTATTACATTTTATCCTCTTTCTATCCTCAAAGAATGGATAAAATTTATTCCAAGAATAGAAAGAAAGCGAGAAAGAAAGCTTCTAGAATAAATTTGTTTTAAAGCTTAATCACATCCACTAGGAAGTTAGATATTGTGTCCCGGTTCGGTGCATCTATGCCATCAACAACAAACCACCGCTTTTCTAGGATATCTTCAGCATCTGCAATTGATCTCAGGAAATCTTCGACCTCATTGGCTTCTTTCTCAAACTTTGCTAACATCACTGAAACATGACCTATCCTTCCACCAATTGGATTGCAACTATGAACAATATTTTGGAACTAAGTTCGTACTTCCTCAAGCCCGACGTAGGAACCATCTTCAAGATTGTAATGAGAAGGAATCTCTATGAAAAACTCACTGATGAAAAGAAGAGCTTCAACCACCCTTTGTGTGTAGGCAATAAATTCTTTAGATATCCTCTCATATGTTCTAACGTTGAAAACATGATACTCCCTCCAGGCAAGGATTTTCCTCTTATGTTCTTTTGAAACTGCTGAACCATAGGCTGTATCCAAATCAGCAATGATGATCTCATGCCTCGATCTTATTTCAGCCAATGTTTGTCCAAATCCCTAGATTCCTTGATGTAGTTCATGAGTGTTCTCTCTTAACTGGAACATCTGTACCAAGATCTCCCTTCCTCCAACGATGAAACTCTCGATCCACTCTTGAGTTTCTTTACCACAAATGACCAGCTATCTCAACTGCTAATGATTAGCTGGTGTCTCTAAAACCTGGGGCAGCAACTGGGTTGCCTGTGAGGAACCATGGACAAGGCTAGAAATAAAAAGCCTGAGCTGCTGATTTTCAGCCTTGAGGGCTGCCTTGTCTTCTCCGTCCCTGAGCACTCTTTCCTGAAGGTTTTCAGACACAACTCTGAAAAGGCTCAACTCTGCATGTCTAGTATATCTACCAAGACTAGCCTTGACCATGACGAAGTCATCCATGTTCACATCATCCCTATTCTTATCTTTTGGGGGAAATGCAGTCTGCGTGACAATCTCACCATCAGGATTCCTATCAAAGTGAACTTGTTTCTTTGCCTTCTTCTTAGGAGGCTCCTGATAAATGGTGTCATGATCATCAAAATTTACCTCATATAAACTCCTTCTTCTCACCCTTCCCGAAGAGTTCTTAAGCCAAGACACGGTAGTATCTTTCCTAACTTCCTTAGGAGGTATAACTGCAATTCCCTCATCATCTTCAATATCAAGGTTGATGTGCATTGGTAAAGACTATGTCAAAGGTGTAGGAACATGTGGCAAAGGTGGAGCCTCTAATTCTTTCTTAGGTATGGGCTCGTCAAGAAGAGCTTCTATTTTAACTGTAGGTTGCTCCTATATTACTATGCCTGAGAAGTCTAACCTTCTTCTTACATTTTTACTAGATCTACTACCTTTCACACCTTCTTAAGACTGAATTTTTCCCTTCCCTTTTGACTATGCTCTAGAAGAAGAGGGAATTGGCCAAGGCAGCTTTGCTACTGGAATGGAGTTTTTCCTTTTAAGGATTAGGAAAACCTTGCTATGCTCAAGGACCTGTCTTGTCCTATCTTCAACTGAAAGGGATTCCTTATTAGCCCAGTTGACCTCTAGAAGAGGTTGATCTTCGATTTGCTTCTAAGCGTACATAGGGAGAAACACATCCTCATCATCATCTAATAACCCTTCTATATCTTCAGTTAAGTAGTCTTTTATTTGATGGAGAGTGAGCCTTTTGTAACTACACCTCCACACCTCGAACTCTTCTATACAGTTAGCCCAAAAATCTTCAAGGGTAGATATATGAGCGTAGTTCTTCTCAAGTCGACCATCGTAGACACCATGAGGATTGAATGATCATCTCTCACACCTCTATGGTTCTCAGTTCCAATCATTTGGTTTTTCCTTGATGAGAAAATCCCTTTTAGTTGGTTCTCTTTGATGTTCAGTCTCATTTTGGATCTTTATGCTTTATTATTCCACTTCTTTGATGTCTCTTGGCTTTTACAGAAAGTTATTTGTTATGATTCAAATTCATGGTAATGAGATCTCTGGTTCATGTTATGAATGTTATTTCTTTGACTAACTGAGTTTGATAGATGGTCTCTTTGTGAGGATGGTTCTCCTTCCATACCACTAGTGTATTTCACATGATTCAAGCCATTTGTTTACATTCTTTGAAATCACATTTTTAAGGCATTACAGTTACCTTGTTTCTAACATCTCATTTATCTAATGGTTTTGTTTGTTTCTCATTCGGGCTTACACATATTGGTGTGAGAATGGCAGGATCTCCCCGATCCATTTTGAGATGTCTATGTTGCCTATCAGCAAGACATTTCTATTTTTATGTTGATTGAATTTATCATATAGGAAGCTGTCAGCAAGACCTCTTCTTTGTTTCAACGACTGAAAGTGATCTCTATCAGCATATGTTATTCCATCGGTATGTGGTCTCAGTGAAATAGGTATGTCACACCAATCGGAGATTAAAAGGAAACTCATCAGCAAGAGCTTAAGGCTTCGACAAAGAGTCATAGCGAATGTGCAATGTCACACTGACCAATGGTGGATGGATGCGTATCGGTAAGAGTTAGGGTTTTTGGAATAGGTCTCGATGAATTGGTTTTGTCTCGCTGACATCACATATGGGATTCACTTCAGGTAGACTTTTTTCTTTCGACGTGATGTCATAATGAATGTTCATTGTCACACCAACTATTGTTGGACAATTGCCTTTGGCAAGACTTTCTGGAAGTCTCAGTGAACAAGCGTGAATTCGGGGTGTTTCGATATGACTAAAATGATCTACAAGATGTCTCCCTATGATTTTGAAGCTACAGCGACAAATATAGGATGGATGGACTCGTCGGTAAGAAAAATGATATGTTACGATGACAATGTGTATCAAGTGACCTTCGATGAAACAAATTCTATTCTTTGAGAGGTCTCTCTGATATCATATGGTCACAGTGATAGTGAATGAATCTAAAGGGCATCTCAATGAAAAGTTTCCTTATGTCTCAGCAAATGAACAATACACTAAGGAAGCCCTTCGATGAAACATAATGTTGGCGGTATGATTTCTCCCTGAATATGATGTTTCACAGCAACAAATAGAAGGATGCATCAGTGAGAGAACCATTATGTTACAGTGACTTATAAGGGATAAATTCTTTCAGTGAAACAAAATGAAATCTACAAAATGTCTCTCCGATAATAGAATGTCTCTGTGAAACCGGATGAAAGAATGACTTTCGGTATAACATAGAGCAATCTATATAGGGTCTCCCTGACTATGTATTGTCTTGGCGACTTAGAAATGACAAAGACCTTTGGCATAGGTATTGAATTGTCTTGGTGAATAGGAATAATCATGTGGTCCTTTGGTGAAACGTAGAGCATTCTATATAGCATCTTCTTGACTATATATTGTCTTAGTGAAGGCGAATATTGGGCACGTCTCGGTGAGAAAGACTCTTGTGTCTCAGCGACTGAAACAAATTTAACAGAAATGTGATCTCAGGGAAACGTAAATATCTTTAATATGGTTTCTCCCCGATGGCTGAAGGTCATGGCGACACATAGGGACAAAAGGAATGATCAACGTTATAATTTCCTTCGGCAGGACTAGCTAAATGTCAAAGCAACACATAAGAAACAAAAGGGCTTTCGGTGAAACTTGTGGTCTATGAGAGGACTTGCCGACTTCACTATGTCACAATGAAAGAAATTAAGGAAAAAGAAACGCAGCTCGCATAAGTTCTTAGCGAATCACAAAGAACACGTGGTGACTATTGTCTCAGCGAATGATTTTCAAAGACTCATACACTGTGGCCGACATGTATTTTTCTAGGTATAGTTACATGCCGACTTCTTTGGTTGGTATCAAATCTCTAGAAAATATTCTCTGAGATTTTAGAGGTTATGATTTTTTGGTAGTGGGTAGTCATGGCTTTCATGAAAATATTTTAGTTACAATTTGAAATCTCTTGACTTAGCACAGAAATTAAAGCTCTCTGGATATGCATTACTCTGATTTTTACCATCATCTATAGATCATCATTATCCAGCTTCAGATTCTAAAAATAGCAAGAGAGTTTCAGAATCTTATGAAAAACACTTGTTGAAGATTTCTTGATAATAGACATACTTGAAATGTATATAAAAACCAGTGTTGAAAACTGTGAACAAGTCGTTGGCCTATAATTCTGAGAGATAGTTATTTTGGCCATATCAAGAGAGGGAACTGGATGTAATACTATTATATTGTTCTTAGGGTATTAGAAGTAGAGTGTTATGAGCTTAACTGAAAATAGAGAGATCCTCTGATATATTATTATTGCTCTAAAAAATTTTAAGGGGTTGGTGCTCCTTGAAACTGGTGTTTCAAAATGGGGGTTGGTACTCCTTGGAATTGGTGTTTCAAAATGAGGAATTGGTGCTCCTTGAGTTGGTGCTAAAAAATCAGCCTATAAGGAATTGTGAACAGTTGATTAAAAAGATTAAGCCAGTATGGTAGTTTAGGAGTGGTTTTTCCACTCCAGGAGGGTTTTCCACTTGGTAAATCTTTTGTCTCTTTGTTCTTCTGTGTGCTCACAACTTTTATGTGTTGTTATTTCTGTTCACCATTGGGATTATTACTGTTCTCAATTCTTTTTACGAATAATTACATTCAACTCATGAATGCATTAATCAAAGTAATATTGAGATCAAATCTGAGCTATGTTTTGGAAAATGCAAGATATCTCACTCAAATCATATTTTCATAAGTTGTGTAATAGACTGAGTTGATGTTGTCATATCTTTGTGCTTTCAAAAGTGATTACTCTAATCTTTTGTTGAAAGAAAAGGAAATCAGAATTAAAAATCTAGGTCAAAGTTGAAATTTTTTTGAAAAATGGTTGGTATCAAATCTCTAGAAAATACTCTCTGAGATTTTAGAGGTTATGATTTTCTGGTAGTGGGCAGTCATGGCTTTCATGAAAATATTTTAGTTACAATTTGAAATCTCTTGAATTAGCACAGAAATTAAAGTTCTCTGGATATGCATTACTCTGATTTTTACCATCATCTACAGATCATCATTATCCAGCTTCAGATTCTAAAAATAGCAAGAGAGTTTCAGAATCTTATGAAAAACACTTGTTGAAGATTTCTTGATAACAGACATACTTGAAATGTATATAAAAACTAGTGTTGAAAACTGTGAACAAGCTATTGGCCTATAATTCTGAGAGATGGTTAGTTTGGCCATATCAAGAGAGGGAACTGGATGTAATACTAGTATATTGTTCTTAGGGTATTAGAAGTAGATTTTTATGAGCTTAACTAAAAATAGAGAGATCCTCTGATATATTATTATTGCTGTAAAAGTTTTTTAGGGGTTGGTGCTCCTTGAAACTAGTGTTTCAAAATGGGGGTTGGTGCTCCTTGGAATTGGTGTTTCAAAATGAGGGATTGGTGCTCCTTGATTTGGTGCTCAAAAATCAGCCTATAAGGCATTGTGAATAGTTGATTAAAAATATTAAGCTAGTATGGTAGTTTAGGAGTGGTTTTTCTACTCCAGGAGGGTTTTCCACTTGGTAAATCTTTTGTCTCTTTGTTCTTTTGTGTGCTCACTACTTTTCTGTGTTGTTGTTTCTGTTCACCATTGGGATTATTACTATTCTCAATTATGTTTATGAATAATTACATTCAACTCATGAATGCATTAATCAGAGTAATATTGAGATCAAATCTAAGCTATGTTTTGGAAAATGCAAGATATCTCACTCAAATCATATTTTCATAAGTTGTCTAATAGACTGAGTTGATGTTGTCATATCTTTGTGCTTTCAAAAGTGATTACTCTAATCTTTTGTTGAAAGAAAATGAAATCAAAATTAAAAATCTAGGTCAAAGTTGAAAATTTTTTGAAACTGATTCACCCCCCCTCTCAGTGTCTGTCCATAACTCCAACAATTGGTATCAGAGCATAGGGTCCTCTGATAGGTCTAAACCACCTAGGATTGTTCCTAGTTTCTTGGAGTACTTTGGTTAATATGGGAAAGAATAAAAGGAATAAGGGAAAAAGATGTTCCCAGCAAAATGCTATTCATCATGCTCAACCTGAATCTAGTATAAGGAATAACGAGGAAGAGTTCATAAACAGTAGCTCTGAAATGGTAGAGTATCCTAGATCTGGAACTCCTTAGTTAGAAGGAACAAACTTTATTATATGGAAAAATAGGATGGAAACATGCTTACTTTCTTTAGAATCTAAAGTGTGGGAAGAAGTAGAAAAGGGTTGTACTACATCTACAACATCTCCTTCCACTCTTGAGGAGATGAAATCTCTTGAATTCAATACTAGAGCTATAAATGTTATTTTTAATAACTTGTGAAATAAAATCATTACAAAAGTCATTCATTACAGCAGTGCTAAGGAAGTTTGGGACAAGCTAATTGAAATGAATTAGAATAGTGAGTTGCAAGAGGAGATATCTTTGGATACTGAAATAAGTTGTGAAACATCTAAGAGTGAAGAAGGTGTAAACCTTTATACTTTTGAAAAGAAGTGCAAGGAGATCACTAATGAATATTTAGATGATCAAGAAACTTGTGTAAAAGTAGATCAATCTTTAGGTGAAGTCAACTTTGAATAGGAATATGATGAACTAGAAAGTGAGGTTGATTTGGAAGGTGAACTCCTATGTGCCTTAGATACTATTAAGCGGCTTAGAAAAGAAAACCAATTTTTAACAAGACAACTTCAACAAGAAGAGAATTTGGAAGTCAAGTTAAAAGATAGGGATGATTTGTGTAATAAACTAGAAAATGAGATTGATTCTTTAAAGAAATGTTCAGATAATGATTCCTTGTTAAAAGAACTAACTCTTAAGGACAATATGATTATAAGTCAAAAAATTGAAATTGAAGAATATAAGAGAATTGTAGATGTTGTGAGTTTTGATTTAGAGATTAAAAGGATTGTTTGTCTAAAACTTGAAGAAGAAGTAGTTGCTTTAAGAAAATAGCTTGAAAGTATCAATGCTAAATCTGGTAAAATTCAGAAATTTGATCAAAGTACTAATATATTGAATGAGATGTTGGGCAAGAAAAAGCATTCTAAAGATCCTATAGGTGTGGGATATGAGGTTGGACAAAGCTCTGCAGACAAAACTAAACATGAAACAGTGTTTACTACTTCAGATGGAAAGAAGTTTATAGCCAAGCAAACACCAAGAATGAAGGTTGATCTTGGTTACAGTATTGTTGCATCACAGGATAACATTGACACTAGAACACAATCTCAAGGCATTCATAGAGAAAGGAAAAATGTTTTCAGATCTTCACATCCTTGGCATGATCATTCATTGAGGTATAATCATTCTTTCCAAGGATATTGTTATGTTTGTAATGACTATGGTCATAAGGCAATTGATTGCATAAGATGGTCAAATAAGAAGCATTCTAATTTCTGTAGAAATGAGGATGTGATGTGTTACAACTATAACAATTTTGGTCACTTAAGAAGAGACTGTAGAATAAATACAAGTGATAATAATGTACAGAACACTGCTTGAAAAGTCTATAGGAAGTCTTCTATTTCTCAAAACAATCACAAAGTCATTCATTTCAGATGTAATAACATTGGACATAAAGTATAGCAATGCATATTAAATAGAAAGACAGGTACTTTAAGAAAACAAGTGAAAAAGTCTTCTTTGGTGTGGAGAAGAAAGAGCAATCAAGATGACAAGAAGAGCAATAAAGATGCTTCTGATAAAACTCCTTGTGCACTCCTTGCACAAGTGTTGCCTTCCAGCTCTTGAGAAGAAGCAAAGACTCAGGGGGAGTCTTTTATGGTAATATATTTTACCCCTATGGAGTCTAGAATAAGGTATGGCATCTTGCATTTGCTTTTGGTGGTATAAGATGTAATGAAATGGCTTGTAAATGCCACTATTTCATTCTATTTTTTGAAATACAAGTTAGAAGTACATTGACAGATCTTTGGTGAGGTTGATGCTCAATTCTTAAGGTGTTGATGAATCTAGTGTCTTACCAGTAATTTAGACAGTATTTTGAAGGAAGAGAAATGGCTTAAATTTTTTAACCTTTTGTTATTACTGACAAAGGTAATCATCCGATTTGAAAGGTAATGAATGAATCTCTGCATTAAGGAATGTTTTTTCTTGGTCTAGTGGTTGAAAATTTTTAGAAGATTTTGAAATGATAGAGCACTTTGTTTTTAAATGAACCTTTTGGATGCTTGGGTTTTGAAAAAAATGGTATGTCCTTATGACATCTTTGTGCGGTATGGAGACATATAGATGAGTTCCTCAATTTATTAAAAATAAGAAATCCTTTTTGAAGTGATGTCGTTTTTATCTTTGTAGAACAGTGATTGAAAAACATGGTTGATGTTATGAGTTATTTTTGTGATGATATTATTCAGAGTTGTGTGAGGGTTGAGATTAATTATTTTTGGTATTTTTTCCTCGTTCTTGGTGTGGTAATTGAAGTTCTCATATGGTCTGAGGATGGGTGTACAAGAATATATTGACGATGAATTATGTTGTATACATGCTTTCAAGTTATATTTTGTGTATGAAAAGAGTAAAATGGTGTGTCATTTGAAGAAGGATAACCAGTATCATTGGTCTTTGTTGTGTATTGTCATGAACAGTGACTGAGGTTACTTGTGTTGAGAAGAGGTTGGTTGTTTGCGCTCAAATTTTGGTATTGCTAGATTGCAATTAATCTGAATGTGGAGTAGGTGATCTTGAATGTGCCTTGATTGAACTTGAAAAAGAAAGTGGTATGATCAAGTAACAGGTCTTATATCTTTAGCTGGTTCTTATGGTATTTGGTTGGCTTCTCAGTTGTGTTTCTTGGCATTGCACATTCTTCTATTCTATCCTTTCTCATTGAGGCAAAAAGGGGGAGAGTCATTTGTGTTTTGCCACAAGGAAAAAGGGGGAGTTTTTTGGCTCTCAGTTGTGATCATTTGGTTTTTCCTTGATGAGAAAATCCCTTTCAATTGGTTCTCTTTGATGTTCAATCTCATTTTGGATCTTTATGCTTTATTATGCCACTTCTTTGATGTCTCTTAGCTTTTACAGAAAGTTATTTGTTATGATTCAAATTCATGGTGATGAGATCTCTGGTTCATGTTATAAATGCTATTTCTTTGACTAACAAAGCTTGACAGATGGTCTCTTTGTTAGGATGGTTCTCCTTACATACCACTGGTGTATTTCACATGATTCAAGCCATTTCTTTACATTCTTTGAACTCACATTTTTGAAGGCATTATAGTTACCTTATTTCTGACATCTCATTTGTCTAATGGTTTTGGTTGTTTCTCATTTGAGCTTACACATATCAGTGTGAGAATGGCAGGGTCTCCCCAATCCATTTTGAAATGTCTGTGTTGCCTATCGGCAAGACATTTTTTATGTTATGTTGATTGAATTTATCATACAGGAAGCTGTCGGCAATACCTCTTTTTTTTTAGACGATTGAAAGTGATCTATATCGGCATATGTTATTACATCGGTATGTGGTCTCAGTGAAATAGGTATGTCACACTGATCAAAGATTAAAAGGAAACTCATTGACAAGAGCTTAAGGCTTCAACAAAGAGTCATAGCGAATGTGCAATGTCACACTAACCGATGGTGGATGGATGCGTATCGACAAGAGTTAGGGTTTTTAGAATAGGTCTTGGTGAAGTGGTTTTGTCTTGCCGACATCACATATGGGATTCACTTCGGTCAGACTTTTTTCTTTCGGCATGATGTCATAACGAATGTTCAATGTCACA